>OX463781.1:12157095-12684314 GCA_949825025.1 Siphlonurus alternatus
TGGAGAGAATAAAAAAATGAAATGGTTAATTAGTGGAACCGTCACTACATCACCAATGAAAATAGGAAATAATTGTAGCAATTAAGCTAAGAAAAATATATTAACATTTAATTATATGAAGCAAAGTGACGACTGTGTTTCAAGTAAATTTAAGTCTTGACACATTTGACAATGTTTTATCTAGTTTATTGACTAACCAATAGCTATAAAAATTAGTTTCTGACGGTCTCTGTTTATTTCTAAATAATAAAAGGTAAGAAAATTTACAATATTATAAAAATACAGCTTAAATTTTTATGCTGTATATAATATATAAAAAGTATAGCAATAAAATCTATCAATATTTGAAAACTTAATATTTTCTCAATTACTTTACACGAAAAAAAAAAAAAAGATCAGAACAGCAGGGAGAAAAAAATGTCAGCATGCATCGTTACCTGAAAGAGTGAATTGAAATAAGAAGAAGATAGCGATAGAAGTAGTTTGTGGGCCTTTAAGTAATGCCCCTGGCAAGCAAGCGTGACGTCTGCCAGATCACTGGTTTGCAAAAGCATCCCCAGTCCCCTGGAGAGGTTACTGTGGTACTCCGTCCACTTCAGCGAGAATTGAGGGATATTCTCCTGGTGCATATTGAGACTTGAGCTCTGAAACATTGGAATAATCATCATGACGATGTCCACCAGTAACAATTCTCAGCTCGATTTAACAACACCTAAAAATCATTAAATTGTAGCTAGAAGTCAATTAAGTCTACATTTTGCCATTTTGCCCCTGTAGAGATCGACTGTAGAATGAAATAAATATCTGGCCCAATTAAAAAAAAAAAAAAGTTTATAAAAGCTAGCTTTTCAAATGTAAATATAAACTTAATTTACTTAATGCACATTAATTATGCAAAATTGCATATACTGGCTACATTATAACACCCAATGCTAAACCCAATGCAAAAAAATCCCATTCATGAAAATTATGAAAAAAATTTAAAAAGTTCTCCTCTACATCCCCTATCAGTAGCTAAAATATCAGGTTTACAATAACGAGCTAGTTTTCGAGTTATTAATTTTTAAAGTTGAGTTGACTGATTTAGCATGGAAGTTCCATTTTTCTATGTTAAATAAGTCAACTTCATAACTCGAAAATTAGCTCGTTTTTGTATATATACCTGATATTTTAGTTACTGATAGGGGATGTAGAGGAGAACATTTTAAATTTTTTTCATAATTTTCTTGAATGAGATTTTTTTAGCATTGGGTCTGCTGATCCGTATTATATCTACCTTATAAGCTGTACCGAGAGATTACTAGCTGACAGTGGTATTTTATGATGTCGCAGTCATGGGGGGTTGATTGCTTATTAGGGGGGGGGGGGGGGGGGAGGAACCTCGCCGGAGGCAAAAAAAAAAAACAATTGAAAAAGAGGCGTGGTTTTTCTTTTTGTTATGAAAAATTTTATTATATTCTTCAGAAAGCCTCTTGGCACTTTTCAATTAACGTCAACTGCCAGGATGATTTTCTACTGACATGTGCTACGCCGATTATACTGTCAAAAATTTAATTCACAAAACACTTTGGTTAAAAAAGTATTAAAAAATTACTTAAAATTTAAGATTCGATACAAAATTATGAAATAATATTCAGAGCGCCTCTGAATATTAACTTTTTTTTTGTATTTTTGTGGATTCAACTGCTCAACTGCATTTCTGTACCACAATAACCCGCAGCAATCTCACTTTTCAGCAGAATTTGTTTAATGCATTATTTTATTTTTACAGGAAAAATTAAGCAATGCCAACTCAATTTGACTTAATGCTTGAATTAGTAATTATTGCTAAAAATAGCTCGAATTAGCGCTCCTCCATATGGAACCGAAGTTAAAAAGATAAAGAAAAAAAAAAGGTTCCATAGAATTGGCCATATTTATGGTTCTCCAGGAAAAAATTCCAAAATCAGAGAGAACGTATCACGGCATTTAATATGGGGCCTTAATTGCTTGACAAAACTTCTCAATTTACTAGAAGAAAGTTCGTTGGTGATACGAGACGAGCCACCAATCCACGAACTTTTTTTTGGGAATCGAAGGGTTATGACAGATAAGGCCCCGGCCATGTTAAATGCCGCGTTCAGTCTGACTTTGGATTCAATTATTAAGAACACTGACAATACCCTTATTATATTTAGTACAAAATTAGCTGTCTATCCGCCAGGGGCCTCGGGCCCACACATATTTGTCAGTTATTCATTAATGCATTAATGGTGTTAATGGTGTTAGAAAAAAAATAACACGGAAATAGTATAAAAAAAAAAACATAACGCCAATTTTTTTTAAATGTCTGCACAGAAGTTTAATTATTTTCAATATTTTTATTTTTCCGTTCTTTTCTTTTCCTTTCTTTTTCTTATTTTATATTTTTATTTTGCAAAGGCCCGTGAGGCCCGCCACAGCTGGGGCCCGGGCCGCATTTTCTGCGACCCTAGCCAGACCGACCCTGAGTGACCGGGTCCAATTTTTTCCCACTCACCTCTAATGAAAAATTATCACCTACTATCGGAACCAAAAAGGTGTGCCCCTGAATAGCATATAACTCCCATAAGGAGAGGGGCACACCTTTTTGGTTCCGATAGTAGCTATCTTGGCAATTGCAATTAACAACATGCATGTAAATAAATACGACCCTTCACAGAGCGTTTGACTGTGGCTTGTTGGATCATATAGCTTAAATTTGTACGTACTGTATGGAATTGGCATATATGAGATCCAATATTTACAAAGATGTGATCCGGGCTGATGCGAAGAGAATTAAGTTCGAATAACTGAAATTATGAATACCAGTGTGTGAATCGATTGTCATGCATATTATAGGGCCCAATTTTCGATCGTCATGTTATATGCATACTAATTAATGCATGTTTTTTATTATATGATGAAATAGCAATTATACTAATAGTGAAAGCTTCATTGATTCTTGAAAACTGCAGAACCGCACAGCTATATATAAGATATCAGATTATAATGTATCGATCAAATTAATTAAAAAAGACATAGTTGCTTCTGTGAACGAGGCAATTAAGAGTGCCGTTTGTATATGCACATGTGCACGGGTATGAGAGTGTATAAGTTTAATTCAAACTTCTCAGGAACCTATCTTTTCCATCGAATTAAGATTTAATTACTGTATAAAACTGTATGATATATTAATTATAACAAACAATGGAAAGCTTCAATTAACTCGTAAATACCGCAGCGCCGCATTCTAGCTGACATCGCTCCGTATATAAATAATAATTAAGGTTTGTTAGGAGAAAAATCTTATTTATTTTTTCATTCAAATTATATGCTGCACAAAATCTCGAATATTTTTTATGTCGTGTAAAGTGATCTTTCCCGTACGTGGCTCATGAATTGTTAATCTTGCCCTTCATAAGGACTGTCGGAAAAAATTAAAAACAGGATCCGACCGCTGGGTTAAAGAGGATAGGGAGCTTGGTAGTACATGTCGTCACGCGCAGTTCGCGCGCTAGATTGTCATTGGCTGAGAGAATTGTGTCGTCAGTGTTTAAGCCTCTCATTAAAAATTAAAAGCACATGCATGCATGATGATCCAAGCATGTCTCGCTATCCATGATGCACAGATTCAATAATTAATCTGGAAATATTAATCTAATCCCTAAAATGAATGACAATTCTATATTTTGTACAACGCAGGTGTATGCATATATTATTATATTATATTACAACTATTGTATGCATATATATTATACTGGTATATAAAACTGAATGCATAGTGCAGTATTGCCAGTATATATGTTGTAATATGTATCATACTGTATCTCTGCATGAATCGAGAACCTTTAGTTCGAGATTCCACCAGTAGAGTGAGCTACCTAAATTCCTACCTGTAACGGCTGTAACCCAGTATGTAAATGAATAAACTTCAGTCGAATCGTGCTGTTTGAATAGTAAACATGTCTGTGATTTGACTCCACTTATCCTATAGAAGTTCTATACAGTAGGTGCTGTGGGATTACATAATAGCAGTAAGTTATTGTTATTATTCTGTGAGAAAAAGTGAAGATTAGTTTTAATTTAAGCATGATACATTGATAATTACGGTCACAGACAATTATTGTCTGTGTTACGGTACCAATTTAATTAATATATGTGATTTCCTGGTGATTTTTTTATGCGATATTGAGTGGTGCCAGAGGTGCCAACGTATAAAAGCTAAATAATAAATAAACTAAATAAAGTCATGGAGACTTGTATTTAGCTGCTACCAGACTGCTACTACCTGCATGATGGTTATATATAAATGCATACTGCTTGACGGTACCCTCTTGCATGACACTCACACTCAGCTTGCAATGAGTGGAGTGTATGCCATGATGTTGTGTCCTGTAAACCTATATATATGCATATTATATATACTTACACTATACGGAGTATACGGACTGCAAGTACTGCAACTAATAATAAGACAGACAGAGCCAAGAACACATGTTCGGAAACAAGCGTAAACACGACGCGTAAACGCGAAAACTGAAATTGATCGAATTAAAATATTTGATCCGATTGATCGGATTGATCATCATAATCGATCATAATAATGCAGCGCGGAAATTTAAATTACCTTGAAATTGAGGTTTAGCGTGACGCAGCTAATTAATGCATTGACTGCATGCATTGGCCCGTTCTCTGATTAGATCACCGAAGTCAAGCAACGTTGAGCGTGGTTATATAGTCCTTTTTGGCATGGATGAGTGAATTCAAGTAAAAATTACGTTGCCCCCTACCTGGGGTAAATTCATCTCGCTTTCCACTCATGCAGTGTAGTGATTGATCTCGATGCACCACTTTATTGTGCCACACACACACACACTCACACACATATATATAATCCATCTTTATTTAATTATGTTCATTGGTCATGCAGTTTAGATTGCTGTTGCTAATTTTTTTATTTTTAATATTTTACTTGTTATGTTACTTATTTTAAATATAGTAGACAAACACCATGAGGTTGTTTGCTAATCACAGTTCATGACGTATGACGTGCTTATACAATCGAAAACGTACAACGTACTTATATAACAACGTACAACAACGTACAATCACAATCGAAAAGCAATAAAAATGAATATGGCCCCGACAACCAGCCGGTAATTTTGATATAACGACAAATTAACATTGAATCTTAAATTTAATTGTTTTTTTTTTTTTTTACAAAAGGAAAAATAACATCGTAAAAATTAGTACTTGTAGGACTAATAATTATGAATGATGAATGTTGGAACACTTGGAACAAAAGGACAAAATTAAATATATATTTTCTATATATATTATGCATTTTATTTTATTTATGTACCATGTCTAATCTGCTTGCAGATTCTTGCAATAATACATTATAATAATTTACACAATTATTATATAAATACAGTATGTTTTTGTAAAATAAATATTAAAAAACTACAATTTCCATACACCTTATACTATACACCACCATATGTGTTTTAATTATACAAAACACCAAAATTATGAATATAATAATCAATGAATTTCATATTGTGAAGTAAAATTTACATGCAGCAAAGATTGTTAAATTTTTATTAATTAATTAAATTATTATTGAACTATTATTTGTGATTGACTTTTCTCAGATGTAATCTTAATGCTAGGTCAGTGAATTAAGAGTATGTGTAATATTAAATTTTGGTGCTCACTTAAGTTCACTTTAAATACGATAATATATATTATTTCCTATTTCATAATATTTCCTAATCGTTGCACTATAGCCTTGTATTTTACACGTTTAAAGTTTAGTAGTAGAATTATGGTTGTATACTGTACTGTATATATAGCAGCATGAAGATATTATAATATATAAATATACATATATATAAAATATAATTCTATACTATATAATTACACTCATATTATATATATTATAGATTACAAAACTGGAGATTCGTAAAGCTGCAAAATATACTCTTTTGAATTATGCATTTTTTTATTTCACACACACACACAAACAAAAAAAAAAAAGAAAAAAAAAAAAGAGTTATTGCTTAATTTAAAGCTCAAATTTTTAGTAAGAGATTATATTACATTGTAAACAGAAATTTAATTTGAGGAAATTTCTATTTGTAATACTAAAATAATTGTGAACTTTTGCCTTTCCCATGATCCTACATAATTACTCCTTTGAGCCCTTGCTCTCGTTGCGGTGGTAGGCATAGTAGTGATACTGGAGACTGTTCTTGTTCTTGGAGACTTTACCACAGAGATCGCAGCTGAAGGGTCCTCTGGCGCTGCCGTGCGTGTTTTCGAAGTGTTTCAGCATCGAGTAGCGAATCGAGAAAAGTTTGTGCGGGCACAGCGGACATCGAAAATCACCGCCAGCCGCTGCAGTACCTGTAACAGTTAATTAATAATATAATAACTAGCTGTGAAAAGAAACACAGACCATACGGTATACAGTATAACAGATCTTAGTTTACGTGAGATTTGACTACGCGCGGCGGCCATCTTGGACGTCCAAAACATGGTTAAGATAGGGGGCGCCAGCCTGTCTAGACTATGTAGGCGCCAAGTCAAGCGTAAACTTAGATTTGTTTAACTGTACATGCACACAATTCTAGCTGCAGGATGTTTTGTTAAGAAGAAAAATTATAAACATATAGCTATACCATCGTTTTATTCGTTTTATATTAAAAGTATAGCCGAGTGCGATGTTTAACTGTTAACGGGAAATGATTAAAATTATACCAACAAATATTTATTTTTCATTCGATTTTTTTGCAGTATTTTATGTCATTTGGTAACTTTTTTTTTATTATTATTCATCAAATTTAGACACATGCTGAAATTTGAATTAAAATTAATTTTAAAAAATCAATAATTATAAATATTATAAGAATAGAACGGTCGAAAATAATTAAAATTTATGTTTAGGAAAAAAATGAAATTAAATAATAAATAAATAAATAATGTATATATATATATATATATATATATATATATATATATATATATATATATATATATATATATATATATATATATATATATATATATATATATATATATATATATATATATATATATATATAGGTATATATATATGAATATATAAATTTGTTTATCTAACGTATGTTTACGTATTGATTATTACATCACACAGGCTTTTCGTTTGACGTTTGAACCAGAGCGTACTAGCTAGTACGCTCTGTTTGAACGACTGATTCCAATTTTCAAATGGAAACCTTTTTTATCCTAAAATTATAATATATTAATATATATACTATATTTATAATATACGTATATTATGCATGTGACTATATATCTATATAACATATAAACGTTAAAAAATATAGGTCATATTACGTTAGCTGCTCTCTGTATGCAACCTACCATACACCATGTACATTAGTGCAGGGAATAACAACATTCATCGGGCGTTTCTTGAAGAAATCACCAAAATTTCAGGGTTGATAGGGATCATCACAAGGATCATTTTTATAAGGGGGGCAGAGTTGAGATCACTTCCGGTTGACCTGTGGTGACCTCCGAAGTTTACCCCTTTCCCGTCCTAGTTTTTATTTTTTTGCGGCTTTATGGTTGCCCGGAGGAAGAAAACTGTTATGACAAAAAAGTTTTATTACAATATAAGCTACTTTGTAAAAAAAATTGGCTGACCGGATATGCATAATTACAAAATGGCGGCCACAAATATGGCGCATGGGGCGTTAATGACACCACGTTTTCTTGAATTACTTAACATAGAAGCAATTACGAGCTAAAAGGTTCGTACAAAGCCTTTTCTAAATAATTTTATCTTTAATATCGTAGTACTTTCATCTTCCTAACGACATTATTTCTCGAGATATACCTCCAAACGTAACCACAGAGCGGGCCACGCGTAGCCTCTCGCGCTATGTTTACAATGCAAACACAGGGAAGAAAGCTTCCAAAGCTGCATAGTGAAATACAACAATTCTTAAAATAATTGTTTTATATTGTTTTCATGATATTTATTAAATATTGATTAATTATTCAAATAATAATAATTAATTAAATAGTAATTAATCTCTGTAAAAATTTGCATAAAATATATTGGTGAAAATTATTTTTTAACCTGTAAGCATTATAACACATGCTGTAGGGAAACCGTACTTTAATGAACTTATGCATTATATAATAAATAATAGCAATATATCATTCATTATATACACATGCAGCTATATATATAATATATACAGTATATTATGTATAATTAATTTCATAATCATAATACAATATGATACTAAATTAAAACATAAAAAATTTACGTGATTTCAAATAAATTCTTTTTATTTGTCTAATTCGAAGTAAGTGTATAAATTTTTATTTACTTATACAGAGTTAATTACATATTTGATACATATCATATAATTTTATTATAGAATATACGGTATAAAATAAGAATCTTCATTTTTATATTTATCATATTACACGTGCATGCGCGTGAACTGCAAATGTAAGCTGATCAAGTGAGAACAAGGGAATTTTATGCCATGTCATACTGTGATATTTGACAATGTTTTACTGTGCATGGTTTTCCTTCGTCGATCCAAGGAAATAACGGGGCAGTTCCTAACACAATTAAGGCCACGGCCGCTTCCTTACCTATCCTAAAATCGCCATCCATTCACTTTACTCCTCTCATCCTAAGGGTTGTCGGACCACCGAGGGTTCCGATTCTTATACTCCTAGCTTGAGAAGGCAAGTTAGGCATTCGGGAAAATAATTAATATAAATAAATATACATACGAGTATTATGTGTGTGCGTGTGTGCTGACCTGAGTTCAACAACAACCCTTAAATCGATATTATCTTCAAATTTATTGTATTGTATAGTATAGGTACATAATTTTATTATTG
Source organism: Siphlonurus alternatus (assembly GCA_949825025.1). Classification (NCBI taxonomy): domain Eukaryota; kingdom Metazoa; phylum Arthropoda; class Insecta; order Ephemeroptera; family Siphlonuridae; genus Siphlonurus; species Siphlonurus alternatus. The sequence goes on from OX463781.1 coordinate 12,166,012, forward strand.
TAATGTACGTGGTATTGAGAAGAAAAACAGCGAAATATTATGATTTTCTTTAGGAAATACAATATAAAATATAACACATTGTTTAAAAAGTGTTAATTCATAAAGAATATTATGATGTAAAAGAATGTTTTCAGTGATATTACAAAACAGCATATTAAATTATACAGATTAAGAAAAAAATATTGGACAATATTCATAACAATGTATGGGATATAGTAAAAGATAGTATAATTGTGCAAATCTTGCGATTCAAATTTGTATCTTAATTATATACATAAATAGTGCGAAAATCTGGGGACATGACAAATTTCTTTGTGCTTCGATTTATTATATAAATTAAGTATATAAAACTTGACAAGATCTATTGCAAGTAAGTAATAAAAGATTTTTTAATATTACATAGCTATTTTTTCGGAAATTTTTTACATTACTTCTCAATACCAAATTAAAATAATAAAATTATGTATCTAGCTATACAATAAATTTGAAGATAATATCGATTTAAGGGTTGTTGTTGAACTCAGGTCAGCACACACGCACACACATAATACTCGTATGTATATTTATTTATATTAATTATTTTCCCGAATGCCTAACTTGCCTTCTCAAGCTAGGAGTATAAGAATCGGAACCCTCGGTGGTCCGACAACCCTTAGGATGAGAGGAGTAAAGTGAATGGATGGCGATTTTAGGATAGGTAAGGAAGCGGCCGTGGCCTTAATTGTGTTAGGAACTGCCCCGTTATTTCCTTGTATCGACGAAGGAAAACCATGCATGCACAGTAAAACATTGTCAAATATCACAGTATGCCATGGCATAAAATTCCCTTGTTCTCACTTGATCAGCTTACATTTGCAGTTCACGCGCATGCACGTGTAATATGATAAATATAAAAATGAAGATTCTTATTTTATACCGTATATTCTATAATAAAATTATATGATATGTATCAAATATGTAATTAACTCTGTATAAGTAAATAAAAATTTATACACTTACTTTGAATTAGACAAATAAAAAGAATTTATTTGAAATCACGTAAATTTTTTATGTTTTAATTTAGTATCATATTGTATTATGATTATGAAATTAATTATACATAATATACTGTATATATTATATATATAGCTGCATGTGTATATAATGAATGATATATTGCTATTATTTATTATATAATGCATAAGTTCATTAAAGTACGGTTTCCCTACAGCATGTGTTATAATGCTTACAGGTTAAAAAATAATTTTCACCAATATATTTTATGCAAATTTTTACAGAGATTAATTACTATTTAATTAATTATTATTATTTGAATAATTAATCAATATTTAATAAATATCATGAAAACAATATAAAACAATTATTTTAAGAATTGTTGTATTTCACTATGCAGCTTTGGAAGCTTTCTTCCCTGTGTTTGCATTGTAAACATAGCGCGAGAGGCTACGCGTGGCCCGCTCTGTGGTTACGTTTGGAGGTATATCTCGAGAAGTAATGTCGTTAGGAAGATGAAAGTACTACGATATTAAAGATAAAATTATTTAGAAAAGGCTTTGTACGAACCTTTTAGCTCGTAATTGCTTCTATGTTAAGTAATTCAAGAAAACGTGGTGTCATTAACGCCCCATGCGCCATATTTGTGGCCGCCATTTTGTAATTATGCATATCCGGTCAGCCAATTTTTTTTACAAAGTAGCTTATATTGTAATAAAACTTTTTTGTCATAACAGTTTTCTTCCTCCGGGCAACCATAAAGCCGCAAAAAAATAAAAACTAGGACGGGAAAGGGGTAAACTTCGGAGGTCACCACAGGTCAACCGGAAGTGATCTCAACTCTGCCCCCCTTATAAAAATGATCCTTGTGATGATCCCTATCAACCCTGAAATTTTGGTGATTTCTTCAAGAAACGCCCAATCAAGCTGATATTTTGTCGTTATTCCCCGCACTACATCTAAACTTTAGGGTAATATAAAAAGTAAACATTGAAAGATTTTTGTTTTCATATTTATTAATAATATAAAATTACAATATTTCACATTAAAGTAACGAAGTGAAAAGTTATGAAAAATGATCATTTTTGCATTAAAAAGATAAAAAAAAAAATTTGCAAATCGTTCCCATATTAGTTGCCACTGTCACCGGGTGCATTCAACTTTTCTTTGTTTATTCCAGTATAAAAATGAACATTGCGGCCTGCCTTTGCTACTGAGCAACAAATTTTAAACCTCTTTATAGCTAAATAATTACATTCTGAGTTGATGAAATACCTGCTGTAACCTCTGCATGAGGTTACAGCAGACTACAAACTGCATGGTTTGTAGCAACTTTATGCCTTTGTGGTAAAATGTCAAATGAATAACAGATAAATTTTATAAGACTGTCAGTTGCACGTATATATAAACATATTTAACATATATAGTAAGAAACATTTTTTTTTTCATTTTTATAACATGGGCTATGAAAAGGAGTTAATTATATTTTCATAAATGGGATTAAAAAACGAGTGTAATTTAATGGTTTTTGCATCTGACGGTTTCATATTTACAATTTTTATATTTTATATGATATACATAATTATAATAAATTATAATTGTGTTAGAATATTCATAGGGTGAAATAATTAACTAGTACTAAAAAAAATATTATTAATGCCTCCATGCATGATGTGTAAACTTCGTATTACATGGTTGGTTAATTGTCAGGTGTTTTCTTCAAATAAAAACTAGAGAGACACTTAATATATTAATAATTAATTAGCATTATTTTTCGTTTCATGAAATAAATATTAAAATTAATTAATGTATAATTATATCTTAATATTTGAGTCTGTTTGGTCTGTAATGCATTTGTCTCAGTCGATAACGTGCACAATATATATGCATACTTATAATTTTTTTTTTTACTTTAAATACTATTTAAAGTGAAAATTATCAATAATAAGCAATTTTTACACAAGGCCTGTATAGTTTTTAGAATGGCCCGCAATCGACCTTGATGATAAAGCATCTCGATCCGCTCTATCTGATGTTCATGTGACTATTTAGTTTTAAATTCTTCTCTACTTACTGCTGGATGATTTCAAGACCTTTTCTGAAATATTCTCTTGAATAAATAATGACCCTTGGAAGCCCCACATCGGAAATAATTAGCACTAATTAAATATGATTTTTTTATTGTAACCTTCAATGGAGTGGGTCCTCATGTCAATTTCTCTATCTCTGCATGAATGCTTAACTTAAGGGTAAGGTAACGCCACCAATGTTAAAAAAAATCCCTCACACAAAAATTATGAAAAAAATTTAAAATGTTCTCCTCTACATCCCCTATCAGTAGCTAAAATATCAGGTATACAAATTCGATCTAGTTTTTGAGTTATGAATTTTTAAAGTTGACTAATTTAGCATGGGATTTCCATTTCTCCATGTTAAAGTAGTCAACTTTAAAAATTCATAACTCAAAAACTAGATCGAATTTGTATACCTGATATTTTAGCTACTGATAGGGGGTGTAGAGGAGAACATTTTAAATTTTTTTCAGAATTTTTGTGAGAGGGATTTTTTTTAACATTGGTGGCGTTACCTTACCCTTAACGTACACGAATAACGAGATTAATGTAATATCAAGAAGTTAATGAACAATACAAGAATATCTCCAATGTTATATATAATGTATATATATATATAATATATATATATATTATACACTGTATATGGTACATAATATGCGCTTGACTCCGAATTTGCTTAGCTTTAACAACGAGCTTTTGTACAGTACGTACTTTTATTATTTTATGTTTCTCAAACATAATTATACATACGCAATGCATATTGCGTAATGAATGAGCGTGAGATTTCCCGTGAATTTTAATATCATGACCATACTTATAATATTATATGAATACATTTTATGCTTAAATAATTATCATAATTGAGCATCATAGTAATCGCACATAAATTTTGTACTTATGAAACTGAAACTTGAATTTTGTACTTTGAAGATTCTTCTTTTCTTTCATGTTTAAATAAATAGTAGAAAAGAAATGACCTGTTAACTACATGGTATTTTATTTTTTGTTTATTTTTCCCTATAGAGATGCACGACAATACAATACATAAATTCTAATGAAATAATATCGTATTACAGTCAATATAGCAATTGCAGAGCAGACAATGCAGGTCCTTTCCTTGAGGAGGGGCAATCTGGACCCATGCAATGACCCAATAAAAGATGACTCGGGCCTTATATGTCTAATTATTGTAAGCTGGGCCTGAAAATTAAGCCAGCATTATAATATTTAATATACTATACCATGATACACGAATGAGCAATCCAGCTGCTCATATTTTACTTTTTCTTCAATACATGATAAATTACTAAAATTAATTATACAAAAGAACTCCCACCTATAAGTTTTTGTTACTGACATTTTTACTATCATTATTTTTCATTTTGTGTTTTTGATAACTTGTTGTGTTTTTTTCATAAAATATATAAATATTTTGAAATCAAGTAATTTAAATACTGTTTTTAACTAATACAAACTAACAGAATCATGTATAACATGTAAAAAGTATACAGTAATGTTTTGTATCTATTAGTTTTTATTTTTATGTTATGATTTTCATGTATTGAGAAACATCTTGGGAGAAGTATTTAATTTTAGTCCTGACTTTGACACTATAATGTACAAGATTTAAAGCTATTTGCAGTCAATTTGCAGTGTGGTCCACATGACGGTGGCGTCGATGTATGTGCATGCGCAGTGACGTCTGATTCTTGGTGACGCAGCCGCAAACTGGGCACGATATTGGTGCGGTGGCGCCATGCACGTCTCGCAGGTGCACGCGCATGTTGGTGGCTTTGGTGAACACCTTGAAGCATCGAGGACACGTGCTGCGAATCGACCGTAGCGACGACATCGACCAGCGGTTACCTGCAACACCATGCCCAGTTATAACCACGGACATTTACCTCATTGTCAGACATAAGTCAGCCTTATGGTTTTTATAATAATAATTACAATAATATTTGCATGCCATTATTTGATCGATGATATTAATTTTCTAAGAATAAAATAAAAATGAGAAGAAAAAACTTATAATATGCACTAAAATATGGTGAAATTCTGATCGTATTGGGTGACTGCAGGTGCAGATCCCCCTTCCCCCACCCCTGAAAATTTGGATTTAACATAACATGAGCAATTAACATAGGTATTTCAGCCACTCCAATTTTTTAACACTGGCCCCCCTCCCCTCCCCCCCCCCCAAATTTGGCTCTGGATCCTTTTTTTGTGAATAATAGGATACCCCTTTTCACATCACTTGGGTTGTTGAGCTGTATTTTTCTCAATAAACAACATATTATTATTGAAAAAACCCTTAAAATATAATGTGCAGGATCTACTACATAGTGTATGTTAATAATTATGCTGCACATAATAAAATTATTCAACAATTATTCCATAGTTTAGCGTATCGTTAAAATAAGATAAAAAATATAATCAGAGACACAGCTGCAAATAATAATTTCAAGCAGACTGTCTGTCGATGGAGAGAGAAAGCAAGTTAAATGTAGTAATTAATTCGACCTAACATAGAAAATCAAAGTTTAATGTCGTTATAAAAGTAAAATAATAAAATGAACATTATCATGATCAAATAAATATTTCTAATTATTTATATCGAGTGAATTTTTGCACTTATTAATAAAACAGTGCATTTGCTATGTTTGTTTTAATTGCGGGACTTAAAAAGCAATTATGGCATCATGCCATGCCAAAAAAATAAAATATAAATTCTGTTTTTATTTCAATATTAACTATACAATTATAGTTTTGTTATTTTTTAGAATTTTATACTAAGAAAAAATATAACAATAATATCATATAATATGTAATATATTAAAATACATGTATTTTTTCCTAAAATAGGACCTAAAAGCTCAATAGCTAAATTACAAAATAGCTAATCTATATAATTAACTATGCATAATTATTTTATATAAATCAAAAGTCCAAACACAAAAAGGGGTATATTATGCGAATGACAAGAAAACATAATATTTTGTCACATTTTTTATTAATAACTTGCTGATACAATCAAATGGTATTTTAAACGCGAATCAATTTAGCCAATTAATCAATACTGCAGTGTCTTCATAAAAAAAAAAATGACATGCGCATGACGTTTTCAATAATAAATACAATTAATCAAGCCAGCACATATTTAACAAACACTCGTGTTCTTGTATTGATTTTTATTTAGCAAGTTTTTTTAAACTAGCAGTGCAATTTGTCTACTACCTACACCTACACCATAAAAAAATAGAAATTACATTTTTCTTGAATTATTCTTACAAATAGTTATTTAATTTTGCTATTAAAAAAAATTACATAATTATGAATGATTAAGATAAGGATTATTTATACATAGAAGTTCCTGACGTGCACTTCCAAATATTTAATGACAGAAAATTTGAATTGCTGAGATGAATTAAACAAACAAAAAAAGTGACGTAAATTTTTACTGGTGTGACTTCAGATACTGTATATATATATTTCAGTTAGTATAATAAGCCATACAATACCGTTTGTCATTGTGATTGTATGAAATTGTATGGCACGTTTTTCTTTTTTATCCCCCCTTGACAACTTAAAAACAATAAATGTAACGGTTCTGTGTTTTCGATGCATGACATGTTACTCAACATTCAATTAATGTATTATAATATTAATACAATTTTGTACACTTCATTAATCGTTTTCCTTCGGTAAGATCCGTCGATATTTCAAAGGGGCTGTGGTAGGGGGTGAGGTTAGTTGAGGGACCGTTGGCGGCGCAATAGTCGCTCCACTAATCGAGCTCATAATTTGCTGTTGGCCAATGTAGTTGGAGGGGGAGCTGATGATGACACTGCGAGGCATGGTCATGGGCGCTACAGAACTCTGGAGCGCAGGTGTGGCCACGCTGTAGGGTGGTGAGTGGACGATCAGAGGGACGTTGCGAGCCATGGTGTGCGTGTGCGGCTTTGGCTCAATACGAACTGGAGGAGTGGACTTTGTCAAACAACTTGCTGACCTCGTCACCACTTGACTTTCATTAACGTCAGACACAGTGGGTGACTTATGAGTTCTATTTACATGTTTTCGAAGGCAACGTGGAGTGGTAAAGCACAAACCACATATTTTACATTTATTACTGTGTAATTTAATTTCTTTTGATTTTTTACTCAGCATTTTAGCAATTGTTGACGAGGTTGATTTAATTTCTTTAGCATTAGAATTTTGTGTTTCTGTATCAAAACTTTTTCTTTTTGTAAGATTTCGATCTGGTGCTCCCAAATTCTGGTAGTTGACCCGCATTGACTTGCGGTTTCCAGATGGGATTCGAGGTGCCACATCGGGAAAGGTGCGAACGATCACCTGCTGAGGAGGGCGCGGGAGCAACGAAGGCGACGGTGCCTCCTGTAGTGGCACGTACTGCTCCTCGTCTGTCAACGACAGGGGCTCGCTCTTGGGTTCCTGAGGAATGAAGCTCGGCTGCTGCGCCAACTGGTCGCTGTAATCGGGCCAGCTCCACGTTTCAACTGTAACACAACATTGGCGTCAGATTGGAGGACGAACGCAGGAACTGCATTGCAGTACTTATAAATAAATAACATACAACTTGCTAATTAAAAGTAGCTTTATAATTATAAATATATATCCTCTAAAATTGACAACAAGTAAAAAAAAAATGTAATAATAAAAACAATAATTATTAATCGCTGCATCAAAGATTTCAAGACAATTGCTTTGTTAATTACCATATTTACCGCATTGAAAAATTCACCCATACTTCTGTATACTGTACATCACCTGGATACGTGCTTTAATTCTTATAATATACCATCATGCAGATAAGAATATAAAATTTCTATTATTTCATTAAAATGCTCATCTTTATACTTTATCACCGCTAGCAAATGAATAATAATTGGAAGTACTAATAAGCTCATCAAAACATTATATTCACACTAATCAGTTCCGTCTACCACCAAAGCACGCAAATTTGCACATTGAAAATATACACGACGTGTATTCCACTTTATAGATCATGCCTACTCGTTTGATTGCGTTCATTTAATGTTGATTTATAAATCATGCAGTTATACAAATAATACAACATAGAAACCTTTCCAAATTATTGTAATTAATATAATAAAATTAAAATTTAAATAATAAAATATAATTCATAGTTAATTATAATGGTTACAACCACGTGTTCAAACCACGGCCATGAGTTGGCAAGGTCAACCACAAATGTCATGATTTTCACTTATGTTGTAGTCCATACACATATAATAAATATTTGGATATTCATTTGGCTAAAATTAAAAAATAAAAATAAAAACGAATTTTGAAATTGCCAAATTTTATGATCCTGTCGGACAAAATATTTTTTTCGGAAAAATTATTTATGATTGCGACAAACAGCAAAAGGGGATACATTCACAGATAAATTACGGAAACTTTTGATTGCAGTTTCTGTTAGACCTATATATAAACAGGCACTATGTTTATGTTACCAATTTTTTTCATAATTTTTTATGCGTATATATATAATATATATATATTTAATCGATTTTGAAGTTTTTGACCTTTGACTTTAAAAATTTTCAAGGTCATGGTCTCATAGATCAAAATTTGGGTAATTTACTTGTGAATGTATCCCCGTTTGATTTTTGTCGCTATCTATGATAGTTTTGGCACAACAAAATATATTGTCCGAAAGGGTCATGACATTTTTCAAAATTTCAAAATCCGGGTTTTTTTAATTTTAGCCAAATGATGTCCAAATATTTATTACAGGTGTATGGACTACATCATATATGAAGATCATGACATTTGGTTGACCTTGCCAACTCTTGGTCCTTTACACGTGGTTTTAATCTAATACGGTATTATTCATGTATAAGTTTTAAGAATTTTGAGCTGGTCATGGCTTGTGTTTTAAACATAATTTGATACATATATTAATGTAGACATATTTCTAGAGTTTCTATAAGCCATTATAATTTAAACTTCACAATTTATTAAAAACTTTTAGAAGTTGACTGATACTGAAGTGGGTATTATATATTAAACTATTTGCAATTTTTCTTTGACGTCAAATTACAAATCACAAGTTGAATGTAACAAGAAGCGCAACTTCAAATAATTGTCGTATAAATGTAAGAAGATAGTGCGGGGAATAACGACAAAATATCAGCTTGATTGGGCGTTTCTTGAAGAAATCACCAAAATTTCAGGGTTGATAGGGATCATCACAAGGATCATTTTTATAAGGGGGGCAGAGTTGAGGTCACTTCCGGTTGACCTGTGGTGACCTCCGAAGTTTACCCCTTTCCCGTCCTAGCTTTTATTTTTTTGCGGCTTTATGGTTGCCCGGAGGAAGAAAACTGTTATGACAAAAAAGTTTTATTACAATATAAGCTACTTTGTAAAAAAAATTGGCTGACCGGATATGCATAATTACAAAATGGCGGCCACAAATATGGCGCATGGGGCGTTAATGACACCACGTTTTCTTGAATTACTTAACATATAAGCAATTACGAGCTAAAAGGTTCGTACAAAGCCTTTTCTAAATAATTTTATCTTTAATATCGTAGTACTTTCATCTTCTTAACGACATTACTTCTCGAGATATACCTCCAAACGTAACCACAGAGCGGGCCACGCGTAGCCTCTCGCGCCATGTTTACAATGCAAACACAGGGAAGAAAGCTTCCAAAGCTGCATAGTGAAATACAACAATTCTTAAAATAATTGTTTTATATTGTTTTCATGATATTTATTAAATATTGATTAATTATTCAAATAATAATAATTAATTAAATAGTAATTAATCTCTGTAAAAATTTGCATATATTGGTGAAAATTATTTTTTAACCTGTAAGCATTATAACACATGCTGTAGGGAAACCGTACTTTAATGAACTTATGCATTATATAATAAATAATAGCAATATATCATTCATTATATACACATGCAGCTATATATATAATATATACAGTATATTATGTATAATTAATTTCATAATCATAATACAATATGATACTAAATTTAAACATAAAAAATTTACGTGATTTCAAATAAATTCTTTTTATTTGTCTAATTCAAAGTAAGTGTATAAATTTTTATTTACTTATACAGAGTTAATTACATATTTGATACATATCATATAATTTTATTATAGAATATACGGTATAAAATAAGAATCTTCATTTTTATATTTATCATATTACACGTGCATGCGCGTGAACTGCAAATGTAAGCTGATCAAGTGAGAACAAGGGAATTTTATGTCATGGCATACTGTGATATTTGACAATGTTTTACTGTGCATGGTTTTCCTTCGTCGATCCAAGGAAATAACGGGGCAGTTCCTAACACAATTAAGGCCACGGCCGCTTCCTTACCTATCCTAAAATCGCCATCCATTCACTTTACTCCTCTCATCCTAAGGGTTGTCGGACCACCGAGGGTTCCGATTCTTATACTCCTAGCTTGAGAAGGCAAGTTAGGCATTCGGGAAAATAATTAATATAAATAAATATACATACGAGTATTATGTGTGTGCGTGTGTGCTGACCTGAGTTCAACAACAACCCTTAAATCGATATTATCTTCAAATTTATTGTATAGCTAGATACATAATTTTATTATTGTAATGTACGTGGTATTGAGAAGAAAAACAGCGAAATATTATGATTTTCTTTAGGAAATACAATATAAAGAATAACACATTGTTTAAAAAGTGTTAATTCATAAAGAATATTATGATGTAAAAGAATGTTTTCAGTGATATTACAAAACAGCATATTAAATTATACAGATTAAGAAAAAAATATTGGACAATATTCATAACAATGTATGGGATATAGTAAAAGATAGTATAATTGTGCAAATCTTGCGATTCAAATTTGTATCTTAATTATATACATAAATAGTGCGAAAATCTGGGGACATGACAAATTTCTTTGTGCTTCGATTTATTATATAAATTAAGTATATAAAACTTGACAAGATCTATTGCAAGTAAGTAATAAAAGATTTTTTAATATTACATAGCTATTTTTTCGGAAATTTTTTACCTTAACTTCTCAATACCAAATTAAAATAATAAAATTATGCATCTAGCTATACAATAAATTTGAAGATAATATCGATTTAAGGGTTGTTGTTGAACTCAGGTCAGCACACACGCACACACATAATACTCGCATGTATATTTATTTATATTAATTATTTTCCCGAATGCCTAACTTGCCTTCTCAAGCTAGGAGTATAAGAATCGGAACCCTCGGTGGTCCGACAACCCTTAGGATGAGAGGAGTAAAGTGAATGGATGGCGATTTTAGGATAGGTAAGGAAGCGGCCGTGGCCTTAATTGTGTTAGGATCTGCCCCGTTATTTCCTTGGATCGACGAAGGAAACCATGCACAGTAAAACATTGTCAAATATCACAGTATGCCATGGCATAATATTCCCTTGTTCTCACTTGATCAGCTTACATTTGCAGTTCACGCGCATGCACGTGTAATATGATAAATATAAAAATGAAGATTCTTATTTTATACCGTATATTCTATAATAAAATTATATGATATGTATCAAATATGTAATTAACTCTGTATAAGTAAATAAAAATTTATACACTTACTTTGAATTAGACAAATAAAAAGAATTTATTTGAAATCACGTAAATTTTTTATGTTTAAATTTAGTATCATATTGTATTATGATTATGAAATTAATTATACATAATATACTGTATATATTATATATATAGCTGCATGTGTATATAATGAATGATATATTGCTATTATTTATTATATAATGCATAAGTTCATTAAAGTACGGTTTCCCTACAGCATGTGTTATAATGCTTACAGGTTAAAAAATAATTTTCACCAATATATGCAAATTTTTACAGAGATTAATTACTATTTAATTAATTATTATTATTTGAATAATTAATCAATATTTAATAAATATCATGAAAACAATATAAAACAATTATTTTAAGAATTGTTGTATTTCACTATGCAGCTTTGGAAGCTTTCTTCCCTGTGTTTGCATTGTAAACATGGCGCGAGAGGCTACGCGTGGCCCGCTCTGTGGTTACGTTTGGAGGTATATCTCGAGAAGTAATGTCGTTAAGAAGATGAAAGTACTACGATATTAAAGATAAAATTATTTAGAAAAGGCTTTGTACGAACCTTTTAGCTCGTAATTGCTTATATGTTAAGTAATTCAAGAAAACGTGGTGTCATTAACGCCCCATGCGCCATATTTGTGGCCGCCATTTTGTAATTATGCATATCCGGTCAGCCAATTTTTTTTACAAAGTAGCTTATATTGTAATAAAACTTTTTTGTCATAACAGTTTTCTTCCTCCGGGCAACCATAAAGCCGCAAAAAAATAAAAGCTAGGACGGGAAAGGGGTAAACTTCGGAGGTCACCACAGGTCAACCGGAAGTGACCTCAACTCTGCCCCCCTTATAAAAATGATCCTTGTGATGATCCCTATCAACCCTGAAATTTTGGTGATTTCTTCAAAAAACGCCCGATGAATGTTGTTATTCCCTGCACTAAGATACTTTCAATCTTGAGAAGAGGGTGCTCAAATTCCCAATAATTCCTGGAATTATGCACATTGCAGCTATATTATGCAAATATATTTATTTCACAATATATATAAAATATATGCATCTCAAAACAAGATTAAAAAATAAAATAAATGCATTATGTACTCATGCAAGCTTGTTAGCAAATATGCTATACTCATACAATCACTTACAATTTACTAACGAACCGAGGATTCTGTATTTATATTTATTCTTTCATGCCTTCAATGCTGTGTAATCAACAATCACACTGCACTAAAAAATCTCAAAATGAAAAATGAACTTCACTGTCAGCGCCTCCATTCATGGAAGATGGCAAAATCATGCTCATTGTAAAGCAAATTCAATTCTTCGTTATTCTCAGCGTCACAGCTAGCCCTTTACTTTAAACCTTTTACTTGACTTTCAATGCTTATTAAAAAAAAAAATAATAATAACACAATATTAAATATCCTCAAATTAAGGCTTTTATACATAAAGCAATTCCACACTCCCCCTCCCTGCTAAATTAATTGATTAAAAATGAAAAATGTCACACACAATACTCTGATATACAATATTCTAATTATATTTTAATCTATTTATAATGCAAACTAAAGCACTGGTTTAACTTTTAAGTATTAAGATAGAAGACAGGCTATAATAAAAATTAAATAATATAAATAGTTCAGCGTTACTGCAAAAGTTAAAACGACTTGGTATTATTCATTGAGCTCTATACAAGGCTAGAGGGATAATGCCCTATACTTCTCAATGTTAAACTGTGCGCACGGTCCGGCGGGAGGAAGTGGGTGGGAGATTGCGCTTTCGTCACACATTCCAACGTATTCTCCTCAGAATTGCCAACTGCAGTGTAACTTTTAATACTTATTTTATAAGGAAACTTTCTTAGGTTGGTCAACCAGGCATTCGATAGCACCGACCACCACCCACTTTCCTCCCAGACGCCGTGCGCGCCTAAAACAGCTGATTAGCCCTCTAGCCTTGTATAGAGCTCAATGGTATTATTATAACGTATATATAAATTGTTTATATATTTATAATACACAAATAGTCAAAATTTCGTTAAAAAAATTTATTAGCTTCACGTTTTAAAAACAAAAGTCATTGGGTGCTTATCAACGAGTGCTTGTTTATCAGCAAATATGATCTGGGAGTGTTTCAGTTCGTATTAAGCAGTTACGTTTAATTTGTACGTTTAATGCTGGGGTATCGCTCCTTGAGGTCAGGAAGAAGCTGGGGGTGGTATGAATACACGTGCGAGTACAAGGCACGCATGTTCTTGGCACTCTTGAAGCACGCGAAGCACTCGTACGGCCCGCTGTGGGGACCGTGCTCGTTCTGTACGTGACGATATAGAGTGTTGCGCCGCTTGAAATTCATCCCGCAATGCTCACAACTGAAAGGCAGTGCAGAACCTGAAACAAAGGTGCAACAGCAATGTTTCAAGGTGTGCGGAATTAAAATTTAAATTGCATTTAATGAGAAAACTTTAAGTACAGTGTAACTTTCATTTATTGTATACCTGTAACGAAAAATTTTATTTTATGTGAAAATGATAAATATTGTAGACCAGTACTTTACGTAGAGCTCATTAATTTAACTAAAAATAAAAATACTGTACAAAAATGATTCAATTTACGCACATCATAATGTATTATATGCGACACTGAAACTGCATAAAACCTTTTTGTTCCGACGCCTTTATTCCTTATCCTGAATTGCTTACTGTAAATATTTATTGTTTATAAGTTTTATAACTTATCATTCCAAAAAGTACCAACAGTCAAAACGTAATCTGAATATAGTATCATAGTAAGTGTATGTGAATGGTTTAACGATCAACCTGCATCAATATAATAGAGAGAGAAAGGGGGGGGGGGACTTTGAGTTATGAAACATATATATTTTTTTTAAATAATTCTTTATTAATGCTTCCAACAGCGAACTGAAAAATGCTGTGACCGAAAGTGTGACACCAAAGTAATGTAACATTTAAGTCTAAATACTCTACGTGATTAAGTAGACATCGCCCGTTAAACCGATTTTGAGCGTGTTCGAGAATCTGACATCAAGTTCGTTTTTTCATGACTGCAGGAAAAAAAAAGTACTTTGATATGACCAGAGTTTTCGTTTCCATGTTTATTAAAAATGAAAACGGTTGATAATTTAAATTTAATTTACAGGATAATACATGTATGGGATGACGCTAAAATATTTAATGCACACAAAATAATGTATCAATTGGTATTTAAAGTGAATAATGACAATTTAAAGAAAAAAGAAAACAAAAAAATAATATAAATTATTATTATAATTATTTGAGCATCATCCTCCCGATGAGGCCATGAAATAAATACGCGAAATATACTTTACAATGAATAAACTTTTTCTTATAATTTATTATAATTTATAACTTTCCTTCCGTGCTACTTAATTTATTATACAAAGTGGTAATATTTTATTTTTTATTGGTACATTCATATTATATATACACAGACAAAGTGGACATATACAATGACGTGAATGACGTTCGTCTGTTCTACCCTTGCAAATTTCCTTTTTTGACATTTTTTTTCTCTGTATTAGAACAGAAAAATCTCATTGACGATCGTGTCTATTTTTTTTTTTTTTTTTTCCTTTTTCACGAAGAATTCTATCAGAAAAGCACGGTGCTCATCTATGTCGTGTTCTTGCTGAGCTGGCGCAGCTCTGGGTGGTACGAGTACATATGCGCGTATAGAGATCTTCTGTTCTTGGACACCCTGCCACAGGCGTCGCAGTGGAACGGGCCGCTGTCACCCCCGTGACTATTCTTCCTGTGACGGTATAGCGTGTCCCTTTTACAGAACATCTGTCCGCACACCTCGCACCCAAAGAGACGCCCGCTACCTGCAACAAGGCGGTAGCCATGGGCTCACTCACAAGTCTTGATAGTATGGTCGTCACCCACTAATATACCGGTTTATCAGATCAAATATATTTGTCACCAATATAAATATATTTATCTGATGTAAAATAGAAGCATAATAATCTACTATAACCTACATTTCTTAAGTTTAATAAGTCCTCAATTTTAAAACCGATCATAAAAATACCCTTGCATTTTAACAGCTGACGGCATCCCTTGTTGCTGGAACATCAAGAAGAAATTAAAAATTCTGAGGTGAGCAAAAGTTTGCAAACTTAAATTTTTTTACCTCGCATTTTTCATTTTCTATTTAAATAATTAAATAATTTATAATATTTATAATTATTCTTTTAAACTTTTTATACGTACAAGCAGAATTATGTACGTACAGTCAAATGCCATCGTCATAATGACTTATTTGCACTCATCCCCTGTAAATTAAGCTGATTAGCCTGATTGCCTTGTTCATGCAAGCCTCTTATAACACGTTGCGGCTATTTTTTTTAAATAATACACAATAAAAAAATGTTAAATAAATAAACCCAAATTATTTAATGTTTTTTTTATTTCTCTTTAAAAATGCCAGAAAATAATATTTAAAAATAATTTAAATATCATTATAAATATATGATTGACTTCTTTTACAGTTGAAACACCTAATGACGATATTCTCAATGGAGAAATCCTTTCCAGACAAAAAAAAAAAAAAAAAAAAAAAATGGTACAAGGAAAGAGTGGGGAAATTTCCTAATGTTCAGTTCAAAATTTTGGAGGGCACTAAAAACGCGCCTGAATATGCATATTATAGTCAATTAATGAATTAATTATCATGAAGTAGTGTAAGCTGCAATGGAGTATTGACCTAGGGTAGCATAACTTTGCACGCTCTATTCATTTCTGCAATAAAAAAAATTGAGGTCAATACTTCATTGCAACTGTATTTGCAATAATTCTTTCTCCTGCGGTATTTTAAAACCAAAGTGGGTGCAATGAAATAATTAAATACGGGTATTTCACGCACTCACATTCAATGTATTTCTGTTTGGTAATTCGCTTCAATTGAATTTACAATAGTTCTTTTAGAGCCACTGTAGCGTGTAATTTCGAAGTAAATACAGTAATTTAATAAGACTGTTCGTAGAGACGTATATAATTTTTTTAATATTTAAGAGTTTACGTTCGCAAAATTGTAACCATTAGAAGTAATACATTATTTGTTTATAAATAACTTTCACTGTAAACAAATGTGGGGGCTTCATTTAAGCTCACATTTGTCCCTCACATTGCTTTCTGATTGACATTATTTAGTCTCAGACTACAACTGCTGCTCTTGATTGTTAAAGCGATTTATAAATCTGAGTCGCAACCTCTGCTTGAGCTCGGGCAGCTTGTCTTGGTGCTGCTTGTAGAAATGAGTTCGCAGTGAGCGCACGTTGTTGGCCACGGTGGGGCACACGAAGCACTTCATGGGACCGCTGTGCTGGCCGTGCGAGTTGCGGCGGTGCGAGTTGCGAGAGTCGCGGTGCATGTACACTTTGCCGCACACGTCGCACGGAAAACACTCGTCCCCTGCAAGCAACACACCACACTTCAGATAAACTCTTTGTGAGGCCCCAGAAAACTTAAGATTTATCCTCAATATAATGTTCCTCTCTATTTACATTAAATTTTTGCAAGACTTATAATGTAAGGCCGGTACAATACACCATACTATTTTGCATACAATTTTTTCTTATACAAGAAAACTAAACTCCATTTGCTTGTATGGAGATGAAATTTTCTTGCAAGGAAAAATTGTATGCAAAATACCGACTTAATTCAAATTACAACCTGCATAAAATTTTTACATGTATTTGGATAGAAGACCTCCAGTTGTGTATTTGTCATTAATATATATATATATATATATATATATATATATATATATATATATATATATATAAATAATATATAACATCCTCAAAATCGAGGGGAAAGACGCTGTGACGTCATAGTCACGCAACATCTTCTCCATTCAATTTCAATTCAATATATTTTTATTTCCATTTTTCCTACAATCAAAGTGTCATAATATACAATAACATTTGTTGAGGTTTATAGGACAAGTCAATAAAAGCAGTGTTAGGAAATGTTCATAATGAAAGAATCAGTCCATGTCATTAATTTTCTTCTCACTTATTAACAAAAGCACAGTCATAATATGCTTTAACACTGTAAAAACACATATCTTGTAGCAGATTTTTCACATTTATTTTAAAATCACTAATATTTTTTATACACTTCACTGAGAGAGGGAGCTTATTATAAAGATTAAGGCAGCTCAAAAAGGGACCACTTTTATACATCTCAAGTCTACACCACATTGAGGGAATATTATTTTTAACATTTCTTGTATTATGCTCATGTGTAACTTCATGTTGCTTATATAGTGACATATTTTTTTTAACATTCATTACACATTCCAAAATATAAATACATGGGAATGGTAGCAAATTTAATTTTTTAAATAAAGGTAAGCATGAGGCAGATCTTTTAGCAAAACATATTGACCTTATTATTTTTTTTTGCAATACAAATACTCTATGAGCTGTTGTACAATTTCCCCAGCAAATAATTCCATATTTAATAATTGAATGAAAGTTTGCAAAATATAAAGTTTTTAGGCATTGTAGCTCAGATTCATATCTTAATTCTCCCAGTGCAAAAATTACTGAAGCCAACTTATTACAAATATTATCTATATGACTCACCCACCTTAAATCATCATCTATAATGAGACCCAAAAATTTTGCTTTTGATGTTAATGTTAATATGTTATTTCCCATTGTTATATTAATTAGTTTAGAAATTTTGTTTCTTATATTTTGGAATTGTAAAATTTCAGTTTTATTTAAATTTAATGTTAAGCCAATATTGTGAAGATAAGAACTTATTGTTTCTATTGATTTTTTAATATTAGCATCCAATTCAGAGTTTGTATGGCCAGTTATTTTTAAATTTGAATCATCTGCATATTGTATTGACACACAATTATTATTTTTTATTACTTGGGACAAATCATTTACATAAATCAGGAATAATATTGGAGAAATGCAAGTGCCTTGTGGCAAGCCATATTTAATTTCTTTCTTGTCTGAATATTTTATTGAATCTTTACCATCTCCTTCACAGTTTATAAAAACAGTTTGTGTTCTATTTGATAAAAATGATTTTATCCAATGTAGACAATTTCCTCTTATACCATACTTATAGAGCTTGTTTAATAATATATCATGTTCTACCATGTCAAAGGCTTTTGACAAATCTAAAAAGACACCTGCAGTTTTGAATTTGTTATCTATACTGCCAAGAACACTATCAATTAATTCCCACATTGCAGATTCAGTTGACATATTTTTTCTGAAACCATGTTGTGACTGTGATAGTATATTATTTTTATCTAAAAAAGGTAAAAATTTATTTAAAAAAGCCTTTTCCTTTCCTATGCTTGCTTGTTAAATATTTACATGACTATGACATCACAGCATTTTGCTACACGATTTTAAGGCCGTTAGAGGGTTAAAAATATCGTAAAGAATTTGATTTATCATTTCACCCAATACAAATAGAATTGACAATACATAACTTGAGTTGCTCCATCTAAATGCAATAAAAAATTTCATGAAGGTTGTCCATTTTAATGCTTATATACTATCTTTATTCAGGTAACCTATCAGCTATCACTATTCAGTTAACTTTGCTTGTATTTATTTTATCGATCTTTAGAGCCACTGCAGCTTGTAATTTCGAAACACTAATTACTATGATCTTTTGACCTATAATTCAATAACACTTTATA
The DNA here is from genome assembly GCA_949825025.1 of Siphlonurus alternatus. Classification (NCBI taxonomy): domain Eukaryota; kingdom Metazoa; phylum Arthropoda; class Insecta; order Ephemeroptera; family Siphlonuridae; genus Siphlonurus; species Siphlonurus alternatus. The sequence continues at coordinate 12,185,439 of OX463781.1, forward strand.
TATTAAGTACACGTAATTTTTCATTATTCAAGAGATCACGTTCGTTTTTTGGTTTTTTCCATCCAAAATTAATATCTAAAGATCTGTATATACTAGCATAAGCCTATACACCTACAGTCTTTCAAACGTTAGAATACCCATGGAAAATAGTTCATGGATGACCTGTCAATCAACTGCAACAGCTGTAAAAAATGGCAGCCAACACTAAAAAATTTTCAATAGAGCTAGTGGACAGAAATATATGTTCATATTTTACGAAGATTTTCACATAAGTCGAGACAGATAATATTGCAAAGAAGTTTCAATAATTTAGCAATTATTATGCAACAGGTATCGAGTGTCTTTGATTTATTTTCAGCTACTTTATTTTTCTAGTGAAAGAACTATTTTTTTGTATTTTGTTGGCAACATGGGTCGGAAGAATACAAATCACTACGCCGAAGATGATTGACAGGGGTATTCTAACGTTTGAAAGACTGTAGTATAATAATATATCCTATTTGGTATTTTCTTCGTTTTTCATTTCAAACTAAAGCCGGTATTATAAGACACAATTTATTACATGATACAATTGTATTATTCCTTGCAAGATAATTTCATCTTCATATAAACAAGTGAAGTACAAGTTTTCGTGTAAGTACAACAATAAATAAAAAATTTGTGTCGTGCAATACCGACTTTAAATATTTAAGTATAAATTTAATATAATAATAAAATTAATATGATTTAAGTTGAATCTGCATAATTTTATATATTACGGTGATGCACTTCTGCGATGTTATTGTATAGAAATATAACTGTTTATACAACAAAAAATAACAATAAATTTCAGTGAAAGACACTAATTATTCTACTTAAAAAACATTTTTCCAATTAGAGAATTTAAAAAAAAATCATAAAAAAGACACAATTAATTTTTGTTATTTTTATTAATGGTAAATAAATAAGACTTTCGTGAATTTCTTCAAAGGAGTTAATTTTAAAAAAAAGTTGTTCAACAGATCGACTCAAATCACTTGTCAGTTAGCATAAAAAAATTTTTTTTTTTTTTTATTTCAACAATGTTCGTATGAATAGAGTACCAAATCATTTTTCTTTCTATAATATAAATGTAATGAAAGTTATAATTGTTTCTTGAAGTAACTGATCTTATTGATGAAAAATAATATTTTCAATGTTTAATTTGTAAAAAAGGCATCACTTTAAATTTGATAAATTCTAGACATATCTGCAGCTCTGCTTATATAGAGGCTTCAAGTCAGCTGATTTTGCGGTATTCCCACCGTCCTATATGTAAACCTATGTAAAAAAAATTTCGAAATTGCTTTTTTTGGTATTAAAGAATTTTTTTTTAAAGGAAAATAAGTTCTTGAGTCATTATCAAAAGACCCCTAAATGGGGGGGGGGGGTATAGGAGATGGTTTCAAATTTATAGCTTTAATAGTTTTCTTGAGAAAAAATTCAAATTTTCTAACATGGTGGCTTATGGGGAAAATTTTCCCGCCGGGGAACACTTGAAGTCTCTATTGTTTCAACGGGCTCTAAAGTCAGTGTGTTGGGAAGAGCTCGCCGGTAAGCAGCCTCCGCTTCAGCTCGGGCATGCTCTCGGGGTGGTGTCTGTAGAAGTGAGTTCGCAGCGAGCGCACGTTGTTGGTCACGGTGGTGCACACGAAGCACTTGGTCGGGCCACTGTGCTGGCCGTGCGAGTAACGAATGTGCGCGTACCGAGAATTGGCGTTCGTGTACTCTTTGCCGCACACCTCGCACCGGTAACAAATCTCCCCTGTAAGCAACACACCAGGTTAGCCCACTACTTTAGATGTACTGCAAGAATAGCGATGGGCCAACTAAAGAATGAATATTAGGCATACTTATTGCCAACATGCACAGAGCAAATATTTTCGCATATTTCTTTTATGATTGATTTTTGGGTTATTTAATTTTATTGCAAATTATTATTTTTTTTTTAGTAAGCTTTTATTCGATTTTACAATAAACGTGACTGAGTATATTCCTGCTCTAAAACAAAACATGTTTAAAATACATATTTTATGCCTTTTCAATATATATAATTTTACTACTACATTATGAATAATATATACGATGTTTCTCCCCTCCAGTTCGCCATAACTTTATCCACTGCTGGAAGTTTTCACTAATGGTGGATAGGAGCAGGCAGCATAAATAATAAAACATTTAGAAATTATTTAAAAAATATCTACCGTCTTAAATTATGCGCTGTACCGAAGGGGGTTAAAAAAGTGTCTATACACAGGCCTTATGGGTGATGTCATAAAAGACGTTTGGCATCAAGGTATTAGTGATAAGAGAAGCAGCATCGACTGACCTTCGCGATCATTTCACAAATATAACACACATCGTTGCAGATTCGATGTAAACAACAAGATGCTTTTTAAACCCCCTTCGGTACATAAGGTCGGTTAAAAAAAATTTTTTGAACACAATTTTTAAATTATTTATTTAGTCATTCGATCAATTTCAAATTTTTATTTTAATTTCGTCTTGCCCATTCGGGTCCTCTCATTTCAAGTCCTTCAGAGGGGCCGATGACCTTCTTCCCAGGACAATTACGACTTTCGCCGGAACGTTAGGCAACTTGTTTAGCATAGAAACGAAACAGGTTGCATAAATGTTTAGGGGCAAGATGGCGTTGTCTCCTACAATACTTGGATCACAAAAGAGCCTCATGGCGATACAGAGATAATACGGCAAGAGGAATTAACTCAATTAACACTTATGAATTGAACAAAAATCCAATTGTACGGTACCAGTACGGGCAAACCAATATGTATAGATTGGTCTGTACAGACTAGTCAACAATTATAATAAAAAAGTTGAATTGCAAATATTTCATAAATTCTAGTATTTGATATGAACAATACAATTATTGTAATGATATTTTTGTCATAATTATTCTATTGGAATACAATTGAAATTAGTGCTAATGCAGTTTAAAATTAATAAAAAAATAATATAAATAAAATATTATTATATTTTTCAGTGATGAAAAAAAAAAACTATTAAAATTTGCATGTGATGAAAACTCTTTTTTTTTTAATCAACAAATCAACCGTAACTTGCAAATTTACTAGCTTGATCGTATAAAGTTATGTCTAGAACTGTTTGAACTTAAGTCTGCGCTTGAGCTCAGCCAGTTGCTCAGGGTGGTAGCTGTAGAAGTGTGTCCTGAGCGAGCGCACGTTGGTGGACAGCGCCTGGCACACGAAGCACTCGAAGGGTCCGCACAGCTTGCCGTGGATGTTGAGCTCGTGCTCACGCAACGAGTGTCGTGTTTTGTAGCGCCGACTGCATGTGGCACACTCGAGACTCTGGGTCTCTGTAACACACCAACACGGGGCTAAGTCGGTGCTACAAACCTGACCATTCTTGCTTCACTTTTCTCTTTATAGTTAATTGAGACGGTTGGTGGTATTCGGAGGAAATATTTACTTCTATTATCATGCCGTGCGATAGTAACACTATTAAATCTTCATTGTCTCGAAAAATGTTCCTGAATATTAGGGTTATAAGCTTCACCTCGCTCCTTGCATTGCTTCTTAGTGCCCTAATATTAATTTTGAAGTAAAAAAAACATTGTTTTTTTATTAATAATTTCAAACCTTTAAATATATTCCCTGCGCACATTATCGCATACTGTTAATGTGCGTATCTGTTTATAATAAAAATAATAATAATATTAATAAGCAAAGAAAAAAAAATGAAAATTTTACTCATAATCATAAATTTTTATACAGAAATATTATACCCATGAACATACTTAATTCAATTTACAACCAATCAAATATAGAGCATTTTTATGCCTTCAATATTAAATAACAAAAATGTGCATGTCGATTATCTTTCCAATAATAATAAATAAGTAATGACTACGTTAAAATGTTATTTGATGTAACGTACGACTTCCTTATTAGCATGCAGAAAGACTAAAAAAACTTTCATTTCAGCAACCAGCAAGTATATATACTTCAGTGATGAATATTATAGAAACTTTCTTAATTTCACTAATTAATTCCAATAAAACTTATAGCATAAAGCTTAGTTCTCAAAATTCTCATAGGCACGTAATTATTAAAGACTGAATCAAATTACAAACCCTCATCGTATGTCATGTATTGCTTCATCTCAGGTACGAAATCTGGTAAAATTTATATAGAAGTGCGTTCTAAAAACGAGCCCTTGTTGGTCGAAAGTCTTGCGTGCGAAACAAGCGCGAGTGTTCCTGTCCACTAAAAATACTTATAAATGAAAAACAATTTTCTTATTACTCCCAATCTTTATTACATCAGACGAAAAAGTCACAAGTGTGTAAAACAACAACACTATCATAATAAAAAATTAAAAAACTATAAGTTCATGTTTGAAAGCTGCTTTTTCAAACACTGATGTCTGATGAGGTAAATATGGTCATTACATTTTCTACCTATTAAATAATAGGTCTGTTCGTATAATATTCAAAATCAGAAACAATAAATTATTTCTGATTATGTATATTTACGAACAGGCCTCATAGTAGTTATAAAATTATACAAGAATCCGCTTTCAGATAAACGTAAAATAAATATTGATTAATGAAATTAGTGAAAGATTAAAGAAAAATATTATAGTAAAGTAAATCAATAATAAAAGAAATATTGAATTTATCATTTTAACTGCGGTTACGTTAAACACCGCTGATTGCACCAAGATCATGACGTGGTACTCGGCTTGGGGGTACCCTTATGGTATCTGATCATGTGCACGCGTAGACCCTCGCGGCTCCTCGAAAAGATCCCGCATACGTGACAGCGGTGTGGCTTCCTGCCGCTGCCATGCAGGTTCACCAGGTGCACGCGAAGATGGTCGCGTTGCTTGAAGTGGCGCTGGCATACTTGGCACTCGAAGTCACCGCGGCTAACTAAACCAGCCCACTGCACCATGGCAGTCACCTCTGCACACACACTGACAAGTTAGTCCGGCAGCAAAACCAAACTTATTTAACTATAATACATATTGAGCGAGTCAGCCAGCACCAAAATCTTAATACGGGAAAAAAAATCTATATAGCTCCAACTATTACTGTACTGTGGAAATAGTAGAATTCTTTCGAATCTTTATACGAGTATAATTATAATAGTAAATTCTACTGCTAATCGAACAGACACCTACAATTTTTCTAAGTCAAACTGCATTTGAAAATTGATTTATTGAAGCTAATATTTGAAACTATTTGTGAATAGCTTTGTTTTGCTAAATAATTGCTTTCTATTTGAGAACATATACAAGTTTGATTAAACTACTTCAAATAAAATATAAATAGAGAATATCTGCAGTAATATGATAATCATATTTTGACTTGACGTGTTCCAATCTTGTTTCTCTCCAATCTTGCAAGCAGATTTAAACTGTCCGCCTTGCCATCAATGATAATTTATCTCGCCTTCAGGTTAGTCAACCTGTACAGTACAACACAAACATTGACAGTTATTTTGTGAGTGGGTGGGAGAATGCAGAAGCCCGTTTTGCACAATTAAGACGCAGTTTTGGTACTGAACAATTTGCCTAACCTGACGGGGGAGAATGATATATAATACAGCAAGGCGAACATTTTTCATCGGTTGGAGTGGACTGCCTGATTTGCTCGAATAAAGAATTTTAACTGGTCTGTTTCCGATATTAAACACAATAACTTAACAAGAGAATGTGAGTAACTTCTCAAATTTGAACATTTCCATAAAATTTACAATTATTGAATTATATATCGCCACAAAATATTTTTAAATTACGATTGGATGAATTATTATTAATTCTTGTACCTAACTGAATAATAATAATAAAAAAAAAAGGTTTATGCTTAATTTAAAATAAAAATATATATATAAATTTTAGTCATTTTATTGAAAAACAACAGTGTACAAGGTAAGTTATAACCAATTATATCATATAATTTTAAGTAAGAAAATACTCTCCATTCTGCCGATTATTTGATAATATATAGTAGTTTAACATCTATATATAGTGATTGTAACACAATAATAAAAAAAAAACTTAATTCTAAACAATTGACGTTTTCTTTAATATGAGGTGCATTATCGTTCCAAAACCCAAAGTAAAGATGTTAATTAAATGGAAGTCTATTATAATGATTTTTTTTATATAAATCAAATTTCACAGAACTGCATGATAAAAAAAACTATTATAGCCCAAGTAACATAATTATAATAACATTTCACCTTAAACTATTTCATAGCAAACTGTCTTGTATATTCGATTCCTATGGATATTCCAAATAACAAAGTTAGCATTTCAAATTCCACCCCCCTCAAAAGGTGCAGAAGGGTACTCCTGTTTGTGTTCGCGCTTCATGTGACAGCGAAGCCCCTCCTGGGATCGCGATACCTTGCCACAAAGAAGGCACTCGTGCGGCCGGCCGCCGTCTCCGTGCTGGTTGATGAGGTGTACACGCAGGTGGTAGCGCGTGCTGTACTCGCCGTGACACAGCACGCACTTGAGACGCCGCGTGGAGGGGTCGCGGGGCGCAGCACTCAGCAGCAGTGACACATCTGCGAACCCAACCACCGTCGGTCACCAGCGAGCCTCGAGAACATCAACAAGCGTGAGAAGAGGCCAAGGAGAGTGCCAAGATAACTAACTTGATCTACTTTGGGTAACTTATCAATGATTTTCCAGTTTTCCTGTTATATAACGATTTAATGTAAAACGAACGGTACTAATTCGACATGTATAAAGATGCATATAAATTGTATTCTATAATATATGAAGCCTTCTCTAAATTGTCTTGTTTTCCAATGTTTTTACTTTTTTGCATCGTCACAGCTCAATTGCCCCAAAATACTAACCAATCAATCAATCAAAAGTGAAGTCCATATCATTTAGGTCTCTAAGTCAATCTAAACTTTAATATTAGGATCAGCTGTCTTTTAAGTACTGAATATATCTAATATCTATATATACATATAATAGAAATGGTGAAATAGCCATATATACCCGATAGCTCATATCCAGCCTAGAGAGACCTATTTCACAGGGAATTTTATAAATAATTAATAAGTATATTTAAAACTAAACTGTGTAAAAATCTGTATCGTGTAAATTTATATTTTTTAGCAATTAATAATAATTAATTAATTTTCCTGAGCTATTTCTTGAATGAATCAGGAGGGTTAATTTAATATTTTTTTTCCTTCAAACATGGTATTTTATTATGAAAAAAAAGAACTAACAAACAAATTACATCAAATACATAATGTGTATATCTTGAAACTCCATCAGCGCACTATTTATGAACTAATTTAAGTAAATACATGATCTACACAAGTTGCACCATATCAATTACGTCGTCTTGGTCCTCTTATGCTCGCGCTTCATGTGACATCGTATTCCCTCGAGGCTGCGCGAGAGCTTGCCGCAGAGGACACACTTGTGCGGCCGGTTGCCGGAGCCGTGTTGGTTCACCAAATGCACCTTGAGGTAGTCCTTGCTGCAGTACAGACCCTTGCACAGCAGGCATTTGTACCGGCCGTCTACCATCATCGGGGACCGTCCCACCAGCCGCGCCACATCTGCACACCAAACAACCGTCAGCTGATTGGCTGCCCATCACTCTGACGTCACAAATCGCAAGCAAGGAGGAGCACAGGTGAAACATCACCTATACATGGTATAGTTAAGTGCAGTTTGTGTGAATATAATTAAAACAATGGAAATTATTAATGCAATGTTTGTTACAGTTAACAAGAAAAAAAAAATAAATAAAGCAGATAAAATAATCACTCGGCTTATTTCTAAACTACCTCTCGTATACAAATATTTTATTCCATGCCAATAGAACTATAAAAACTAATTAAAAAAAAAATAATGGTATACATAATTATATCACGTTCGAGATTTCTGTTTTCGTCCTTAGCTACATGTAGAACTAAAAGGTGTTTGAGATTGATAAGATAATGTAAGTTACACGGCTTTACTGCGGCTGGCTGGTGAAGATTTTTTTTAATGCTTTTTATAAAAAACTTGTAAAATTTCGCTTAAGGCAGATTATGTTCAGGAGTACTATCTCTATGTCGTGAGTATGCTCGCGGTGCATTGACCGAGTGGTAAAGGTAGACGTGCGAGGCGAGAGTGCTGCGGTTCTTGCACGGTTTGCCACAGGTATCACAGAAGAGGGGCGCCTGGCGGCCGTGCTTGTCTCGGATGTGGCGGTGCAGGTTGTACTTGAAGCCGAACAGGACGCCGCACACGGGACACTGCTTGCCACCAGGCACCACCAACCCGCTACTCACACCTGTGGGGAGACAAAGGTCGCCTGAGTGCCAGCGTAGAAAACAAAAAGACTGAGTAGGGGCCGGGAGCTGGGCATGACAAGGGTAACACTTACATAATATTCTGTATTGTACCCTGCATTCTAGAAACTCTCAAAATCGATGTTTCAAATTATTTCAAACGATAAGATAAGCCGGAAGAACAACAACTGTATTCCTTTGTCACATGTGACTATATAGCTCCCGTCTCTAGAAGCAAAAGTCGACGCCTCAAGTGAGTTCTTCCATTACGTTAACTAGGGTCAATTATAAGAGCCTACGCAATAATTTGAAACTAAACAAGCTTCGTGATCACTATACTGGTCAGCTACTGAAGATACAGAGATCACATGTAGAGTCCTAAACCTTGTACCCTGCTCAGACTACAATTTTTGCACTCGGTGAACCGTATGTCCAAGTATAATATAAGCATCAAGTATATGAAGAAATCGTGTGCAGAAATCCTACACAATAGATAGAGTATCGACCTCAAAATTTTTTATTGCAAAAATAAATAGAGGGTGCAAAGTTATGCCATTCTGATTTTTTCAGATTTTTTAGGGCCCGGGAAGTATTGCTAAAAAGTTTTGCCAAGGTCGGGTTAGAACCCACGCCCCTTTTAGGTCATACCCATGGAAAAAATATATTCAAATTCAAAAGTTTTTATTTCAATAATCTAATAGACGTCTTATTTCTTCATGGTCCTATCTTTTTACTAAGAGAGGCGTCTAGAGGCGTCGCTTTATCTGTACTTTCAACAATTTTTTTAAAAATAGTTCTCAGACTCTAAAAAATCAGAGCAACATAGCTTTGCACCCTCTATCCACTTCTGCTGCAGTAAAATTTTTTGAGGTCGATACTCTATTCGATACTCTATTTGTCCCTACATTATTATTTTATTGAAGAAATGAATAGAGGGCACCAAATCATAGATTTTGCTAACAAGTATAATAACGTTATTTAAAGTTCAGGTTTGAACCCACGCTGCTTTTATTATAGTGATATTCCTTTTATTAAAAAGTGACGCACATGATACGCCTCTCCTCTGTACTTTCATTCATTTTTTAAAAATAGTTCCTGGGCTCTAAAAAAAAAATGGATTGCATTATTTGGTACGATTTATTTGTTTCTGCAATAAAAAATGTCATGTAGGTTTTTCATTCAAACCTACTGAGAGGCTATAACTAAAGACTACAACGTTCGTAGATGATATTTATCATGTTTACAAAACAAGCTTGCCGGTTTATTTTTGTTTAAATAGAATTTCTGAACTCGCAAGTTGGCAAACTCCCACACCATGTAATCGTTTGAGAAATGCAATATATGCAGGTGCCATGTAGGTTAGATTTGTTTGCGCAAGCTTTTATGCAGATGGGAGTATCAATTTAAGTTGCAATATTAAACTCTTTTGGATCAAATAAACAATTATTTCATACTATAGAAAAATTTATCATTAAGTTAAAAGAACTTGAACGGGAAGGGAATCAAATTAAATTCATTTATTCATAAAAGATATTCACTTCACATAGGATGACATTTGGTTCTTAATATTCATGTACACAATTCCACATAAAATCAAATAAATCTAATTTAAAGCTTTTTCTTTACTCTTTGCCTATAGTTTTATTAATGAAAGCTCATAAAATACTCATGCCTACAATTAAAATTATACACTATTTATTTTACAAATAATTATATCTTAATTATCTAATTGGCATAATATGGGTTAACTACAAGCATTTACTAAATTAATAAAAACTAAAATTATTATAAGATCTATTTACACTGACTGAAGCAACATGTTAAAAATAATGTGATTATACAAATTTGTATTTAATTCGGATACATTTATATATTAATACAGCCTTAATGTATGTATGGCTTGGCTTACATGCACTAAAATATTTTTAAGCGTTCTTGACTTCTATAGATATTGTGATGCAACTGCTTATATTTTGATTACGAAAAGAAGTGAAAAAAAAAAAAAAATGAGACCAAGAAAAAATTATGACCTTTCATTATTTTTCGTTAACATTTATAATGCCCCAACTTATCAGGGATGTCATAAAAAGACCTGTTTTTGTGAAGGAGTAAACGGACGATGTGCTACTTCATCAAATTAGTTATGTATTATTATGACAACTTTTCAGTATACAGTTAAAGCTACCAGGCTACGTCAGTAGATTTGGATCACTTGATGGCTGCAGCGAAATTGTGAGTTGATTCGGACGCTGTTTTCCTGTATATATCGTGATTGTCTGTTTCTGGGTTTCAAATAATTAGCGGTCAGATTGTCCTTCCGATATAATTTTAATACCCCTAACTATGTGATATCTTCAAAACTTTAATGATTATCCTGACTAATCTTTAATTTCTTTCCATGTCGCTGTCCTTTAGGTTTATGATAATCGTACATATGCGCACGAAGGCTGCTCAAGTTCTTGGTTATTTTGCCACAAAGCGAGCACGAGAACGGTCCTCGTGCAGCGCCGTGTAGGTTTTCGTAGTGGCAGTTGAGGTTGTCCCTGCGAGTGAACAGCTTGTTGCACACTGGGCACGGGAACACGGAGCCGCGACGGTGGCTGCGATCGCGACCACGGCGGGGATTACCTGCAAACAACAAACGTCATGACAAGGGCGTCACGGACTGCGGCGGTAGAAACTACAAGCGAGCTAAAAGCGACCACGGTGCGATATTTACGATCATTTTTTATATATAATTCTACCTCAAAACTGAACGGATAAAAAAACTATTAATGGTTCTTGTTAGAGACTAAATTTTTCTGTTTAAGAGAAAAAATATGACTGACTATATTCGGGTTTAAGTTTAAATTGAAGATATAATTATATTTAATTTAATAATAAAAAAAAATATAATAAAAAAAAATAAAATAAAAAAAAACAGGAAGAAATGTCATTGGTTCAGTATTGTAAGAAAAAGACAATTTTTAAAAAAAAATCATATAATTCGATCGTCTTATTTACACATTAGGTTAAGGGTAGATATAATTTTATCGTTAGATAAATGTAAAATACAAATGTTCACAACCAGTTCAAATTGTGCCGATGCCAACTATAGAAATCAGCTTTGACACTGCACTCTGAATGTCAAAAGCATTTGGTGTCGATGCATACGAATTCACTGCAACATGTGAACCAGAAGATTAAAGCGGCTGTTCGCCGCACTTTCTCATAAAAAACAATAAAATTTGCGTAAATTACTACGTAATTAAAAAATGTAATCACGATATTAGGGAGAAAGAGAAATAATATCAGTAATGATCAGTACAAAATGCAGTTATTAATAATTAGAATTATTTAGTACGAAGTCTGTTCGCTTTCGCGGCCTCAGGTCTTTGTGCGAATAATAAATGTGACATCGCAGTGAGTTTTTGTTCTTCTTGGTAACGCCGCAGTAGACACACGAGAAAGAGCCGCACTCCTTGCCATGGTGGTTATCGTAGTGATAGTTGAGGTGGTGGTGACGACTGAACTCCTTGCTGCAAATTGGGCAAGGATAACGATTGCGAGCGTTCGGTAGTATCTTGCGAGGGTCCTGCGTAGAAGGGGGCGGGGCAAGGTCATCAGAGGTCAAGTAGTGCTGACTGCTGCCCCGAGACTTTGGTCCACCTGAGGACAAACAAAATAATACGCTACCTTCAAATAATGGTTTTTGTTGACTGTTTACCGTGTAGTCTCGTATCCATCATAATGTTTTAAATAGCGGTGCTAAGCGATGGGTTAACCTCGTTATATATAGTTCAGTTGTTAACCTACATAATTTTAGCCATGCAGCTTGGTACCGGTACATCCGTTATTATTATTTTGCATAAGTGCGGCAGCACGTCTTAAGTGTTGCAGCATTTAACGATGTCCGAAACAGAATAAATATTGACTTGTTTATTGGATCCAATACAGAAATGCCATTTTATGGATACATGATATAGCACATGAGTACATGTCCAACAAAGAAACAACATAATAGTTTTTGTAGTTCGTATATCGGTATACAGTGATCAGTATAAATGGTTTAAAAGTTTAAACTTTAATATTTATTTGTTCGGGGTACGTTGTTATCATATTTCTGGAGAATTATAGATGAAAGGATATCGGATATGATATTTGACTGCGGCTACATATAAACTACTCTACTTGTGTCGCGGCTTCTTCCTGGTGTGTGTTCCGTACACGTGTGGCAGCGCAGACTGTTGTAGTTCTTATTGAAGATACCACATACGGGACATGAGATGGTGCCGCTCAGCTTGTTCTCTCGGTGGTACTTGAGGTCTGCCTTGGTGCTCAGCGTCCTCAGGCACACGGGGCACGCCACCCCTGCGTGAACACAAGCACAGGTCAGAGACCTCTGTCCGAGCTCAAAGTAAAGAGATTGTCTCTCTTAGACTGTAAGCTGATGATGTTACTTATTAAAATATGGAGATAAGTTAGTACAAATTTAGCAACTTTTCAGTAACCTGCAGTAATAAATTTTTCAGAATTAAGTGCTTTGTGAATAATCTCATTTTAAAAACGTAATTGCTGCACTGTTAAGTATTAGTTGTTGTATATTAAAAAAAAAAAACGAAAAAAAGTTTATTTTATCATTATTTTATTGTGCGTTGAATACAAATCAATTTTCGTAAATTTTATAGTTTTATATACAACATACATTGCATGTTTGTTAGATGACAGATCAGCTATAACAATGATTATATTAATAGTCGTCTTACATTTGTTTCTGCAGGGAAAACATATTTTTTTTTTTTTTTTTTCTGGAGCCATAAGAAAAAAGTTTCAATTTACGTTGTCATCTGCCTGTCAGTGTAACTCGTTATTTCCTAATGAGTCTCCACAAACTTAAAACAATATCATGATGTGTGTGGTACATTTTTTAACCAAACTATCATTCAATTTTTGAATCAGTTCAACCAAAACAATGTTCTACGTATCAGCTGTTCTTGCTTTGAGCTTGTGGGCGTACAGGTGACACCGCAGACTGTTGAGGTTGTGTTTGACTGCCCCGCACTGGCCGCAAAAGAAAGCTCCCGCGTGGCTACCGTGGTGATTGCGGTGGTGGCGCATCAGCGAGCGCCGGCTGCCCATCACCCGCTTGCAAAGGGTGCACGCGTGACCCACTGCGGCACCATCTGCACACCAGAACACACCGATCACACACGAGTAGGTGTCTCCCAACTCACAATAAGTGTTGGTGAAATTATTCAAAAGTTTTTCATCAAATTAAAGCTAGATTGACTGAAATACTGAATTTTTATTTGTTAATTGATTAGCACGTTGCTGGATAATATCAAACGTGAATACTGAATGTATGTATTTATCTTCAATATTATAATATACTCGCAGATGACATTTTTGTACATAATAATATAGGATAAATTTTGCGAAGCCCGAGTATAATTATTGTAATGAACAGCAGGTATGTCAGGAAATTTAATTTTAGGAGGAAGTGATATAAAACGTCCTCTGACAAGTAAGTCAGTATAATGTAGTTCTCTGCTTATGTTTCTCTCTACCCAGAGTTTGTGTAAGCTACGCCTGCAGATGATCCTTCTTGACGCTGCCCACGGTATGCTCTGTGTGTACGGTACACGTGGTACTGAAGCGCACTCTTGTTCTTATATACACGTGTACACAGACTGCAGTTGAAGGGACGTGCCAGCTCGCCGTGCAAGTTACGGACGTGACGTAGAAGATCGCCTTTACGAGCATACGACTTGTCGCAGCGCGCACAACTGAAACCTTTGTTGTCACAGACCCTGCTGCTACTGGACGAGGGCTGATGTGAGGTGCTGGTGTGCTGCACACGTCACGCCCAGCGTCAGTGCCTGCGCCACTAGCAGACTGAAGCCTGAAACGTTACAAACCTAGCATCAAAATACGACTCTTCCGCTGTAGTCATTACATTTTTAAGCAATACATTTAAATATCTTGAACTTTTTTTTTTTAAATTTTAAAACCAATGTATGTCTCAGGATATATGCGTTTAAGAAGTTGACGGTGAACACAGACTCAGGTCGATAAAAAAAGTCCACTATAAATACTGTTATATTGTAAAGTAGTATTTTATCTGTATAAGAGAAGTCTTTTATATCTTACCAAAACAATCCGTAAATTTAAATCATGTGATATATTTTGTGCTTATAAGAGAAGAAATAAAAATGCATTACTTCAACAATAAGCAAAAGTTATAAACATCGACAACCACACGTAACGAGTAAATAAAAAATTACTACCACCTCTTTCTTATTTATATACACCATTTATTACCATTATTCATAATAATACAGTTTACAATACATCATATACTCGTAAGAATTGTTAATGAAGATGAGCCACGCAAAGCAACAAATGTTACAAACACAAATGAATGTACGATTTATTACATAGAGAATAAGAATTACATGGTATTATTATCATTATACCCCTGCAGGAAGTAGCAATTAATATTGGACCGATCATCGACTTGGGTAGTGTTCCAATACCACATTAATAGATTTTTGTTGATAGTATAAATTTAAATTTTTTATAAATAATAATTTAATAATGAATAAATACATTCTTTCTTTATTATTTTTATTTTTTTTTGAAGATTCATTTATTTAGTTTATTCTATTGATTTTCTTTTTGTTCTAAAGAGCCTGGCAAAGATTAATTTTGCAATATTTTTCTAATAGCCCATGCAGTGTTGCTCCAATATATTATACGACTACTATCAGCAAGTCATTTTTTTTTTCTCTTTCCGTACAAACATTACTGTATTCAAAGATAATTCTTTATGCTGGTGAGCTAAAAATCGATTCGCTGGTATTGGAAGTCATCCCCAATAAATGGCTGGACCGGCAATGCCATGCTACGGCCAATCCACTTGCCAAACTTAATTGAATTAGAAGAAATTAACAAAACAATGGAATGTTGCTGTTCAAAATAACAAAATAAGCATTAAATTAAAAAAAAAATGTTAAAATGTCACTATAAAACTGACAGATAAAAATATCAACTATCTAATTAAATGAAATAAAGTAAATAAAACGTACTACATACAGATTCCAATTTTTGAATTTTATAAATACTACATGTCAAAAGTTAGTATTTATTTTCTAAAAATAAATAAAGCACGTATATGAAAACAACAAAGAAAATTAGCGATATTAAAAGATTAAGTTTTTAATTTGTTTTGATTACCCCTTAATACCCAATTCCGTTCCAACAATAATCTTGACATTAGTAAAAAAACCTATAATTAAAAATATAAATTATTGTAATAAGGCATCATCATTGATAGTTGATTAATTAACATGAAAACTGCTGGGTTGATTTTTTCTCGCGGTGTGATAGAACTTGATATGGTACTGTAACGTCCTCGAGTTCTTGCACATTTGCAGGCAGAAGGTACAAGGGAACGGTCCCGCGTCCTCGCCGTGCGCGTTCCTCTCGTGACGTCGCAGATGCTGCTGCCTCCGAAACGTGAGCGAGCACATAGGACACTTGAGCACAGACTGCTTGCCTGAGGGACGACCGCGGCCACGCCCACTCGAGCTGGCGCGCACTGCTGTAGACCTGGTACCACGCGATAAACTTGGCCACACCAATGCCTCGAGGTCTGCAAAACAACAATGCCCCCTTAATAGAGTTGGTAACGACCATGCAGAAAAATACAACAAAAAATAATACTATACGAAGACGAATTTCAAATTTATAAAATTAAAATCACGCTAGCAAATTTTTAGTAAGTTTTCCGGCACCAACTTAAAAAAAAAAAAAAAAAAAAAACGAATAAAAATATCCATGCACAAATCTGTTATCATCACTGCAATCAAAAATATAATAATGCTAATACCTGATTAAATTTACCTTAAATTAGATCAATTCAGTATTTATCGGCACAATTAAGTTTTTTTTTTAAAGATGTTTAGTGTAAATAACGTTCATTTGCGGAGAAAAATATGCCCCTCTAGGCACAATATGTCAATAAATGTTCATTTTCCAGCACTATAGTATAAATTTACGCCTCTAAAACAGCTAGCTAAATTATTAAATTAAAACTTTAAGTAATTCTGTGGAGTGTGTTTGTCACCACTGACACTTCCTTTTGTATACAATAACGAATTTATCAGATGGCAACAGTGTTCACTGATTGGTGGTGGTCCCTTGACCAGGCACGTGACCGTGGTACTTGTTGGTGTGCTTGTCAAGCACCATCTTGTTCTTGAACTCGCGGTTGCAGAGACCGCATGCCCAAGGACCCAGGAGATCGCCGTGTGCGTTTCGCTGGTGCCGCTTGAGGCTGCGTTTGGCTGTGTACGAGAGCCCGCACTCCTCGCACCGGAACAGATGGCCGAAGCCCTCTGCCGGGCCAAACCTCTGAGGAGCAGGCCCGGCGTTACTTCCTGTGAATAATAACAATAGTCAGCTCTGATCTTATTGCACAGTATTCAAAGTTACATAGGTGCAGTTACATCAGAGCACGCTTATTGGATGTTTAGAAGTGCAGATTCCTGACTCGTTGTTTCTTTCAGAGCATTTTCTTAACTATAATATTTTGTTTTTCATTTTTTAGAAATCTTTCATATCTCAATATGTCCATCAACTTTAAAGTAAATAAATATAAATATTAAATATAATAAGATATTATACAGAACGGTGCTAGGACTGCTAGGTATGTATGGTAAGATTCGTAAATTAAAAATAAGAATATCAGGGAGTTTCAATTTTGTTCCTTTATAATCTTTATATTCTGGATATATATATATATATATATATATATATATATATATATATATATATATATATATATATATATAATATTTAATTGTACAGTACAGTATATGTCTAAAATACCACGTTCTCAATTATATATATATATATATATATATATATATATATATATATATATATATAATATTTAATTGTACAGTACAGTATATGTCTAAAATACCACGTTCTCAATAAAGACGGCAAATAGTTAAAAAAAAAAAAAAAATACGAATTGGCGAATTGCTACCTATATTTAAAACATATTTTGCGACACTATTAATTATAATAACTTAAATTTGTAGTACTTTTAAAGCCCATTAAGAAACTAGAAAGATTTAAGAAATAAGGTTAATAAGACAATAAAAAGTTGAACAAGTAATAGAAAAATGCATGCAATTTAGGTTGATATTTTTAAATATTGTACCATCAGGGATCAGAGAATTAATAATATCCCTTATTATTTTTCAGTTATGTCATCCAGTTATTTCTCTCTTGCATGCCATTAAACTAATTATGAGACAGCTGTACAAGGCTGTGATCATAGCAGTCTGTTGTTTTCATAGCAAAAAAATAGATCTTCCTATATGACCATCTACTTTTATATGTAATTTCAAAAAAATTCTGCTGTTGACATGACAAGCTTCATTTCTTGTTCTTTGAGTGCAGGTACAAGTGCGACTTAAGACTGACGAGGTTTTTGAACAGCTGGTTGCAGTGACTGCACGTGAACGGCCCCACTTGATTGCCGTGCAAATTTCGCTCGTGTCGCCTGAGGTTCTCGATCAACGTGTAGCTCTTGCCGCACTGCCGGCACGAGAAGGGCTTGTGCAGAGGAACCGGGGGAGGCCGCATGCCCAGCCACGCCATCGCTGCAACCAAGACACCGGCCTCCGTCATACCCTCGTGAGGTTTATCTAACCATCTCGAAACTACCAAAGTGAAATAAGAAAGTATATACTTAAAGACAAGATTCCATAGGTACAGTACTAAACGTATTATTGTAAAATTGTACTTCAAATAAATTGTACAATAAATTTATACAAAATAAATTGCAAATCGAAGAGATAAAAAACTTTTAATAATATTATAATAGATGATTAATTATGTGTCGTATATAGTTACAACACAATAAAATAATTATGTTTAGATAAAGTTTAATTAAAAACAATAAAAAAATTGTTTGTATTTTTATTGATAAGAATGACAAGATCCTGTTTCGATATAAATTAAGCATAATTAATTAATTAACCTGTACATCGCCCATAATTATAAGTAAGCGTGAATTGCTGCAGGAGATCTTCAAATTATTACTATATATTTTTTTAAATGCTCATTTGTAAACTATAATTATGAAAAACCATCCAAGTTGAATTATATATATTATTATGTAAAACGTTTACTAAGACAAATAAAAATGAATTGTTGCTATAAAAGCATCTCAAATATTGAATGTGAAAATACAAAAATTATTTACAATGGTGCTACCAAATTAAAAACTGAAATGCCTGGAAGTGTATTTAAAATATTGCAAAATCATATAATTGTCTTTATAATAAAATACTGATAAGAGAATAAAACGATCCAATAGCTAAATGCCTATTAGAAATTTAATTAATTTCATTTAAACTATTTAATGTCATAATTTATATTGCTTCATGAAAATTAATAAGTCAAATAGAAGCTGCGGTCGATGGTTGCTGGCTGTGAAACTTGGCCATGTGATACTCGAGCGTGCGCGTGTTCTTGCTGACGTGGTTGCAGATAGCGCATAAGGACGGGCCCTCCTCGTGCGTGGTTCGAATGTGCCGCCTGCGGTTCACCTTCAACGTGAAGAGTTTCTCGCACAAGTGACACTTATACTTTTTCTCGGGACGGAAAATCTGCGCCCCAGATCCAGAAAATCTCATCCGTGGTGTTTGCCAACTGATCCAGCCTGCAAAAACATAATACAGGCCTCAGTAAATGTTTATGTAGTAACATTTACATGGTTTTGATTGCTTAGGGCTAAATTCTATTAGTGGCATTAAAATTCTCTAACTAATAATTATTGGTCTAATTAAATTTCGTTTTAATTGTAATTAACTTAAATACAGACAAAAAAGGTCTGCGTATCCTAGAGATGTCATATAATTGCTATAACAAAACGTTAACATAAAAATTCTATCAAACGCTGCATGAATATTATATTTAGCGATGTCTTATTTTAATTGACATTATATTCGAATTATGCCATGATGAACTTCTCGCTGTCGCAACATTGCTATCTGACATTTATAGTTTTAGTCTACTTTTGTTTCTATATAAATGTAAGAATACAGAATTAAGGCTGGCAGGTAGGCTCAAACGGAGTGATTTGCTGAAACTGAAGAGTTTATTTTTTTTCCTGGCAAAACTCTTTAGCCGATTTTTTTTCAAAACTATCAAAGCTCCTCCGCCATATTAGTGAGTATTTATCATAAATATCTCAGTTAGCTGTAAAGATTGGTTGTTGAGATAAATTGATTTTAATGGACTAAAAATCGAATTTTGAAAATTGATCAACAGATAGCTTGTTTTAAATTTGATATCAATTTTTCTCAAACACAAATCAATCTAGCTGGCTGTTTTTTTTTTTTTTTTTTTTTTTTTTTTTTTTTTTTTTTTTTTTTTTTTTTTTTTTGCATACTGAGATGTTAATATTCTGAAGGCACTGATAGTTTTCAAAGTAAAAACTGCAATATTTACTTAAATAAAATATTAGTACTTCAATTATTCTAATAGATGGCGTGGAAAGCTGCCTCCCCACCTTATATAATATTAACTGAAACTTTCAAACAATGGAAAATCTGCATGAAATTTTTTATTGCAAAATTTCCAAACCCTGCTCAAGAACTATTTTTAAAAAATTATTGAAAGTGCGGCCACGCCCTCGGAGGTGTCAATAGGCGTTTAGGCCCTATCCTTTTTATTAAGGATCCAGGGGGCCAACACATATTGCAAAACTTTCAATGATTTTTAAAAATAGTTATGAGGCTCAAAAAAATCGGAAAAAAAAATTTATATTAACATAATTTGGTACCCTCTGTTTATTTTTGCAACAAAATTTGTCATGTAGGTTGTCTATTAATAATTGCTGCTTGTGAAGTAAAAAAGTAAATAAAATCAAGAACTTACTTTTATTAAATTCTAAACACATTAGATTTTAAAGGCAGAAATAGAGCAAACAATTTCAGCAAGTAGGCGGTACAGTCAACGTCTTAGAAAATTTAAGTACATCGAAACTAGGGCCATCTGTTGGCTAGGGAAAATTTTCAAGACGACGGCAATGCACCACCTCAATTTGCCTTACAATAAATGTATGCAAAGTATATAGTTATTTCTAATAGTAAGTGAATTCAGAAATAAAATGCTGTCAAGTAAAATTAGCCTTCGAACTTTTAAGTTAGTTCACAGTCTCTACTCACTGAACTAGTTTGTGGAAATCTCTCCAGTTATACAGTATTTGTTTAGTATGTTAAATTATAATACTGTTTTAATTAGGATAATTTACTTGAATATGAATTTTTAATCATATAAACGTCATTTTCTTTGGCACTCCTACATTATATAGTAATATTTCCCTGAGGGCCACGTCATTTTTCAGCTCATCAGTATTGCAAATAATTTATGATTAGCCGTTATTTTGATGATTGCTGTGTTGTCTTGCACTGCAGATCTTGACGTGATTGCGATACGACAGGATATTCTTGAACAATTTCTGACACAGCGAGCACCGGAACGGACCCGCATGCTTGCCGTGCTCGTTGCGTACGTGACGACCAAGGTTCGTTTTAGAAGTGTACGCTTTACCGCAGCGTGCGCACGGGTAGCGGTCCATGCCCCCCGCTGCGATCCCTGTCATAGGTTGCCGAAAATGCATGGGACCACGCCGCCGCAGGAGCCCTGCAACCCAGCACCACCATACTATCAGACCGGTCAAAAAGACACCATCAGCACCAAGTAGCATTACGTTTAACCATGGACTGTCTAACCAATTCCTCAGAAAAGTTATTTCAATTAAAAGGTGTGAATAAAAAAATGCTTATTATACATTTTGATATGTTCTTGTAAAATATAACATAATGTATAAAATTATATATATTTATATAATATTATTGTACGGTACGTATACTGTATGCGTATACACGGTGGCTGCATTGGCTACCTCTTTAATACGGTTCGATGTAACAAATTAAAATAATGCGTTGTCTTAATGTTAGAACAATTTTTAAATTTGAATTTCAGCTACAATAACAAATGGATAAACTTAACAGACATACCTGATTGGTGCACTAGGAATATGTACCATATTTAGTTAAAATAGCAGTTTTGAACCTGGAATTTGAAATTACTTCATAATCTCGTCTATTCTCAAACACAAAAACATGGAAAGAGTAATTGCAATAAAATTTTATTCGAGTATCAGAATTTTAAGTTGCAGATAAGCTGAAATTCAGATTGACACAATTTCCAACAACTTACAAATTTAAAGAGATATTAATTATATCTTCTTTTTTTATATTGAAAAAATGTCTAAATGAACTAAGTCATGGACTATTTTTTATGGAGTAGTCAAATTTGATCTATGAGTGTTTTCAATAAATTTGACTCAATGTCATTGTGGTATTCTTTTTGCAACTTTTGATGTGTGAACGATACGAGAGAATGTTTTTGTACACGTTTTGACACGTGGGGCACTGGAAGGGGCCTGCATCCTTTCCGTGCTCGTTGTGCACGTGTCTGTTGAGGTTGTTCTTGAGCGTGTACGTCTTGCCGCAGTGCTCACACGCGAAACTGTGCACCGAGCCCTCCTTTGCGCGCCTGCCCCGCCTCGCACCGTCTGCAAGCACCACCACCACTACTTTTAGTCACTATGTTAATTTTTAACTCCACTCATTCTCTGATTTCACCCACAGGTCGAGATAGCAATTGTCAAAACAAACATAATCAAATTGAAATTCGAGTGGTCACTTATGGGTATATAGCAAAAGCTTTAGAGAATCATGCATTGGTTAATAATGATAGGGTTTTAAATTACTCAAGTTATAGCGGCGAAATCATGCTGTTGCTCAAGAGGTCCTAAGCCATGCCCAAGCCATAGCTGTACAATGTTTATTGACTCAAGTAACTAAATTGCAGTATTCAATACAAAGTTAGAGGACTTATAGACTGTGGTTCTTTATCTTCATCGACTAATTTTTCTTTCAGTTAAATCTTATGGGTTAAATTAAATACAAAACAAAAAGTATCATGATAAGTTTGGAACTTTATTGTATGTTTGACACGTACAGTATATTCACAAAAATGTATGGCTCTTGTAACATACCAGTTATTTTATTCATTATTTTACAAAATATTCATTTCTTTTTTTCTCCTTCAGTTCTATCGTTTGATAATAAGTTATGGTTGGTTAATTTATAAACAATCTTGTCACTGAGAATTTGCCAAAAAAATCCCGTGTGAATTGCGTTCATGTTTCCTCAAGCGAGCATTCACAGTATAAGTTTTACCACATATCCGACACTTATGAATTAATCCTGCACTCTTGCCAGTGTGGTACAGACTCATATGAGTTACCAGAGACTTCTTATTCTTAAAGGACCTCCCACATATGTAGCAAGTAGAAGGAGCAGAATCCTTGCCGTGAGCATTCTTTACATGTTGGTATAAACTGCCTTCTAGGGTGTATATCTTGTCGCACGAGCCGCACTTGTACTGTGGCACAAGCTCAGCTGCAAATAAATGAAATACCGAATCAAATATTTTAACTTTTACAGATATGTCAAATATAAAACACTCTTGTGAGATTTAGTAAAAAACAGCATGCTCTAATTTTACCTAAGTTACTGTACGAACCCCATTAATTATAAAAGCTACATACATTATATAGTCAATAGAATATAATAATTAATAATGATGAATGGAAAAGTAATAAACGCCAGGATAATGCATTTGTTTGAGAAATCAACCACAATACGCAACGCCCCCAAAAAAATAAAATAACACGAATTGTCTTCGCGATGATATGACGTAGTATTCTATATTATATGCTACGATAAGAACTAATTAACCATTGCGTGGTGAAACGAACATCTGTCGCGATATTTTTTGTTTGCAAAGCTCTTTGTATTCATTTACACCTAACGTGGCAACTAAGGATTGTTCACGTTTGCTATAATATTAGCTAGTGATTTTATGTAGGGTTAACATGTGCTTGTGCAGCGACTTGGCGTTCTTGTAAAGCCGCTGGCACTTGTCACAGCGCAATGGTTGCGATTCGTCACCGTAAATATTCCGCATGTGTTGCACAAGGTGAGGATTGATGGAGGAGTAATCTTTGCGGCGGCCTTGCGGGCACGGGTACCGCTGAACTCGCTCCGGGAGGTGTGAGTGGTGCACGGACCAATCTGCAAGCACGTACGTGATAATATTGATCAGTAACTTGTTTTCTAAAAACTGAGTGCAATAATGACAATAATATAAGAAAACGTGTGAAAATATCACAATTAATAAAAACGAGACGAATTAATAAATAATCGGTCACTGAACTTATATTTTGTTTATTTTAGCTTACACCACTCTTCGCTTATAATGTGTAGTAAATTACAAGTTATAATAAATTAGTTATAATTTGGTTATTATACTAAAATTACTAATTTATTATAAATTGATACTGAAATGGTATTTTAAAATTGAATTAATTAATATTTGATTTGGTCTTTGGTCCAAATCAAAGAAGTATTGCAATCAATTTTGCAATACTTCTTATAGCTTCGTGGTATTCAAACAAAGAACTTTGCATATATTTTAGCCTGGAAATTTTTAATATAAAACTAGATCTTTCTAGGCTAAAATATAGATTCTTTGGGAATACCCCTTTATATAAAATTACTAAAATTAGGAATGAAATATTTCATGGAATATTTAGCTAATACCATTGTTATAGGACAGTGCTACTCTTATGCATAAGGAACATATGGCTACGAAGAGAGTCCGTGTTTTTGTACACTTTGTTACAGGTTTCACATCGTACGGGAAGTGACTCCTCGCCGTGCTGGTTCTTGATGTGGCGCTTCATGTGGTGCTTCACTGCGTAGACTTTAGAGCAAATCGGGCACACATACATTTCCTGACCGCCGGGCAGCACGGGCCTGACCACCGCCGCAGACATCAGCACTGCAAAACCAAGCACGCTGTCTTAGCGACCAATAAAGCATTCATCAAGTGCTATATAATGGACTATCGGATCTTTAGCAACCAAAAAGTAATACATAAATCGATAGTTGGTAATAGACAGTATCTCAGTATATATTATTCCTAACGCAGGATATAAACTTGAGATACTTATCTATTTTTGAACATGATAAACACAGCACGGCCACTTGGTGCCATTTTGTTCTATATTTATGTAGAATAACAATTATTCAAGTACAATCTGTAAAATCAACTAACAACAATTGTAACTCGTAACAATCATAATGTAGTCTTCGACGACTTCAATTTCTCTAGAAAATTCACTAAAAATCTAAAAAATAATCCCAAGACAATACCTGATGGTGATGCATCACACCCTTTTATATTATATCGTCAATGGGTGCAATTTGTTCAAACCTCTCATTCTTAATTACGGTAGTAGAAAGAAGAAAAAAAAACTTTTCCAGTTTTCCTATAATAAAATATAACTGAAATAAATCCATGTCAGACAGTTAATTATTTTATTTTACTACTATGTCTTGTCAAAGTGAATTGCAACAATACAATTTTTTAATTAAGAAATTTGTATATATACTTAAACTCTGAAACGTTAGCTTTGTTAAAAGTTAAAATAATTGGGCTAAAAACTATTATAAATATTTATTAAATCAACATTATAGGTTCAGCTGAATCTAAATAATTATAAATATTATCATGGAATTAATTTGTCGGAGGCGGTAAAGAAATATGCAACAGCTTCAAGACAAATTTAAGTGTCACCCAAAAGCTATTCACTTTGTCACTAGAAGCCTGTTTATGCGATATTTTTCTTGTGTACAATAAAGACGTGGCTACGCATGGAGTCCGTGTTCTTGTAGATTTTGCTACACACGGGACAACGCACGGGCTGAGACTCCTCGCCGTGAAGGTTCTTAATGTGACGCAACAACACATACTTGAGCTCGTACACCTTGCAGCAATGCGGGCACATAAACTGGCCCTTGGGCTTCTTGTATAGCCCGTGTTTAGGGGGCTCACTTGCACTCGGCAGATCCGCCTCTGTGAAATGTAAACGAGTCTTAGAATAGAAAGCAATTTTATTACAAAAACTTTTATTTCAGAAGGGGTTTTGTTACAACAATCAACATAGTTCTCCCATAGTTTTTGGGGGAAAAAATAAATAAATAATTTTAAGAGAAGAAGACAGTGTGACAGATTATAAATAACAATTTTCAGTTATTTACTCCGGGAAAAAAAATTAATGATTAACAATTCATAAAATATACGATTATTATTATGGGCTTATCTTATTTAAGATTACATGCATACTCTTCTTTTTTTAATAATAATTTAGCTTAATTTACTTTTTTTAGTTTTTACGTACTTTGTTGAATGTAATAAACAATACACAGTAGTAGACAGGCCGTACTTATATAATATATAGTCATGAAACCAACATAGTTCTAAATCAGAGACAAAAATTTTGTTGTCTCTGTATTGTTTAATTAAATAAATCGTAAAAAAAAATTATATAGTTGGTAGATCTATCAGGATAAGAAATCCGACAAAATAAAGTAATAAAGACAATTTCATTTATGTAAAGTTTCAAGTATGCCTACCACCAAAATCTTGCACTTTTTACATCCACCAACCTGCTGCATAATTACATATTAGAATAAAAGACCGCATTTTTAAAAGAACAATATCCACTATTATCACTAAATGATTATACATTAATAAAACATTAGAAATATAGAATTCGTAACACGATCGTTTCACTTCAAAGCCACATGCTGGACACGTGGATTATACAATTAAGTAATTATCAAAAGAAAAATATACAGTTCCTACTGCTAAAACTATCATTACCTTGTGACATATAGCACTAATTAAATAAATTCGCAATTAAGTCCTAAACCTTCTCAAAATTAGCAAACTAAAATACACTGTTAATTTTTCATCTTTAACGAAATGTCTAGGTTGGTTCATTTAGACACCACCTAATATAATACTATAATGCTGCGATGAAATAATAACTTCTTCTAACTGCAGCACTTGTTTGTTAATTAATCTGTCATGCTTGACTGTGAGATTATAATTTTCATAATGACAGGTGGTGTAAATTATACATTTCGAGAAGAACATTATAACATTATGCAGTAAAATAAAACTGATATTCTATCAATAATTAAGGGACACGAATATCTCAGATTAATATGCCTTCTAAAAAAAAAATGGAGATTATTATATTGAAGGTGTTTGCCACTTCACTGCGCAGCGTGTGTCATCACATTCCTGTGTTTTAAGAAGATGTGTGTCTGCAACGAGTGTGTGTTCTTGTACACGTTCTGGCAGAAGTGACATCTTACGGGCCGTGACTCCTCGCCGTGAATGTTGCGGATGTGACGGAGCATGTGGTTCTTCACCGAGTAAAGCTTCGGACAAAACGGACACACGAATCTTTCCTGCCAGTTCTTGCGACGTCGAGAGGGCCTACCTTCTAGATGTTGTACACTGAAGCCTGTAAAATCAAACGTAAATGTCTTAATAATGAAATGTACACTGTCGTTTAGCAGAATTGTTAGTTGTGATACTTCAGATGGAACACAAGTCAACAATTCCGATAAGCGGCTATGGTGAATATTAAATAAGTGAAAAATATCAAATTGTATAAATGTGTTATTCCTAAATAAGATATATGATTTTTTAATTTGAAATAAATGCCAATACACCCATTTTACGAAAAATTAAAAGACAATTAATCAAGCACAATAAACATAAACGAATATTAAAAAAGAAAAGAAATAATTGACTCGCTATACAATATACAAACTGACATACACCCTATGTAATTATTATATTATAAAGCATCTCGCATCCGAGTGAGGTAATTTACCTCGATAACAATCTAAAGTCAACAAACAAACAAAACTTTCAAAGTGCCTGTCTACAACCTTCCTGTTATGTTATTAAAAAACAATCTCTTCTGGAAATTTTGACGAAAAACGAAAATAACTCAATATTACGACAATCAATAAGATAATTTTGTTACATTTATTGGGTTCTAGTAGCATAATAATATTATACATTACATAATAGATAATATTATATTCTTTAATTGTGACTGCAGTGTTATTCGGAGCACACCGCCTCCATTCACCCCAACTTAAGTAGTGATCTGGTGCCACTGCTAAAAAACTATGAACTCTATGAAGCGATTTTATTCAAATTGAATATATTAATTTCTTTGCGTTATAATATAGTTTACACGAGTTTACTACATAAAAAGACTTTAAATCCGCTCGAGTGATTGACCTTTGCAGTCAAAACGAAAATAAAAAGCAATGCTAAGTGACCAATTGCTGACACTCATTACACAGTCATTACACTACATATTTTGCAATTCCACTGCCGGTAAAACTATTGCTGGCCAGCTTGGAACTGCCCATATATTACTGACATAGCATATAATTTAGCATGGTACCTAATAAATGACTGATAATATAATTATTGATCCTGTCGGATATATTATAGTTTGAATAAATTAATATCTCTTGAGTTGTGGCGATCATCTTTTGAATTGCAGAATGTAAATTAGCATCAACATAATTACATCCAAGAAATACTTTTGGATTTGCCGAAGACAGAACTAGCCGAATGCACTGTCTAATTTCGGAGGGTCATCTTTGGGTCGATGGCTGGTCATGTGCACGCGGAGAGTCTCCATGTTCTTGTATATTCTGAGACAGATGTCGCACTGAGAGTGGACAGCCTCGGAGCCACCCGGGTGCACGTTGTTCTCGTGGCGCCGTAAGTGAGACTTTCTGTTGAACGTCTTATGGCACACAGAGCACACGAAGACCCATGCTTTACCAGTAGTTTTCTTCCGCCTCTTCATGGTACTGCCTGCAAAACCAAACGATATTTAACTCAACCATGTTCGGAATTGGAGGTCTTCGATGATTTTTTTTTTAGCTTCCCCCACTTTATTTTTATATTTGTGTACTGAAACGTAAGGAGAAAATGTCCCCTGCATGCTGGAGGCACAAGGTAGCCACATTATTCACGGCTATAAGCAGAATAATGTTGCCAGTATGCCAACATTCTCTGGGTATAGACATTTTCTCTTTGCGTCGCAGTATACATTGCACTTTTCACTACACTATATATATTTTTTTTTCTCTAATGATGACTTTTTGTCTTTTCCTTTTTCGATATAAAATGGCAAATGTTATACTTGCCGTTTTTAAAACAAATTTAAATTGCTTATTTTCTGTCTGCAGTACTATGCTCTCATATAAGTTGACTGTAAGGCAAAGATTAAAACTTGATTAGCAAAATTAAAATACTAATTCCAATCAAGAGACTTAAGTTAATGTCCTCTTACCCTAATTTCACAACTCAATTGATTAAAATATAATTTTCAGTTCTTTAAATAACTATAACAGCATTTTAGGTACTCCATTTTAATATTATGAATTTAACAATACAAAATATCATAATAACAGCAATAATTAAAAGCATTATGTGAACTTAATGAGCTTCACAAAAAAAAAAAAAAAAATCTAATCAAGAATTGACATGCACTATTTTTTTTTTTACAAAAGCAAATTGTAATAAAATAAAAATATAAATTGGATACGAATACTTGCAGTAATATTCATGCGACTTTGTATACAAAAAAGTAGAAAATATAACATATATCAAGTAACAGAAGTATCCCCCACCCATTATGCTATTTAAAGTCATAATTCTGAATGAGTTCACTTTAAGAGTCGTGTCCACCATTTCAGTGGCGGCTCGTGGGGGGTACTGCTGAACTGCAGCCACACCAGCAAAGTTGGCAGAATTATTTCATTTTTTTAAATTATATTTATATATTTTTATTTATAATTTGTCTTAATATTATGATATTTATTTAATGTTTTTTAATATTTTCTGGTAGTTTATAGTGTTATTTGTTGAAAAAACATAATTTTCTGTTAAAAAATTGAAGCAGAAAGTTTAAAACTACGAAGAAAACTGCAGCGCTTTCAGACACACGTTTAACGTTGTAGCGCTATCTCGGCAAATTTCTCGCTCAGTATGGGCGCTCAATGATGATCGTGTGTCTGTCTAGCGAGCAGCCTTTCTGTAGAGGCCGCTGCGGAGCTACCAATCACAGTGATCACAGCCAATCACAACGCCTAGCTGCCCAATCACAGCGCCTGGCGCGCTGGTGCGCAAAATTTTCAAACATCTCAGAGCATTAGCAGGGTCTCTGGAGCATTAGCAGATTATCTTTTTGAGGTTTTCCGTTCGTAATAGATTAAAATTATAAGTAATTTTACATGTTATTCTATTAGCATCCCTACTTATTGTATTTCTTTTTGTTTAAATTTTATATTTACGTTTATTTTCATTTTATATACTCCGTCTCAGAAATAATTTTATTTATTTTATGATGAATTAAATTAAAAAATTCGCGACTCTTAACTCTGAAAGTTTAATTATTACTTATTACATTTTGCAGAAAATAAATATTGGTTGCAACTACTACTTATATTTATTTTAAATGATTTTTTTATAAAAAAAAATGGTAGATATTTAAGCGAAAACCGGAAAAAAATCTCGCCTGCGGCGGGCTACTGGGGGGCTCCGAATGTATTTGCCTGCACCACTGTCAGCAGACACACCTATGTCCAAGCCCACGAGCCGCCACTGCCACCATTATTATCACTATGGATTGCTCTTATTGCTATGATAAGGATCAGGACTGATGGTGATCATTTCCCTCCCCATTCTATGATTCTGGAATATGTGTGTTCTCAAAGAGTCCCTATTTTTGTAGACTCTGGAGCAGAACTCGCAGCGCGTGGGCACCGCATCTTCCCCATGAAGGTTCTTCTCGTGCCGCAGCAGGTTGTGTTTGGTGGAGAACACTTTGACGCAGTACGGACACGGCCACGTCTCCTGAACTCCGCCGAACACCGGCGGCGGCTGGGGAGGAGGGATACGCCCTGCAAAACCACGACACGGCTCAACACCTTGCATCACTACTGATCCGAAATATATTAGCTGCCCTCTAATTCAAGTTAATATTGTTGGCCAAACGTTTTATTTTTACATCAATATACATTTTTATAATTGTGTCCGTCGTAACTTTAACGAGGTGAGAACATGAAAGTTCGATTTATTGTAATACGTGTACGGTGTCTATAGTTCTATAGACATATTATGATCTTTTTCAAATAAGTAGTTCCAAGTAATATAATTATAAATATATAACTAACAATTAAGTAAAATATGAAGAAAAAAAGGTATTAGATTTTAGGAGCAATTAAGTTGTTGGATAGT
Source organism: Siphlonurus alternatus (assembly GCA_949825025.1). Lineage (NCBI taxonomy): Eukaryota > Metazoa > Arthropoda > Insecta > Ephemeroptera > Siphlonuridae > Siphlonurus > Siphlonurus alternatus. The sequence continues at coordinate 12,216,095 of OX463781.1, forward strand.
AAATTCAATCAAGCATCATTGGAACAAATGCAGTACTAGCTGAATTATAAAGTCATTTTAAAATTCATGTCTACTTTTCACGTGTCACTATCATGCCCATTAATTTTTATTACTTGATTCTACAATTTGAATATGCACAGTGTATATTATTATAGTCATAACATGCAAGATGTTCACACGCCTGACTCGCTTAAAACGGCATGGTACCTTAATCTCTATGCTACTATTGGAACTGTGTTTTCTATCTCTAACAAAAGTTGTAAGTTGTATTAAAAAAAAAAAAAAAAACTATCAGTAAGAAAAATTTCTGAAGTCTAATATTGAGGCTTGAAAACCGTTGATCCAATCAAGTAATTATTCAAGTAATTATTTTGATTACTTACAATATAACAATAACTGTTTAAATAAAGTTTTAATTATCAGGTTCAATTTTTGTACCCTCTTTATTGTACGACTTAATATTTAAAATACATAATAATTATCAAATTTACAATTACAAGTATTAATCTCAATAATTTATTAACAGCACAAAAATATCAGAAATAGTTCGAAGAAGAATTAAATATATCCTTTTTGTGAAGTAAAAGATACTTTAATATCCAATTAAAATTTTTAATTGTGTTGTATTTTATTCTTATGTTTTTCAGCAAAATGTTTTTTTAGTGTCAACTTATTTTTGTAAGTATTGTGACACTGTGGGCAAATGAAAGGTCCCACGTCTTTGCCGTGCAAGTTGCTAATGTGTCTCGCCAGATTGCGCTGCTCGGTGTATCCCTTGCCACAGTGCGCGCACGTGTGGGCTTTGACCAGTTGGGGGGCGGGGGGTGGCAACCACGTGGCCGCACCGAGGCCTGTGGAGAACAAGCAAGTTTCAGAACCACTTCAAAGGTGACACTCTTAACCTCAACAACGTTACAAAATATACGAAATTCAGATTTACTTGATTGCCCGGAAAAATTGTAATATATCTACTAAGGTTAGTTCTTGATCCAGCAGTTGGGAATTGTATTGACAGACTTGTTACTAACTACAATGTTAAACTACAATGCAACATCAGAATGCGAATTGAGATTAAGAATTTGTAAATAATAAAAGGTCATTAGGTCGTCAAGTTTTATAGTACTAATGAAATAAATCAGTTTCGTGCTGGATGCTCCTTGTTTTGTTTTTTTTTTTTTTTTTTTTTTGGGAGTGTTTTTAAAACAGTTTTGTATAGAAGCTAAATGAAATGGGAATGAAAGAAATGTTCAAATTTTTTGATAATTCCTAGAAATACGTTCTTTATATAAATTATGAAAAACGCTGTTTCAAACAATCAAATAATAAAAAGAACTTGAAGTCAAAAGAATCGCTATACAGTAAATTAAATAAATACATCAGTCAGCTCAAGCATTCATAATTTTCAGTTTATTTTTTTATATATATACATATAAATGAAAATAAATTTAAGCCTGTTTCTTTTTATAATTATGAACAGAGTACATGTGTGCCTTCAAAGTAAGTGTGTTCTTGTAAATTGACTTGCAGATGGGGCACTGGGTGTGCTGAGCAAATTCTCCATGAATGTTGCGCTTGTGGGCGTTCAGGTTGCTCACGGTGTTGTAAGCCTTGCCACACGCCTCGCACGCGTGACGTCTTTCCTTAGATCTGGCACTCATGAGGTTGCAACTCGGCTCTAGCTGCCACGCACCCTGCCTCGCCTGCACCTCTGCACACACAAAAAGTAACCTCAAACAATTTCTAATTAAGTAATATACAGTAAGCTACACTAAAAATGCACACAAGTCTGCAAAATAAATTAATTTTTAACTTAGAACGGGGGACATTCACAAATCACTTTAACCCCCACTTTAGCCCCGATTCTAAAGACGAATATTAGAGACGAAACTCCATTTTTGTTTTTAAAAAATCTTCACGTGACAAATAAATGCTAATGATAAAATGACTTTAAATGCTCGTGTTAAGGTGGTTATTATGGTTCTTTGTCGTTCAAATATACTGTATAATATGCAACCGATGTACTTGCATTAATATTTACACAATCAAATTCATAAAAAAAAATATATGTAATGATAATACCAGGAACAATGCAGTGGTAACAGCATAATGCTTTACTCGACTCATTAAACTTCATGATAGAAAAAAAAAAGTCTTCCAATTAGTTATTGACACACTAAGGCCAATTCGAGAAACATTAAAAATGTCAGTGGTAAAACTTTTTTTATTGCCAATATCCAAGATATAAGTGACATAAAATAAAACATAGAATATAATACAGACAGCGAAACAGCCTACGACTAACATTATTACATATAATATTATGTATGAATATTCAACAAATTGAGAATATAATTTTAGCAAAGGCTTAGCATTTGCTTAGGTCAAAATTTTCAAATTCTTTTATCAACCTCATTTAGGACACCGAATACTGTACACTTTTTCCAATTATTATTCCAATGTGTAATGACTAATGATACACTACTTAAACATTTACCTCTGTGCATTACTTGCATGAGCTACCCATCCATTATTCAAGTCTTTTAGCTTTCTTTTGGTTTATAGATTATTGACTTAAATATTTTAAAATAAATAAATAATGATTTATAAAAATGCAATTATTTACACGAGGAAAGCATTGACACAAAAAAATTATATAAATTCAAATTCTCTTACAGCAGGAATAAAAATGAATATTAGTTTAATAAATAAAAACTATTTAAATTGTATTTTTAATAGCAATTTTGTCAAGTCACTATTTCAACACGATTGCTTTACTTTGACTGGCATGCAAAAAGAAAAAAAGAATTAAAGTAATATAATTTAAATTGTCAAACATCTAGCTCTACATATTTATAATTATACTTTCTAATTTAAATACTATAATAAAAGTCATTAATTTTTAAATATATAATGTAAAATGTTCACCTATTTCACTAAATTACATATATAGTTTCTGTTTCATGCTTGTAATTTATAAGTATAATGTTGTATATAATTAATCTACCTAACACCTGCATGAAACAGTATGATTACGGCGTACGATGGTGATTAACAGCCTGACAATTTTTATAATAGCCTGTTCAAAGAATTTAAAATATAATTATATAGAACAAAAAAGCACCATCTTCAACAAATAAATTAATCACTAGTAAGTTTCAATATTCCACGTTCACTGGTTGCAAATTTCAATCGAGGAGATGATCAACTCTCGTGATCTCAACAATGTGTACAAAAAGCTTGGCTACTTCGATCTGCGATTGTGTACAGTGCTCACGTGGCACTGCAGAGAGTGTGCATTCTTGTACACACAACCACACAGAGGACACGTGCATGGCCGAGAGTCAGGACCGTGGATGTTGCGCATGTGAACCTTCAAGTTGAAGCTTGACTTGTAGTTGTTACCGCACACCGTGCACTGCCATCGCAGCTGATTATCCACAGGAGCCGGGGAGATAGGAGGTGTGCCAGTAGTAGATGAGCGAGAAACCCGACGTATAACCAGACATTCACTTCCTGAAAAAAGCAAAGAGAAAAACAAACCACCAATGTAGAGCAATGAATAATATTAATCAAAAGTGATACTGATAAACGACGATTCTTTGGTTAAACTACACATTCAATTTTTTATACTACGTCCACATGACGGTGTTTTTTTTAAGGTAGTTGATGATGACTCAGTGGGCAACATTAACTGATCTCACCGTCATGGGAATGTAGTGATGGACTATATGAATGTATAGTAGTAACACATACAGTTCCGCTGGAAGTGTAGTATGTCTAGCTTCAAAACTGAACTTTCGCACGAACATTTAATTTAAGCTTGTGCAGCTGAACTCTGTGCGCAGTTTCATAATTCTGATCAAATAGCAAGGCCCTCATTTTTCAAGCACTGACCGTGCCGACTACTTTTAGAACAAATTTTCCACTTGGTGTAATTCACATGCAAAATTTCATATAAATCAACTGGCTTATCCTAGGCGTATTAATTTTCATGTAAAATAGATTAACAAATAAAACATATTAATGGTGAATAAAAAACATTATGAAAAGCAAATGAACACAGGTTAATATGCATGGCATGCAAAAAAAGCAAAAGGACAGAAAAAAGTAAAACTAATCAAATATCGTGTAACTTAAAATTATCTAAGTCGTTAAAAAAATTAAATTATCTGTCGTATCCTATAATTGCTTAGCTCGCAGTGAATCTATTTTTTAACTACGATGTGCTCACAAATCTCACAATATAGATAATATCAAGCAGCCCTTTACAGTTTATCTCATTGTCTTTCACATTAATTAATGTTTTTTCGATTGCTCTTTTACCCTCTTTTTATTTATAAGTTGATTTACTTTATTAGGGACCGATGTTTTTTTTTTAATAAATAAATTAAACAGAATGCTTATAAATACATTTTTTATTTAGTAAATTTCTCATTAATTTCATGACAGACAGTTTTTGTATGACCTTAAAAAATTTGTTAACACTGCGTTTTTGTTTTTGTACACCATCTTGCAAATGTGGCAGGTGTATGGTCCTGCATCTTCGCCATGAATATTTTTCTCGTGTCTCCTTACATATCGAGCATTCGAGTAGGCTTTGTCGCAAAGCCTGCACTTAAATATCCTACTAGAATTACCAGGCCTTTTGCGTGAACTTGTCAATAGAGGAGGAGCGGCTAGCACCACCCACACAGAGCCTGTAAACCGAACACTCTCAAATATTTGCCTTTTTATGTTTAAAGACCAACAATTTACTTTATCGTACACTCTTTGTCTTCGAGAGCTAAGCGTTAATAAAATAGATTTATATTTATTTAATATTTTTAAATAAATTGACGATCCCTCTGAATATCTGGCCGAATATAACAATTTATTATCTTTCAATGATTTTTTTCCTTTCTACATAAAGAATATATATTTTTTTCTAAAATGTGTTCTTTCATACTGTGAGATAAGTCAACTAAGAAAATCATTATTAAAGGTCGGACAGGATATATTGTTTATTTATCAATTATAAATATTTATAAATTTAAACTCATGATTTAGCGTAACAATTTCACGAATTCTGCTGATGAAATATAAAATTTATATATTTTTATGTGTTCTATAGATATGCACTCGCATGGCGTGGTTGTTTTTGTACATCATTCCACAATACTGGCAAGAATGCGGTCCCGCCAGATCACCGTGAATGTTTTTCTCATGCCGCACGAGGAGGCGGTTTGCAGAGTAAGATTTGTCACAGAACTTGCAGCAAAATCGATTTTCCAAGAGACGAGTGTTGTACTCCGCATGACTTGTCTCAGGACCCCACGTTGCGGAGCCTGCAAAACCAAGCACAAAATAACCTCAGTTTGCTTGGCCACATAAAGACAAACAAACAGTGCAACAAACGTTTGCCAAACCTGTGCTAAAGTCAATACTTTTATAATTCTTGCAATAAAGTTGGTATATATCAACTTACAAGCTTAGACTTTTTGTTAATATTGTTTAATTAATTCTAATGAAAATATTTTAGCCCCGAAAAAATTATGGTATTAATACGTCAGATTTTATTGTTAATATAATTACTTAAAACATCTAAAAATAATTCTAATGTTTAATTAATGCTGGATACTTTTTTTTCACCATTGAACTTCCCGACAACTTCCACAAAATGGGGAAAAAAAATATATGTATATAAATTTACAGGCCTCTTGTTGCAACGAAAGTGATGTCATTATTATATAGTAACGTCAATTCTTTATTATATAGTAACTTTTTTGACGGTATTCACACGATTGAAGTTGTAAATCTGGAGTATATTGACATAAAAAGAATTACTGATATGTACATTACTTACAAGAGTAACAGTAATAAGAACTCTATCTTCCTATATACTAAACAATTTTGCCTTTATAGAATATCGGGTGAATGGACACAATCCTGTGAATGGACTGCTCAGCAATCTTTTTCATTTGCCCCATGGGCAGTTTTTAATGTTGACTAAATATATTATGTAATATATGCCATGTATTCTGTATTGCCCATGAAACGGATAATAAAATAAAAATAAAATAAGTGCGGTACTAAAATTAAATATTATTTAACAATGATTTTGGTGTTAGTCCACAACCGAAATTATGAAATTATATATTAAATCTGCCCTCCCTGGAGACTAGGTCGCGGTGGTAATTTATTGTGAAATCTGTAGCTGTGACTTTGAAGAGAAGTCTTGTTCTTATGGACGCTTCCACAAATCCCACACGTTATTGGATGAGCGTCTCTCCCATGAATGTTGTTCTTGTGTCTTGCAAGGTGGTTAGAGTCCGAGTAAGTTTTGCTGCACAAGTCGCAAGCGAAAGGTTTGAACTCCATTAACTCCGAGGAGGCAAGTGTAGAGCTCGTCCAATCACTCATCGTCAAGCCTGCAAAAATTAAATTCCTCTAAATATTCGTTTATAGAATAAGATGTTTTACAACTAGGAAAGTTGTTACAAACATTAAATAAAATCACAGTTGATAAAATTATTAAATTGGTGAAATTTTCATTATATAGATAATTAATATTTTTTATAATACTCTATCCTCTATACGTGTGGTTGTTGATAACTGACGAATGACGCTCGAATAGTCTTGATAAACCTCAATAATCGATATATGAATTATTTACATGTATATAATTATATTATTATATATATAAATCATAAATACGTGTAATTAACTATTATAGGAATGAGCGAGATTTTATTAAAGATAATAATATTAAACGTAGTAAAAAGCCTGAAATCAAATATAATAATATAATTATACTCAGCTTTGATCCAAAATTATTAACAATTACACGATCAGTCAGTAAATGACAATTTTAGTGAAAAAAATGGCAAAGGGACATAGAATCTAAAATATATATAACAATTGATAATGCATGAACGAATCGATGCTTTACGTTGCAAGAACTATCTTTTTCAAATCTCATTTAAGTACTAAAATTTAGTGATTGTTTTTGTTCTTCATAAATTATAAATAATTTGCTTTACGCTTCAAAATAAACACCCCCCTCCCTTCGTCTCAAAATTAGTAATGTTTCTGACAGATTGGCAGGTCTTATTGTTGGTTGAGGCAGAGAAAGTAATGTTCAGCAATATCAAGATATGTTTCAATTTTACGACATTTTACTATGGAAGTTGTACATGTGAGTATTTTGAGAGCTCTTATTTTTAAATTTTTTGTTGCATATTGGGCACTGTAGGGGATGAGCATGTTTGCCATGGATGTTGCTCTTGTGTCTTGAAAGCTGGGTACGATCCAAGTAACTTTTATTGCACAATTTGCAAGAGAAAGGCTTGGACGAGATAAGCTGCATTTCCGTGGAGGCAAAGCCAGAGTTCATCCAATCACTCATCGTCAGGCCTGCAAAAATTAAATGAATCCTGTAATCTTACACTTTATGATGGCATGTGAGCAAAACAACTAACATTTAATTACAAAAATAATTGAATGGACTGTCATGAAAGCGCTTTGTGTAGCTCATTAAAATTATACATTTTACTTAATTATATTTATTATTTATTGAAGTAGTCTATACATACTCATAGACATTTTGTTTTAGCGAGACTACAATACGAAAATTACAGTAGTTCATCATGGTTTATGTACACTCTTCTTCTATAAGTACATAAAAGTGGATGAGTAAGGAAAACTAAGCGTACAGTATAATAGACATACTCCTTTTGCCCTCCTTTTGTAGTGTACAATTTCATAAAAACGAAGACTTCATTTATTCCTGTAGAATTTCAACGGAAACAAGGATATATATTTTCAATTAAATATAGAAATGTTTTAACTGAAAATAAATCAAAATTTCAATCTCAATTCATAAGTTTGTTTTCTTTTTTAAATACTGATGTATTACAGTACTTCATAGTATTATTCACGTCAATGTTACGGCCTAACTACGTTCGTTTCTGATTTAATAATTGTTGTTTCAATTCTTTCTCATGTCTTACATATACATGAGTTTGCAGAGAATTGCGATTCTTAAGTGTGGCCTGACAATAGTGGCAAGTAAAAGGTCTGGCGTCTTCCCCGTGAATGTTCTTCTTGTGGCGCAAGAGGTGCGGATAATCGGTGTAAGATTTGCCGCACACATCACAATGGTAACTTTTAGATACCGGCTGACTTTCTGACGAGATCAGAGCAGTTTCCATCCATTCAACGTTCATCGCGAAGCCTGCAAACCAAATGAATTCTCAGCTCAAGAAACAAAAGAGAAATTAATAATAACAATAAATTAAAGAGATAATATTACTTAGTTATATTTGATTTATTGTTCACTCCTATACCCTTCAAGGAATTAAAGCACTATATTACCACGTTATACAATTAAAAATATAATATAATAATATAAAAAAAATCTGCTATATGCATATATGATACATTAAATATCTATAATAATCCTGCCTAATAGATTTAACTGCCGTAAAAACGCATAAGCTAATCAACAATAAGTTACTTAAAGATTTCTATTACATAATTCATTATGCCATGCCTGAAATTGAAAATCAATGGAGTACCGACCTCAAAATTTTTTATAGCAGAAATAGATAGAGGATGAAATGTTATATTACTCTGATTTTTTTTTTTTTTCAGATTTTTTAGGGACCGGGAAGTATTGCTAAAAAGTTTTGGCGAGGTCGGGTTCGAATCCACGTCCCTTTTGGGTCCTATCTTTTATTAAAAGAGGCGGCAAGAGGCGGCACTTTTTCTGCACTTTCAATAATTTTTTAAAAATAGTTGCCGGGCTCTAAAAAATTAAAAAAAAATCAGAGAAAAATCAGAGTAGCGCGCATAACTTTGCACCCTCTATCCATTTCTGCAATAAAAAAATTGAGGTCGGTACTCCATTAATATATTTATTTTATCAACTCAATCAAATCAATACGCGAATATACAAAGTTATCATACAGAACTTAAAAATAGAGTATTTATTTCAAACTATATATTATTTATAAACAATAATCCAAGGTTTCTTAATGCCTGTTTATTTAATACGTATAAATTAAAATATATATACACATATTTTTTCACAGAAGAAAGACATCAAAATATTGATAAATTACAAAATAATTAAATTTGTAATATTTTATTCATTCACTTTACTTTTTTTTCCAATTAACAATTCAAAAATTTCAGGGCAGTTGCAATCAAGATCCCTTTACTTAAATCCCGTTACTAAGTAAAGGGATCTTGTGGTTGCAACATTAAAGCTACGGGTTGTGTGCTTTGGCAAGGTGAGTTTTGAGGGAATTTCTGTTCTTGTACACACGCAGGCAGAGCTGACACACGAAGGGACATGCGAATTCCCCATGGATATTGCTTTCGTGCCTACGGAGGTGGGAAAGATCGGTGTAGCTCTTGCCACAAAGATCACACTTATACGGTTTCACAATCTGCTGATGGAGAAGTGAGTCTGCATGCTTCAATTGTAGCCGTTGGCCTGCAAGATCAAAAATAGACTTAGGACCGATCTCTGTTACAAAAATATTTTTAAAAACGTCTCAGAAAAACATGCAAAATTAATAAATAGTTATTTCAATTTTTTCTATGCATTAAAACAGATAAGTTTCTAATTTGATAACTGTAATTTTTAAAGTCACTACAACGAATTCTTTTTGTTTTTATAAGGAAATCTGTGAATATGATAGATGTGAGACTCTAACGAGTGCTTGTTCTTGCACATCAGATCACAGAGGTGGCATTTGGAAGGCCGAGCGTCCTCCCCGTGAATGTTCTTTATGTGCCTGCGCAGCGGGGCCCTGTGTGAGTACGACTTGTTGCACATGAGGCAGCTGTAACGCGGGACGTCTGGGGAAGGACCCCACTGCGACACCGCAGCGTCCCACAGTTGAGGAGGCTCGAAGCCTGCAAAACGTAAATTATGCCTCAGTAAACGTCAAGCCTCCTTGATATCACTAATACAATTCAACAATATAATATTTTATACCTAAACCTTCCTGAATTTTTATTCAGCATGAGGATATTTTCCTAAATATTAATAATAATAAAAAAAATACATAACTTTGAAATCTACAGAACCTAGTTCTTACGAATTTTTTAATGAGATATTTTCTCGGTTCCGTTTATTTAGATACATATACATAACCTTGATCTTGGTGACTCTCATGCAAGAGCCTATTATGAATTAGTCAATAAATTTTCTTAAAAGACAACACTTATAACACCGTTAATAGTAAAGTTCGCAAAATTATTAGTTCCAAGCCAAGTGATTAATTTTGGTGAAACTTTACGATCGTAATTCATTCGTAACGTCCGTTAATTGATGTAATTTTTGCACTTGAAAATAAAATCGTTATGAATCTTACAATAAACATTAATGTTAACATATTTTTCAATTAAGAAACTAGAAACTAACTTTAATTATTAATTTATTTAATATTTATCAATTTGTTCATTTCAAACAATTTGAATTTGAAATACATCGTTTTTTTAACTCTCGTAAATAATAATCTATTTAAACTAATTAATATGACTAAGCACTAATAAATATAATAAAGCGAATAAACTGGAGTATTAATTTATGTTTTGTCCTCCAGGAAATCTATGATGATAAATATGATATCTCAGCGAGTGCCTGTTCTTGCACATAAGGTTGCAAATATGACAATTGAATGGCCCCGTGTCTGTGCCGTGAATCTGCTGAATATGTTTGTTTAGAAGGGATTTGTGCGAATACGTCTTGTTGCAAATGAGGCAGGTGGAACGCAATCTGTCCTGGTCAGGGGGTGGGGTAACCCACTGCGGCAACCGAGTGTCCCAGCGATGAGGCTCGAAGTCTGGAAAATGCAAATTAAGCCTCAGTAATTTTCAAGCTAGTTGCATGTAAATTTACTTCAATACAAAATGAGCCTCACGTTTGAAGTGTTATGAATGTTATAATAATTGTCCATTTAATAACCTGGGGTTAGCTGGGTGTTAAAATTATATTTTTAATACCTTCATATTTCTCCGTATACATCGGTGGTATACAAAAAAAAATATTGTCATTACAAAAACTAAGAGCTTTAAAATATTGAGAAAAAGCAAAGGAACTATCAACACTATTAAATATTAAAAAAAAAAAAAAAAATGAAGTATAATTAACAGTTGACATGTCTTACATTTTTATTTCACTACAGTGTCGCAAAGAGCAATGCTGGAAACTGAATCCTTCGTATCATTTACTGTAGAACTGTAGTGATACAGTGATACCATTATTAATATTACTAAATTGACAAAAAAAAAAAACAATCTTTTATAATAATTTTTCACTAATATATTTTTCTTACAAATACATAATTTTGTATTATTATTTTAAATAAGAACAGAAAGAGTGACGAATTGCAAAACAAGAATAAATTTTTAGCACCAACCCCCGTCGCGTATTATATTGATTTTAGTAGTTTTTTTCTTTCTCTCTCTCTCTCGTCAGTAACATATTGTTATGGAACTCAAACTTTTTTTAATGTCATAGAATGAGTTTTGTAAACATGAGATTTTAAAGACTGTCTGTTCTTGTACGTGGATTTACAGTATTGGCAAATAAATGGGTGAGCAAATTTCCCATGTGCATTGCTCTTATGGTGAGAGAGGCCGCACATTTGAGAGTAAGATTTGTCACACCAGGGGCACGGGAACCGTTTCTGAGTGGCGGCAGCACTCCCAGCGGCTTTCTCGTACGCTTGCCACGAACCGCTCTCTGCAAAACCAAAATATGACTCCTGAGTGCCAGCTGCTAATAAAGCCAATATATTAGATTTCACCACCCACAATATTAAACGTTTTGAATCGAAAAAACGTCTGATTTTTTTTAAAACTATGAAAACAATTATGCTAGTCAGTACAAGTTTATGCCATGGTAGTACAAACAAATTAAATGCCAATGGAATCATCATAATATAATATACACTCTGTCTATAAAATGTGGACAACCACTGCAAATGCTATATGATGGAACTTATACTCTTTAAAAACCAAGAAATCAAGATTTATTTTGTAAATATATAAATGAAAGGCTTGTTTTCAATATATTTATTCTTCAGTTAAAATATGGCACATACAGTATTACAATTTGTAAATATTCACGTCGTATAAGTATAATTTCGAAGAGAAGCAATAGCAGCCACTAACAAACAACTTTTACTAAATTAAACTAAAAAGTCAATTAAACTGGATTCTTCTTCCTTGAAACATGAACATTTGCATGAGTTTTAGACAAGTGACTTTCTAAAGATTGTTTATTTTTAAGTTTAGCTGAGCAGTAAGGACAAATAAATATGTGTGCAAATTTCCCATGAATATTACTTTTATGCCTGGATAAACCAGATATTTGTAAGTAGGATTTCTCACACCATGGGCACTGATATATTTTTCTTGTTTGCATCCCTTCTTCAAAGTTGTGATCTTCCTCTCTCGCACTCCACTCTGTAAAAGCAACATAACGAATCCTCAGCATCAAATATCATCGTGAGATTCTTTCAAAATTCAAATTTTTATTTCGATCATAGGCTGTACAGTATACAAAACAAATTAATTACGAATACTATTATAGTAAGAAATTTGATCTAACTTGTAACATTATAAATAATCGCGTTTTATAATATAATGTTTCCCTGAAATACTATACTTATCAAAATTTTCCTAGGTTATGAGAGCGATACTGATGATGTTTCAAAGAACGTTGATTCTTGAACACAAGATTACAGTAAACGCAGAGCATTGGTTGAGAGCCTGCTCCGTGAATGCTGTTTACGTGATGAAATAAACTGCCGTGGTGTTTGAACTCTTTGTCACAAACCCTGCATTTAAATATTCGCTTTTCTTGACCATCTCTTGAACAGGTTGATTTGGCTTGATGGGGGCCTGTAAAATCAAATCAATACTTAATATTTGTTTATGTAATTTGTTAGGAGTCACAAATAAAAGAAAGTGTAAAAGTGAAATTTTCAATTGTTTAAAGCATAGTTTCTTTTTTCTATCATTTAAGTCATAAAACATTATTATATATTATATGATAAAATATTCTTGGTATATGATATAAATCACTAAATGATCTAAATATAATAGAAATCTACCGACTTCCTTCATGACACTACTAGCGTTACCTAGCGTAAGTATATATAGTAATAATCTCAATGTAATCGAATGTTCAGCAGCAGACAAGCTGTCGCTTTCATAATAATTATGGCATTTACTGAGGAAGCGACTTGGGCGAAACTTTATGTGCATAGTATATATGGGAGCGAAGGGTGTGTTTGTTTTTATACATAAATTGACAAAAGGGGCATTTGAAAGGTCCGGCATCTTGTCCATGAATATTCCTTTTATGCAGAGAAAGATTATGCTTCAGAGTGTACGATTTGTCGCAGAACTTGCACTGAAATTGTTTCTTGGTGTTCCGAGCCTCATCTTCCGTCAGACGTAGAAATGTCATCTGGCCTGCAAAACCCAAAACTAATCAACACTCAGTGAAAGAAGATTTAGAACGTTTTATAACTGACATTATTATTATTAAAAAATCAAAAGCGAAACTCTACTTTAACACAGAAAATCATGCACAAAAAAGTATATAAAATCAATTAAGACTCGGGTTTGGCCTAAGTAATTTGAAAATATCTACGTATATTATAATTTAACATAACGAGTTCTATCTGAATAAAAATTAATTGTTAATTGTTTGTTAATTGTTTTTGACAAACTATTTTCGTTTATGTTTTTCTCTCTCTTTTGCATGCTTTTATTCGTGGTAGAAAAGAGGTTTTTAAAACTATATAACGTTATTATTACGTCGGTACAAAATTATAATTAAGTCGTTTGATAGCACATCCCTCAAAGTCGGACCATGTTAAACGATGAAGTTATTTATTTTTTCAGGCATTAACTAAATACTTCGAATTTTTACATCTGCCAAGATTTAAAGCACGACAACTCGTATTACTGTCATAAATATATAATGATGTCTAATTCACTATTAAATAACAACAAGTTGTTTGCCATTATAAATTTTAAGTGTCTCTTTATTATTTTATTAATTTCTGAACACATGTTATGAACCTATAACTAATAAAGTATACAGCAAAATAATGATAGATTTATTTATTTATACAGCACGTAGGTAGGTTGATCAATAAAATCATTATTAATTGATTTTACATTAATTTAGGAATTGAATGTGCACCTTTTAAATGGACTCTTAAACTTTCTTTATTTTTATAAGAATGTAAGCAAATTGGGCATTGAGTAGGAAGGGAGAATTCTCCATGAATATTTTTAATATGAACTGTGAGATGTTTCTTAAACCTGTATGTCTTCTCACACATTAGACAGTCAAATCTGAAATCTCGCTGCAAGCCCTTCTGTCTTCTGCTGGCAGCCATGTCTTTGGGGTTCTGCACCCAGGCCCCCCCTGCAAACCAAGAGCACTTAAGTGGACCTTGACTTAAAAGACATTCAGAGCCAGTTAACTATAGTGCACAACATGTAACAGTAACCTTAAGATACTCTCAAATTTATCATAACGACTAATCTGTTAAATTTTTTTCAGTTTGTTGTTAAGGAATCTGAATAAATAAGATTTTTTTTTTTTGCGTTGGAATACATTTGATATATTTATAACCTTCTTCACTATAATACTGTGATAAAATACGGTAATTAATTTAAAGTATAATTCTACAGTCTTACAAAACAGAATTTCTAGTGCTGGTTTTTCTTGTTTTTCCAGAAACAACAATACCATGTTTACTCTTTAAATGAACTCTCAAACATTCTTGGTTTTTGTATGCATTAAAACAAATTTGACAAATAACTTTCTGTGAAAATTCCCCATGAATATTTTGCAAGTGAACTTTTAAATGGTGTTTTGACTTGTAACTTCTACAACACAAATTACAGCCGAAACGCGTTCCTGCCTTATCCTGGGGCCCACGAGTCGAGCTTGCACCTTTCAGCACCCAGTGCCCTGCAAAACCAAAGGGCCACTTCTTAATACAAATTCGAAAAAAAAAAAAAAAAAAAGTCAATACATTGATTATGATACTACACAACCAAAACGTAATCTGTTAGACCGGCTGTCTGATATGGCGTCGTTACAGATTGAAATGTAATCCTTTAGTTGATGTACGGCGTGTTGCCTAATTCTCGGGGTTAGAATGATAATGGCGGCTGCTAAGCCAATTCTTTTTCTAAAAGGATATATTAAAATGTGGTGCAACATATAGTCAAATTTATAAGACATTCCATCCGGATGTGTTATATTATTTTTTTTTACATGACATATTATATGATTTGATTATGTCAAAATGTAATAAAATATAGAAATTAAAGAAAAATATGGAAGCTATAATACTAATACTAACATAATAAGCTAAGTTTCTTTAAAACTACGCTACGATATATAAGGTTGATAAATTCAGGTTAATTGATAACAAAACTCAATATCCGTTTTGATTTCTACTTCCTCCAAACATTTTATTTAGTGTCATATCGTACAACAATACATTATTTATATAATAACAAAACAACTGTTTTTTGATTATAAAATTATTCATATAATGTTTCAGAGCTGTTTCATATACTAATCAACTACATATTTTTACTATTATGAAGAAATATAATAAATTATATCTGTATCAAGTTGCGTAAGTAGAACGAACTCTGTGTATAGCTGTCATGTGACATTCAAATGAATGTTTATTTTTATAAGTTTTCCTACAAATTTCACAAGTAAAAGGCCTTGCGTCTTCTCCATGCGTATTGTTAATGTGAGTCTGCAGACCTTGTTTACGAGTGTATGACGAGTTACACAAGTTGCAGAAAAACGGTTTGAACAATTCCCTGGCTCCCGTCTGCTTCACGGAGCCTGCAAAACAAAAATAATCTCTCAGTGCAACCGCAGGGGTATTTTATTTTAACATTATCCTAATTTTATACAATACCCAGTGAAAAACAACAACAAACATACACACAGAGTTTTACAGTCCTATAGTCATAAAGAGTCGCAATAAAAGAGAACAGTGCAGCAAAATAAAGTTAATATGTCCTATAAACCTTCTTGACGTTGCGTAAACTGAATTTATAACAATATAATTGTGAAATATTAATAAAGTTCTATTATAATTTATACTGCACCAGTAAGCAGTATAAGACTTACTAAATTTCTGCTAAAAATTAAAATTATAACAAAGATAATCTGTAACAATAATTACTTCAGACCAAGAGTGCAAAATAATACAAAACGTAAGAACAATTAAATTATTTCTTACATTAGAACAATAAATTATCAGCATGTTTAATTTTACAATGCTTGTTTAGAAATTTTTGTAGAGTATATGATTTAGGGCACAATTTGCAAAAGTATCTTAGTTTTTCTGTGTTCCGATTTCTGTGATATTCATAAAGATGAGTTTGGAGAGCATGTTTATTTTTGCAAACTACTGTAGTACAATATTGACAGGCAAAGGGACCAGAGTCCGAACCATGAATGTTACGGATGTGACGAAACAGGTCATGCCTAAGATTATATTTCTTGTCACATGAATTGCATTGAAAACCTCCTGAACCAATTTGTAGGTTGATCCCCATCAGGAAGTCTGAAAAAAATTAAAATACTTTAAGTGATGATTGTGCACGAAAAATTTAGTTCATGCACAAGAAATATTAAATTATAATTCATAACAATTTGAATGTCTTCAATCAATTAACAAAATAATATATATAGGTATATTTTACCTGCAAGTTGTTACTAATTTAAAAGAAAAACATAAATAACCAGTATATATCGCGGTTTTAATATGGTAGTGCAGAAAAACCTTACCTTCGCAGTTAGCTAAATTAGTTACAGCCTCCAGTTAAACGATAATGCTATTGGCTAATACGCTGTAAATCTCGAAATTGTCAAACGAGGTTTAGGCTTTATTGCACTTCCACGTCAGTATAAATAACTGCTAAAATAAGGTAAGCTTCATGATCATTCATTTCATTCGAGTAAATGACTATCGAAAAAGTTTACAGATTCTACGCGAATATTATTAATTTTTAGTACATTTTATAAATTTGTGGTAGGTATAAATGTGTGTTCTTAATGCATCTTTGTTTTTACATACTTTATTACAAGACTGACAATGAAAAGGGCCTACATCTCCACCATGAATATTTCGTATATGTCGAACAACAGCATTCTTGACTGCATATTCCTTGCCACACAATTTGCATTGGAAACCTTCCAAATTCGAATGAAGTTGCTCCTTTCTCACGTAGCCTGAAATGAGTAACACACAATCAGTGTCATTGTCATTTCGAGTGACTTACAATAATTATTTACAATAATTAAATATATACTTATAAACATATAGATAGGCTTTTAAAATTGTCTCTCAATATTCCGTGAATCTAAAATAATTATATAATACTTATTACTATTATTATATTTTTTGTTAATACCTAAATTCTATAAAATTTAATAATTTGTTCATTTTAAACACGCTTCTTTATGATGAATCTACATTATCTTCATCATATTCATTTGGGTGCACTGTTCGTAAATGGCTTTTATAATGTCTGATTTCTGTGTACAATCTACCACAGTGCCTGCATTGAAATTGTTCTTTGTATTTGTGTACATGTCTGACAAATACTTTGGTTTGGTGTCTTATCAGCATGTGCTCTTTAAGACTTCGAACGTTTTTGTACACCATGTGGCACATGTCGCAGGTAACCGGGTGAGAATCAGGTCCGTGAGTGTTGGTCCTGTGACGACTTAGCGCACTGCCATGCGAGAAGCTTTTGTTGCATAACTTACAATGGTGGCGTTTGTCATCCATTTCAATAGTTGGCCAGCTGCCTGCAAAGTAAAATACCATCTGTCAAGTAAATTGTAAATATCGAAGCTATATCGACATACTGATTTGATACGGGTTATCATTTATATTATATATCTAAACGTATTTATAATCACATGGTCTTGTAAGGCACAGTAAAATGAACATTTTTTTATTCATATTATGTTCATGATATTTTTATTGTTCTTTAATAACAGAGAAAAGACATACTCTTTTCTCTCATAATAATATGGTACATTATAATTAGAAATTGTATTAAAAAAATGTGAAAAAAAAAAGGTGCAGCAAGTTACTGAGATAGATTGTTGTATAACACGCCCAGTATTTAATAATATACAACAAGACAGTATACTCAAACGACTTCTTTAATTGTTACAGGTCTCATCAAGTACTGTAGCGTCTATGACAATCGAAGACAACCGTCAATATATAATGTTATTGACGAAAAGAATTGTTTTCATTGTAATTAAAAATCGTCTCGTACAAAACAAAAATCAGAATGCTATTTCTCTAAAAAAAATATATATACATTTATGAATAAAATAATAACAAATAATATTATCATCATTCCTTATTATTCTCTTCGCGCCATCATGATCGTTAATTTAACAATAAAACAGTGTAGTTCTCGGAAAATGTTAAGACTGGTCTACGCCTTTATTGTGTGTGATTCGCTTATGTACTCGCAGTGAGTTGCTGTTCTTGTATGTTCTGTGACAAATATTGCAAATCATGGGGAGTGAACGATCCCCATGAATGTTCCTGTGATGTAGTCTGAGGTACTTCTTCCTTTGGTACGATTTGCCGCAAATGTGGCAGTAAAATGGACTACCAAAGTCTACAGTAGGATTCCTGACCTTTCCCACCATCTCACAGAAGCCTGCAAAAAATAAAACAATTATTGGTGTTATTTACACCTTATAGGATCATAAAATATTTTAGTAGTGAGATTCACTTTCATTTTTTAGCAATTTTTTATGCAGTTATTTTAATTACAGATCATAATATCGTTTTATTTTTAACAGGCTCCAAAATAATGAAAATATACATAATCTAAAGAATTATAAATTTAAAATTATACTTTCTTCCAACTTTCAATTTAGTAAAATTAGCATTATTTTATAATTTCATTATATTAATAATTTATTAATTGTTTTGCTATATATAATTATATTCCTATATTTGCATCTCTGAAATTTTACTGCCTACGAGGGTAAAAATGTCAGTGTTTGATGCTTATCCTGTTTGCAGATTATATCAGCGAACTAAAAAAAATAGGCATTTGTATTTTATTACTTTTGCAAATTTTTATTTGAACAAAATCCGAAGGCATATTTTTTCTTTTTTTTTTACAGAGTTGCTATCATATACAAATTTCGTACAAACGACAATTGTATCGATACATTTTAGACAAAACAAAAATACTACGATTTTTAATAATTTAACTATTTTACCAGCATGGACAGCATCACTAAATAATAAGTATGTGGGCTAATTAATGGTTGACCCTAGTTAAAATCAAGCTGATTTTCTCTTTATAATTCATTTTACAGCTCGATACAACTGCTGACGAAACAGCTTTGAAGCGGAAGGCAAAGCGATGCAAATTTTAAACCTAAAAAAAAAAAAGACAGTTCTAGAATCTTACTTCAAGGCGTCCTATCGATGGACTACACCAACACAGAAGCGTTTACAATGTCCGTCGCAAGAATATGAACGCCAGCTAAGAAAGTAGTCAATATTAAATAAAAATAATAAATAAAATACCAAGATTACTTATAGTTGATATGATGAATAGATTTTGTAATAGTAATGTTGAAAGCATTTTAATCAATAAATAAAACTACCTTATATACGAAGCTACATATAATTACTGTACAGTATCTGTGATAAATATATAAACTTCTAATTTTCTATCAATACAAAAATTGTTATAAACATATTTTTTTTTTAGTTTTATACAAGCACTATATACCGTTGCGCTTATTTCAAGCAATCACCAAAGTAATTTTTATAATAAATACAGTGTCTGCAGCTGCAAGTATTTCGTAGTTAATAATATACAGGAACATATATATATATTATATATATATATATATATATATATATATATATATATATATATATTACTATTATATTACAAATTTAATTTAATGATCTGAGTTTCGATAAATACACAGTGATTAATTAAAATGAAAATTATTAGCAAATATTTTAGTCTGCTAGTTTCAAACTGTTCTTCTTTCATTCCCATTGTTATTAATTTTACTTATTAGTTAAATAAATATAATCTAAATAAAGAAGAAGGCAGAAGGCGACCGCTCGCGGAGCGGCGAGTGCGCGTGCACCGGAGATGCACCGGCCGGCCGGCGCGCCTGCGCACTACCGCCAGACGGGTAGAGGAGACCGCGGCGGAGCGGAGGCGGGGCTTAGCCACGTTATAAGCTCGCCGTGACCCCGCGGATCGCCTGCTTAAGAGATAGGGGACGGGGGGGCTGCTCGGACCGAGGCTCTATGGGACCGCGGCCCACCGCTTTTTTTCCCAGAGCCCGTGCCGGCCCCGAGCAGGTGTCGCATCGGCGGCCAAGGATTCGCCCGGGAGGGCCCCCCCTTAAAAATTCAAAAGGACGTTTTTGGCCGTTTTTAGACCCCCGGGGGTTCCGTTTCTTCTTTTTCCTAGATTTTTTCGGGGGGTACTTTTTTCGATATCCCTCGCCGCGAGGACCCCCGGCAGGACTTCTATAAAACACTTTTTTCGATCTCGAGTATATAAGAATTTTCCCGTGTGTCCGCAAAACCGCGAGCCGCTTTTGATTTCTGCCAGGGACCCCCCCCTCGGAATTATCTCGGGCCCCGGGGGTCCGATTCCGATTCTGAAAGGTGGGGGCGGAAGCGCGGGCGAAAAAAAAAATTTGGGGTGGGGTCGGCGGCCCCCAAACCCCAACCCCAAGATTTTTTTTTCAACGTATTTTTTTCGCAGAAAAAGTGATTTCGTTCGGGAAACCAACATGGCCGTCGCCGAACCGACCGTACCCCCCACTCCTCCCCCACCCTTTTTTGCCCCCACCGCCGCCGTTCGCGTCCCATGGGTGCTTTAGTGACGGGACTCGAGAGTTAAGCCTACGGCCCCGGCCCCCGACTTTTCGGGGGGTGAAAGCCCCCAAAAACCCCTTACCCCCAAAAACAGACAAAACACGTTTTTTTCAAAATATTTTTCGCGGAAAAATCGAAGCAAAAAAAAAAAAAAATATGCCCGCGAGGAAATCGCCCCCCACCCCATAGGACCGAATCGCGGCGGTTTTAACGGGTTTTCGGGGCCCGTTTCCGGTTCGCGGCGAAACGCCTTCGATGGGGAAGGAAGGCGGCCCCGATGCGAATTTACGAAGCCTCTCGCGACGGATCGGCCGGTAAACGCGGAAACGGCGTGGAGGGGACGTATCGCGTGACGTCACGAATCGAAATCGCCGTTCGCGCACCGCGCGTCCGATTCGGTTTTCGACGACGGCCACGCCCCGGGGACGCCGACGGAGAGTCGCTGAATTTTTTTCAGACCGGAAGTGCGAATTTTTTTTACCGGAAGTGCGCCGTTCGGCAGCTATTTTCTCGAAGGGCGCTCCGACGGCGGGAACGGACCAGTAGGGAAGTCCTGTTAATGAATACATTCTAAAAAAAAACAAAAAGGCCGAGGCCGCGAAGCACCCGCCCCACTTCCGGTTCGTGTGGGCGGCAGGGTCGGGTGCGGGATGTCCTCACCTGCCGCCTCCGTTGCAAAAAAATAAGCAACCCGCATCGCTCCTCTCGGACGGCGAGCACGCCCACCGTGAGGGGGGGACGCGATCGATGACGTCACGAGGTGGAAATAAAAGTCAGGCGGCGTGCGTCTCACGTCGTATCCGTTGACGGCCGTCTTCCGGTGACGACCGACTGACGCTGCCTATTTTTTTTGGGGAACGAAAGTGCCATATATTTCGAACGGATGAACACAAGTACACGTCAAAAGTATATTTTTATCAATTTCATGATGGCCCCGTACGTGTTACATTGGCATGCACCTGAAAAGAGGAGCAAAACAAAATGAAAAAATATAAACCACGAAGCCTGGCGCTCGCTGCCGGTCTGTGGGGGTTGCAGATTCGCGTGGGGGTGGTGAGCCGACCAAGGAAGTCTTCGGATGACGAGTTTACACGCCGCTCTTCTCCTCATCACACGCTCGATGTCCGAAAGCCGTTGTGGGAACACTTTTAAGACGTCATGTTTCTGTTGAAGACCTCGAAACACGGGGCCGTCAGGTTATTTACCCTAACGGGTCCGCGAGTAGTGATGCCCACGAAACAAGGGGCCGTCAGGTTATTTTACCACAACGGGACCGCGAGTGCAGCAGAGTCGTGTGGGGATAATGAGGCGATAGAAGTCGCCGGATGACCAATTTACACGCTCCTCTTCGGCCCAACTCACTCGAGATGCTCGAACGCCGTGGGGGAAACAGTCTGGGACGGCTCGCTTCCGGTGAAGACCACGAAACACGGGGCCGTCAGGTAATTTACCCTAACGGGACCGCGAGTAGTGAAGTCCACGAAACACGGGGCCGTCAGGTTATTTGACCCCAACGGGACCGCGAGTAACGCAGAGTCGTGTGGGGATGGTGAGCCGATAGGGGTCACCAGATGACCATTTTACACGCCCTTCTTCGTTTACCCTCTCTCTCGATGCTCGCACGCCGTGGTGGAATCGGTCTGGGACCGCTCGCTTTTGATGAAGACCACGAGGCACGGGGCCGACAGGATATCCCCTACGCCCGATTCCCCCCCCCCCCCAATGCTATCCGAGGACAGGCCCGCACCGACTTGGGCTGGGGGGGGGAGGGGCCGTCTTTTTCCAAAGACGACGTCGTCGAGAAACGACTCGGAGACCGCGTGTTTTTTTTTTTTTCGTCGAGTCTCTTTCATGCACCACGACTCGAGACGCGCGGCGAATGTACCCCCCGACCACCCCGGTGCGTCCGAGAGAGGGCTCCTCACGCGGGCAGACGCCGGCCCTCGGCCCTTCGTTCCCCCTTTCCCGGATCGGGAACCCCCGAACCCAAACCCGGAGGGGGGGAGGGGGCTTTGGACCACGATTCATCGATCAGACTTTTATTCTTTTCACGAGACGAGACTAAAAAGGGGCCAAGGAGGCGCGTCACCCCGACCGAGCGAGGGCTCCTCTCGCGTGCAGACGGCCCTCCCCCCGAACTTTCCAACCCGCCAGATTCGGGGACCCCCAGGCCCACCCAGGGTGAGAAAGGGGGCGCCGGACCTTAAACTTTCGATCAGCCTTTTTTATTTTTTTCACGAAACCCGAGTGAAAAGGGGCCAAAGACCCGGTCGCCCCGACCCGGAGGGCCCCCGTCGGCGCCCGTGGAGGGCCCTCGAATAAGTCCCATTACCGATGCCCAGGGTCCGTGCGTCCCCGGCGGGGGGGGGCGAGGGGCAAAGGAGCCCCACCCTAGTTCTTATAGAAAATAGAAGAGCAGTTTGGAATTATTAGGCACATTAAATGTATCGTAGCAGTGCTTCATACTGTAACACTAAACCAAAATCTTACCTTTCAGATTTTAGTAGTTTATAAATGATACAGGAAAAAAAATATATATATATTTATAAGCAAGTGCAAAAACTCTCTATGCCACTACATGAAAATCCGCTATTACAGTAATTTATAAGCAAACTGCAACAACAAAAACTAGCCGCTTCGATCATTTTAAAGAACTTTTAGTCTAGCTTTACCGGAATCTGCACAAAATCCGACAAACGAACATTATGCACTTTATAAGTGTGATTTTCCAAATTTTTTCTATTTTTAAAAACTTTAAAGCAAATTTCACAAATGGATGGTTGTGCAAATACACCATGTTCATTCAATTCGTGCCTAACAAGGTGTTCTTTACGAGCGTACGACTTTTCGCATTTTTTGCAGAAATGTCGTTTGAGACGGTCTAGCATGTGGTCTACTCGCAAATGCTCGTTGAGGGTAATTTTGTCCTGGTAGTCTCTGCGACACAGCGGGCACGTGATTACGCCAACTGTGCCCGGCTCAATCTTGATCTGGGTTTTGTTGCTGACTCGCTGCTTAGTTACCGTCAGGTCGCTTCCGAGCTTCGTGCTCCGTTCTGCAATGAAAACCATAAAAGAAAACTAATTTAAACGGTTAAAAATGATCGAAATATTCATTTATAATAAACTATAATATGGCAAACAGTACTTTTTTTACAACACAACTAAATAAAATAAATATTTAAAAAAATAATAATAATAATAAAATGCATTTAAAATTCTATATATCTTTATGGTAAATTCTATTTGTCTGTTCTGCTTAAATTTTTCTTTGCGGCACTTGTATTTTAAATTTTATGCTGTCATTTTAAACAAAAATCGCTATTACTGCACTTCCGTTAAGGTTTCATTTTACGAGAATAAGTAAATTTAGATTGACGCATATTTAAATTAGACTTACTTGCGAGGAACAATAAAGACTTCACAATATTATGCCGCATAGGTTATTTTGTAATGAAAGCAACCGTGTTGTTTTAATAAGTAACCATGAGTAGAAATAGTAGAATTTTTAGTGTACGGTGCAAGGAAGATCGATCATGGTATATAATACAAGTATATTATTATGGAAAGTTGCTCCTACACATAATCTGTAATATACCATATCGTTGTATCACAATGCTCTTAATGTACTATTTTATAATTAATATAACAATGATAATATATTAATTTTTTTTAAATGAAGATTCACTTCATGCAATTAACTGATATCTTAAATTTCAAGTCTACAGAATTCAATGATCCAATGCAGGAAAAATTGCAGTAAATTACAAGTAGCCAAAAGAAATCAAAAGAAGATCTTTATCAAAAAGTATTTAGGCATCAAGTTCTAAAAAAATATTCACGTTGTCTTTTTATTATTTTTTTATTTCTCTAAACGAAATTTACATCAGTAACCCACACAATGGAAAAAAAAAAAGAAAAAAAAAAAAAACGTTGAGAGTAAAACAATGCACTTCAATGAACTCTTGTTGAAGTGATGCTCAAGTATTTTTTCCACTAAATTCTATTCCCAAATATATGCACTTTTTTCACACTTAAAATATTTTATTGTATTTGCAAAGTACAGTACATTAAAGCACATAAAAAGAGGCAATCAATTTTATGGAGCTTTTAACCCAACAAAATATTACAATAATTACATTAGGCTTAGAAGGCAGTGCTATAATTATGTTTATGAAATGACATCATTAGTCAGGCTCCAAAATTTTAACTAAGGTTTAAAGTGAAGAAAACACTAATTGGCTCAAACCAATTATTACCTATTACCTTGTAGCTCCGTTTTATTTATTTATTGTGTCACTAAATTGGCACTTTGCAATCATATCTTTAAGCTTCAGCTAATTAGGCATGCAAATAACTCTTTCCACCGCTCCTCAAAATAACTACTTTATCAGCCGGGTGGTGTGCTACGCATTCATTAAAACTCACAGCTGACATAAAAACAATTGTAACTTAGAAACAAACTAAAAATAAAACATCTTTGAAGCAAATAAAACTAACAAATTCATTTAATACATGTCAATTATTAAAAAAGTAAAACTATTTTAAGTAATAACATGGCACAAGAAGCAAATAATTGTAAAGTTTTAATATAAATTGAGCGAATATTACAAAGCAGAAAAATAGTAACTTTAAATATGACTATAATTTCCTTTTCAAATCAAAAATAAGTTGTACGCGTACGAAAGAAAATCTTGGTAACTTGTGTAGAACTTGACAAAAATAAATAGAGACCAATTTTAGTAACGGCATGGGGGAAAAAAAAAAAAAAAAAAAAAGCGGTGAACCTCTTTTAACAATAACTAATAGAAAGGCACCAGTTTTATTTATTCTGTAAAATATTATATTTTATAGTACTGAATGCAACACGTAATTCTTGAAGTTAACGGAATAGTTTTGCTGAGTATGCATTAATTAACATGTAACTATATTAAAAACATAATTAAGTAACGAATAAATCTTAACTCTATTACGTAATACCCAATTAATATTAACTTCTAATGATTAACATGCAAATAAAAGCTAAAAATCGCAAATGAGACGATTATTATTATTATTTTCAAGTTTGAAAATAAAAAATAAACACGTTTTCTATTTACTGTATAGTCTGTATACCCAATTCTTCATGCAGGAAAAAGTAAATTATATATAACTATATATATATTTATATTATAATGAACATAAAATTTAAAACGGAAATAAAAAAGAGAGGTGAACAAAATGTTGAATTGGTATACTTTTGCTCGCCTCAGAATTTTGTCTGCAAGTTAGTTTTTTTGTCGGTGCTAAAACACAGTTGTAGCTCCACTAACAAGGATACCATCAGACGTTACATGAAAAGACCATAGTATTAATTGACCATTATTCCATCAAATTCATCCTCATGAGAGACTTGCTGATGTTTAGTTAGGGTTCTCTGAAGTTTGAAAGTGATCTTGCATATGCCGCACTTAAAATGCCTGTTTTGAGCTTTCGGACCCTGGTGAGCGTGGTATTTGTGGCTCTGGTAACTTTTCCAATTTTTGAAAATACGATAACAGAGATCGCAAGCGAAGGGACGAGCGCCATCACCGTGGATATTCTTCACGTGACTTGTCATAGAGTACTTGAATTTAAATGTTTTTTTACATTCCTGGCACCGAAAAGGACCTTTACTGAGTAGTCCTGGCTTCCGCCCTCGTTTCCTCGCAACTTTCCGTCCTGCAAGAACAGAGAATCAATCTTATAAAAATAGGTTTAATGTATTTCCCATAAACATTCAGATCCATTATAGCTCTTGTTTTACATTATGATTATTTTGTGTTACCAGGAATCTCAAGATACTATACCCTCAAGTTGCGTTGCCAGTCAAATTTCTACCATAACCATATGATCTTAAGAACTAACATAACTAAAATATTTTCTTGTCACCAGTATTTACAATTTGGACTTAAAGAGTCAACAACATTTGCAGGCAATTTGATCCAATCAAGACACTAGATAAAGTTTTCAGGAGAAGAAACAATCACCTTGACTGAAAAGTCTGAAAGTACGCTGTAATAAGCTGGTCGGCTTCTGTATTGGCAATAAAAATAAATTATTTATTATTATTGAAACTATAATATTTTTACTATAGTTCTGACTATCCTTTTAACTAGTTATAACTATATCATATAATATAACTTATTTATTTATTAACAAAAAATAATATAACGCAATTACTACCAAATAAATATTTCATAGTTTGTTTTATTTCAGCTTTATTTGAAGTTAATTCCAACATAATTAGTTTTTACAATTTTATAAAGTATTTTATAATAAAATCTGTATTATGAAATTTAAGAATATACAGTATATAGCATTATTAGTCGCCCATTGTTCTCAAAATTGTAATTATAATCTTGGAAAATATTTATTCAAAAGTTTACTCCCTCTATTCTGGAATGCATCCCATCTTCCTGCTGATAACGAAAAAAAAATGTGTTACAAACTGCAATACAAAATAATTTTAATAGAATTATGCATTTTTAAAGATGCAGAAACTTAAAAATATTTCCTTAAAGCGTTATCATTGTAGAGAAAAGTCACTAAAATGTTCATTGTTGATATGATAATTGAGATCTCGTCTAACTCTGAATGATACGAAGCAACGTTTGCATACGTAAGGAGATTTAGGAGGAGCAGCAGAAGTTTTACGGTGACCATGTATATTATAGAGATGTGTTTTCAGGGAGTCCGTGTGCTTGAACACCTTGCCACATTCATCACAAGTCACAGGCACCACGCCTGTCGCATGAGAATTACGCTCGTGGCGACGCAGCGTCACCAGGCATGAGTAGCTGCGTTGGCACGTCGTACATACGTAAGCAGCGTAAGCTTGATCTCGCGGTGAAGCTGATGCACTCTCTGTAATGAAATAAAACGAATTGTCTCAAGCTGATTTCTTTAATGACAATAATTTGAAACCATGTAATCCAAAACATCCTTAATTATATTTTAAATATATCAGAACCAATAGCTATCGTGTGTGTGTTGTGTGTTTTCAGAACTAAAATATTACTGAAAATATCAAAGAAAATAAAGCCACGTAGCTTATACTCTTATATGTTAGTTATTATTAAGGAGAGGGTTTATTTCTTTTCTTTAAAATGCATCTGAACTGAAATCATTATGTTCATTTCGTTCATGAATAGTTAAAGTACGTTTGTTGCCAAAACTTTTGCCACATAATGCACACATATACGTCTGAGATATATCCCTCAATGCAGCATTTCGTCCAGTGTGTCTTTGATGCACATGTGTACGAAGCGTGTGAACGTTCTTGAAAGTGCTGTTGCAAATATCACATGTGACACAACGAGCGTCCTGTCCGTGAATGTTCCTCTCGTGTCGTTTGAGGGCACGTAGGTAGCCGTACGATTTGTCACATTGAGTGCAACGATAACAATCTTTGCGGCCTGCCAGTTTCAATCCAGAGCCTGCAATCATACACCTAATTAGCATATTCATAGCTAATCTATGAAGAATTAGAAATTTTAACAACCAAAGGAAGGGAAAAAATTGGGATAAATTTTATTTTATATATTTCAATAGCTATGATTCTTTATATGAATAATGCTCCTTATAATGTACAAAAATACTGTTAAAACTGCAGATTTAACCATTAAAAACCACAATATATAACTAGTTAACTTCTGACGAGATGAAAAGAAATCAGAATTCAATAACTACCGCACTAGTAAAGCTGCAACCGTCAATTAAAAAGGTAGAACAGAATACAATTAACTTCTATAGTCCCCTATTAACTTTCAAATAAAAGAAATATAATTTTTTAATGGGAAAGTAAATAATGTTAGAGTGCATTTATATATTTGTCACTATAGCTTTATTGAGAATTTTGCTTTTATTTTCACAAAAGAATGATAAAATTATTTATTTCCAAGAGCTTGTTTATGACTTCTAACATGTGTGCGAAGAGTCTGAACATTCTTAAAAACTCTGGAGCAAATGCCACAGGTAACATTATGAGCGTCTTTCCCATGAAGGTTTCTCTCGTGTTGCTTTAGTCCTCGATTATAGCAGTATACCTTTCCACATAATGAGCACCGAAAAATATGTTTGCGGCGTGGCAGTCTGAATCCAGAGCCTGCAAGCACACACCTAATTAGCAAACACAATTTAATTACGATTCATTTTTAATTAGAATAGTTCATGACGACTGTTTATATTTTCAACTTAAATTGAAAATGGAAGTAAATTTGTTTCCATATTATCTTAATAAAAACTTGAACTACTTTAAATTACAATAATAAAATTCTATATTAACATTAGTGTTTTTTTCATAATTTGTGTTAGAGAATTCAGTCCGAAAGTGACATTTCTAAAGCTTTTGCCTGACTTTTGACGGAGTATGCATCTGTTGCACGTTATTAAGTGTCTGGACGTTTTTTTTTTAAGACTTTGTAAAAAAATGTCACACGTGATGCTGTGAGCGTCCTGCCCATGAAGATTCCTCTCGTGTCGTTTAAGGCTTCGTAGGTAGCCGTATGACTTGTTACATTGAGTGCACTGATAAATATTTGTCACCTGCCAGTCTCAATGCAGCCTGCAATAACATACTTAAAATAAGAAGGTCCCGAAGTAGACTTCCAACTATCTATATAAATAAATTATCAATTTATCATATTGCTAATTTTATAAAAGACTATTAAATATAATGATATTAATTTATTCTATTAGGAATCAACGAATATCAAATAAACAATTACATTATTTTGTATAAAATTTTCACATTCATTATTGTTTTATTACAAATAAAAACATTATGCGTTAATTATATAGGAACAATTCAATGCATTATTTGCGTCCAAGAGTTCCATCAGACAAATTCAGTTAATGAAGATGTCCTAACTAGCTCTGTACAGGCCATCTGGTCTGGCTGCGGTGCTTGCGAGAGCGATGAACTTGTAGGAGCTTGCGGTTTTTCAAAATTTCACCACAAGAGTCACACCTAAAAGGGCGTGCATAGTCGCCATGGAAGTTGCGAATGTGCGACAGCAGATTGTGCCGCATTGTAAATGATTTGTGGCAAGTGCCGCAAATGTTGGCCTCGGTACCGCGGTCTGAAAAGCGACCAAATACTCAAGTTAGGCAAAATTTCAATGTTGCTCTCAAGTTCTAGTACCAGTGGCTAATTAATTTTAGTATGATTCAACAAGTTAATTGAAAGTTATAAAATATATATACATAATATACAGTATTATAATCGATGACTTTCATGATAAATAAAAATTATTGCATTTAACTTAAGCATACCAAGCTCCTGATATTTTTTCCAATAAATCCCGGTACGTGAAAATGTTTGTTGCCAACCTCCTCAGGCTGTATATGTTACGACAAATGATGTCAGACATTGGCACTTCAATAATTTTGTAAAAACAATTCCTACATTCGGAAAAATCTGAAAAAATTAGAAAACTTCATTGCGCAGTACCATACAAATAAATGAATGCAGGTTGTCTATTATTATAGTGTCTTTTAATTGTTTTGTTCAAACTTTTAACATGTTTAATCACTAATCCAAGTCACTTTATTATGACTGGTCTAATAGTCTGGCCTATACTTAACGACAACAAAAAGTTAAATTACTTCATAAGAACTAAAAGTCTTGAGTAGACTAAAGAGTTAAATTTCCCTCTATTTCAATTTGGCGCCTGTAGAGTTACTAATCCTATGGGTTTGGTTAACATGCGAACGCAAGGACTGCATGTTCTTGTATACAGAATTGCAAACGCTGCATGTATAAGGACCAGCATGGTCCCCGTGAATGTTCTTTTTGTGGTGCGCCAAGCTGGTCGACAGTTTGTAGCTCTTGTAGCAGAGAGGACACACATAGCGCATGCCAACGCCACGAGACTGTGCCACGCTTGAAAGGCCAGAGCCGGGGGTATTGTTGGGCGGCGTCGCCATGGCCATCCCCCGCTGCAACGAGAGGCCTGCAAAGTCAAGCACCCCTATCAACACGGAGCCATCTCTACTTAAAATTAGCATGCGTAATAACATCGCCAGCTTTTAATATTTTCTACGCTAATTCTCGTTTTCAGGGTGCATTTTTTAATACTTGCATCATTCAAAGAAGTCGTTTAATATTTTACTATTTATTTTATTTCAGCACTCTTTAATACTAAAAATTCGATTTACAATTTTATGTATACATTGGGAACAGTTTGTGCAATGGATTAAAATAATAACAGGAACTTTTTTTATAGTATCTAATCGTACTAAAATGACTCGTTACATTCGATTTGGATTCAATCGATATTGGCAAGTTAAACAAACAAACAAGTTGTTTGAATCTTGAAATCCAACTAAATTTGATTTTACTGTAACATATTACATGGATTTCAAATAATTATTATGGACGAGGAATAAGTTTCACCAAATTACGGTAAATAAAAAATAAGCAAATTATTAAAATGACATTCAGACTAATAATTGGTTTCTAGATTACAAGACTTGGTGGGCTTGTCGCAGCCTGTTAGCTCGCTTGATATCCCTGTGCTTGAAGTTGATGTGATTGCGCAGGGACTGTCGGTTTTTACAAACGTGCTGACAATATTGGCAGGCGAAGGGTCTGGCATCTGCACCATGAAAATTTTTAAAGTGCAGCTGCAGATTTCGCCAGAGAGTATACGAGGCGCCACACACCTCGCAACTAAACCGCACACTGCCGCTCTCCGGCACACCGAGAGAGGAGGCGAACACGCCTGAAAATCAAAACCACTTCAGTACCTCGCTCATTCACAATAAAATTATGACTTGTTAACTTAACAAGAAATTCCACACTTGAAAAAGAAACTAGGGTATGTTTAAAAATAATAATAACTGGAGTAACTTTAATGGTGGCGAAGAAAAAATATTTAACTTCAATGCGAATATTTACGCTTATTTGGTATATATGTATTTCTTATTAGACTACCGAACAAAGCTATTCCGGTATCTGTTTCTTCTTGCGAATTCTAACAACTTTGTGTTTTTCATATATATGACAACGTAAAGCCTGCCTATTCTTGTGTACAGAGCCACACACGTTACAAATAAACGGCCTTGCATCATCTCCATGCACGTTCTGCTCATGCAGTTGCAGGTTGCGAGGCAGTGAGTACGTCTTGTCGCAGTGTTTGCACGGGTAACGTGGCGTCATGTCGGGGGGACCCTCGAACTCTTGTTGTGCCTCGGAGATAAACCGCCAGCCGGACCAAACGTAACCTGAAAACCAAATACACCACCCTTAGTGCCGGCTGGAACTCCCTCCCTGGACCCCACTTGAGCGTGAAGAAAAATCTAGCTCGACAAGCACGCACAATACTGCTCGACTACAATACAATGACGTCTATGATCTATTGAATGAAATGTAATAAAAATAATAAAAAAATTAATTAAGGCACAATTAAATTTATTTTATTATAAAATACAATCTGAAAATAATGCTCTTTGTTGGTTGTAACTTCTATAAAAATATTCATAAAAGGTCTTAAATAAACTTATTTTTAAGACACGTACGATGGATAAAATTAGCTACTGCTCTGCTTTGTTTTATGCGAATAATACATGTGACATCGCATTGCGTTTCTGTTCCTACATATTTTTGGGCACATAGCGCAGAAGAACGGTCGCGCGTCCTCGCCGTGGAAGTTGCGGATGTGCTGGCTCAGATTGTCTCGCCTTACGTACGAGCGTTCGCACAAATGGCACGTGTAAGTCTTGGACGTCTCCGCAAGACGAGAGCGGCGTCTGATGTGTATGTATCCTGAAAAACAATTAAATGACTCTTTAGTACTTCACTTTAGCGTCAGAGTCAAATTTAATGTTAAATCCAATATTTGAGAAATACTAAAACGCAGCCGTGTTAGTTATGACAACTTATGACGTAAAATAAATGTACTGTTGTTTAAACTATAAGAGTATATTTTATTAGTGGCATTACAATCATGTTCATTCAATCCTCTAGTTAACATTTTGACCGTAGATGTCTTTCATATCAATTTTAATAATAGGCGTGGTTATTCCCTTCGATCGCGGACGGCGGTGTGAGTGATAAATATGACATCGTAAAGTATTTTTGTTGCGGTAGATTTTCCGACAGACACGGCACTGGAAGGGTCGAGCATCGGTACCATGAGAGTTGCGGATGTGCTGCGTCAGGTTGTTTTGATTGACGTATGAGCGCAAGCACAAGCGACACTGAAACGACTTCAGAGTGGCGGCAGCAACACGCTCGCCGACAATCTCGAAGCCTGAAAAAAAAATTGAATAGCCCTTTTAGTGTTTATATTATCTGTATATTTTCAAATTTAAATAGTCGTGAATCATCACACTTGGTTTCAAGAATTCTTAAAAAATAATAATAATTTTGACGGATCAATGTAAACGAATGCATAGTAATATGATGCATTAAAAAAAAATACAAGACATCAGAAAATAGGCAATTCATCGTTTTTATTTTCAATATTGGAACTTAACTTTTAGTCTATGCATAAATTATTCCAATGTATTGCCATAAATGTTGCTCAGTTTGGTAGTTATAATCTTTGTTTTAACCCCGAGACTGCGAGGTTTTCTATGTGTGTGATACACATGACAACGTAGTGTATTTTTGTTCCTGTATATACGGTTACACAGCTGGCATACGAAGGGCCGTGCATCTGAGCCGTGCGAATTCTTCATGTGTTGTCCCAAATTGTCCTTTCTAAGGTACGAGCGCGAACACACTGGGCACGAGTAAACTCTCTGCCGAACACGATCAGCCCCCATCAGATCAACGAATGCAGGCGTGAAGCCTGAAAGCATTAAACCACTCTTTAGTTTATTAGTCCTACAATTTCTTTAGGTTACATAAAATAGCAGCAAATTCCTACGAAGAATTGTAGCAAAATATGTAAGAATTGAGTGGGAATAAAATAATTTATTTAAAAGAATGAAAACAAGCACTTGGGATTCATAACAATTTAAAAACAAAACAATGATCTAGAACAAAACAAGCTTCGCAAGTTAAAAAATCGAAGCTGACGTAAGTTTCTTGTCGCGTTTATTATGTGTGCTGGCCATGTGTGACCGTAAGGACTGTACATTCTTGTAAGTACTGTAACATATGGGGCACTGTGTGGGGGTAGCAAAACTGCCATGCGTGTTCGTCTTGTGTATTTCTAGTCCACGGTGCATCGAGTATGATTTGCAGCACTGGTCGCACTGGAAACGTCCTCCCGCGCCGGGCACCCTCCTACTCGCAGGAGCAGCAGGGCCGCCTGCAAAGTGAAACCACACCCCTAAATTGGTTGACTACTTATCGGCTACTACATTTTGTTCCCTTTCGAGGCGTGAACGTCATAAAAATGACCACTTAAATTGCCTCGTTTGCTACTCGAAAAGCTACAGAATTTGCACTTATAAGTGCGCCGACACGAAGAGTGAGCTCCTTTGAGATGAGTCATTAGCCTGGTAGGTCCGTTAAAGTAACGTCCGCAAATATGACATTCATAATTGTTCTCTTCTGCTTGAGATTCGAATGCGGGCGTTTTATCAATCCAGTGCGACTCGTAACCTGCAAAATTAAATTAAACGTACCTCAGATTGAAATGATTTTCAGACAGTGTCTCTGGTCTAATTTAAATAAAATAAAAAATGTCTGGCTCCCAAGCTTATATTAGAGCAATTTTTACTGCTTTGCGAATAAATTGGTGCAATTTCTTATAATGGAAATTAAAAATTACTTTTTTAACTTGCTGAGAAAGCAATTATGCACAAAGCATAATTTATTTTTATTTAATTATCTTTATTTTTTATCACTAATTGGTAAACGAAACTGCCAGATGTAAGGCAAATTAAAATGGCGGGTAATTTTATTTTTCCGATCATAATTTTAAATGTTGTGATTTGATTACTCTCATTTGCTTATTACCTAAAATATCAACCCTAAATTTATCACTTTATTTTATTGTTGTAGATAGATATCTTTAAAATATACATCAGCACTATCAGTACATGGTCATTTTAACTAGATATAAAATTTACTTAAAAGTAAAATTCAAAAAGTTCAAGTCCTCTCTTTGAAATAATGAATCTTTCTAAAACTTTGTTTACGCAAGATGTTTCTTATAGGGAGGCGGTCGGCACCTGTTGCAAATAAGCGCGTCTGCGTGTTCGCAGTGCCCCTGTTTTCTCTGAACCTCTGTTTGAAAAAAGTTTATTTTATTATTTTTTTAATGTTACACTATAGAATTACAGCTGCTTGTTACAGTAAAATCTATGTTTACGAAGGCTATTAGCATTCTTGTAAGGCCGCAAACACTTCGTGCAAATAAACGGGCCAGCATGTTCGCCGTGAATGTTCCTCTTGTGAGTTGCTAAATCGTATTTGTAGGCATAGGATTTCTCACAAAAGTCACAAGCATACCGCTCAGCTCTCGCAGAAGCCTGCTGATGGCGTAAAATCTCAGATTGCTGACTTGCTGGTTGATGCCCTGCAAAATCAAATTGAACTTTCAATTCATACGGAAAATACATTTCCTCAGCGTTTCAACATTTAACGGCCACCAATCTTTTTTACTTTTTTCTTTTTAAACGTTTCAATCTAAGACGAAATAATATAGTTTTAAAAGTTAAAAAAGTCGTAACTACTTTCTACTTCAATTATTTTAAAATTAGCCCACTAACTACAGTTAATAATCATGTAGTTGTTCACTAGAACATTTTTTAAAAACATATTTATCAAAATTATATTACAGGTCTAATGCACATTTATTGACGCGTCTTCATAAGTTATTAACTTTTAATGAGACTTTCGTACTATTATTATTCTCCGTAACTGACTAGTGAGTGTTTTGTTTATTTTCTTATAACTTGAATTTTAGCCTCAGTTCATTAATGTATGTTTTAAACAATCTATTAAGAAAATCCTTTAAGGGTAAGGTAACGCCACCAATGTTAAAAAAAATCCCTCTCACAAAAATTCTGAAAAAAATTTAAAATGTTCTCCTCTATACCCCCTATCAGTAGCTAAAATATCAGGTATACAAATACGATCTAGTTTTTGAGTTATAAATTTTTAAAGTTGACTACTTTAACATGGAGAAATGAAACTCCCATGTTAAATTGGTCAACTTTAAAAATTCATAACTCAAAAACTAGATCGTATTTGTATACCTGATATTTTAGCTACTGATAGGGGGTGTAGAGGAGAACATTTTAAATTTTTTTCAGAATTTTTGTGAGGGATTTTTTTTAACATTGGTGGCGTTACCTTACCCTTAAAAAAACTTTTACTTTTCCAATAAGTTATAAAACTATGATATTAAATATATATATTATTAAGTTCATAATACTCATATAAATCAGTATTTTTATAGAAAGTATTGTGCCATACATGGTACGTATGTACATTGCAACTGGCAATAATATAAACTACTCTATAGTTAATTAGTGAATAAAACATGTATTTTATGAAAAAATGTTTTTTTTATTTCAATAAATTATTATGTACATACTCTTTTAGAAAGAGTTACTGCAAGAAATAATTTGTTAATCATGCAGTTGCTTACTCTAATGATAACACTGGGAAAGCTTCATACAAAGCAAATAAATAAAAGTTAAGACAGGCTAGCTAAATCTATTATTAAACTAAGTTTTAAATCCTCAATAAGAATAAAATTATGGCAAAAAAAATTATAAAAAACATCCTCAGTAATAATATAAACGTATCAAAAAATAATACCGTACTTGCTAAAAACAAATCTCTAATGGATACAATGTTTGTTAGTTACTAAGTGGAAGAATCCCGCTTTTTAGGACTGGGAATATTTTTGTCATTACTCGATACAGGGGGTGGTACACTACCCGATCTACTAATCTTATGAGCTTTATAAATGTGGGTTCTTAAAGTGGCATGATTTTTGTAGTAAGAATTACAAAGCAAACACCGCAAAGGCCCTGTCTGATTGCCGTGGATATTAGTATAGTGGATTTTCAAGTTGTATTTATTGTTATACGATTTGTAGCAAAGGCTGCAATGAAATTGTCTCCCGGAGGTGGGCAGATGGAATGAACCTCTTGCACTTTGTGGTCCGGGATAGCCTGCGAAATCAAATTTCAGATTTAATAAAGGCAACACTCGAATTTAATATACAGTACTCATATTATATTATTAAAATTGTCGCAGACATGCGAAATCTTATTTAATGGACCTCACAAAACTATGAAAGTGCCCCTTTGGTTCATTCCATGCGTCCAACTATAAAATATAATAATGTGCTAATTTTCTCAATTCAACTATAATTAAAAATAGAAATACTTATAACAAATCCTGAAATTTAAAATAAACAAACCTAAAAAAATTGGGAGGAAATTTATTTTCTCCACCGTCTAATTTTTTCCTTTCCTTTTACTTTCGTTTTTTTATCCCAGTTTTGTGTCCCTCTAGCCAAATGTGGTGCCTCAATGTATTCTTATTTTTTAATATTTTGCCGCAGTACTGGCACGCATACGGCCCTGCGTCCACTGCGTGAATGTACTCGAAGTGCTGCAGGAGTGCCACTTTTGTCTTATACTTTTTCTCGCAGAGCGAGCACTGAAACGGGCGCTCCTGCACATTCTTAACCATGTGGTTAGACTGGGACTGCGGCCACGTATAGCCTGAAATAATTAAACACTGTCTTAGTACCTTACTCATACAACTGTACGTACATGAGTAATAAGATGGAAAGTCCTTGCAATATATGTAGAATTTAGGAATGGGAGAAAAAATATATATACATATTATATAAAAACTGAGGATATGGTGTATGCAAACATTATTTTTCCTGCCTTGTCTTGTTACATATTTCTGCAAATTGGTGATGTCTTCTAAAATGAGACACTAATGAATGTTGATTTTTATAGACAAGTCCACAAATTGCGCACGGCATAGGTATCGCTCCTTCTCCGTGGATGAACTTTACATGTTCCCACACAGATCGTTTATTCTTGTAGGACTTTTCACAAAGTTTGCAGCGGAACCTTTCTCCCCGGAGAACATACGGGGGTGGGGTACTCTCTAGACCTGTCACCAGAATCCGGCAGCCTCGCCGCCGCAGCAGCAGTAGCTGGCCTGCAAACCAAACGATAACCTCAATATAGGCCCCAACAATAGCAGCAAATATGGCGTATAAAATTGTAACAAAGAAATTAAGTATAATAATCATCCAAGTAACAAGCTGCACTAATACTGTTTTCCATCACAGTTTAACTGGTTTTCTTAATTGTAATGACTTATTTTTAAAAGCTTCTAAATTTAATCAGAAATCATGAACTATTCTGAAACGACTAATGTTTGCGGTGGACGTGCATGATTAGCGACTGTTTATTCTTAAATAGTTTGGTGCATTTCTCGCACACGAACGGCCCCGCGTTCCTGCCATGCAGGTTGTCGTGATGCGTGCGCAGAGAGCCCTGCGACGAGTACTCCTTGTCGCAGAGCGTGCACTTGAAGCGACGGCTCACCACGCGACCCATATACATGGCTTCAAGACGGTGAGAGCCTGAAAAATGGACCAGCCTTCAGTCTACCGGACTAGTTACATCGCAATTCGTCACGGCAGTAAAGTGTGGATATAACAATCATGCAGGAATTTAAAACTGACTTTTCTTTCTTTTTCATCACTCGCAAAACATATAATAATATTGATGAACATCTGCTCCGATAAATTATTAATTCAAATATATTACTTTTACTGGTAATCAAATTGGTTTCTTTTGAGCTATTGTATTTACCTATACACAAAAAGTTGATGAGAAAAAATATATATATATATATATTCCTTCGTTACGATTGAAATACTGGAGTATTCCAAAAGTAAGTGAACAAAATAATTACCGACTATTCATAACAACAACAATAATGTATGTTGAAATTTTTGCACCATGCTGGTGAATATTAAAAAAAAAATATATAATATATATTTTTTATTTCAGTCGTAAAATTTGCCACAAAATTTATAGTAAAATAATTCATAATCATCAATAAAAGACTTTGCTCTACAATCTAATTATTTGTTTTTTCTATTGTGCCTGGCATTGATATGGTTAAACAAAGTTTTCTTGTTTTTATACACGGCCGTGCAGTAGGAGCATTGGAAGGGACCCTGGTCTTCTCCGTGCAGGTTTCTGCAATGGACCACGAGGTCACCCTTCCTCTTGTACGATTTGTCGCACAAGAGGCACTCGAAGCGTGGGAGGAAGGGCCGCAACGCCCACCCTGCAACCAGAACACCCCTTGCCTCTCAGGATAGGAATTTTTCTGGCCTAATCCAGCTCACAATCACACCCATACAAGCTGAGCACCATAAAAGTGAAAAAGCGCAGCTATAAATTTGTTCTGGAGGCTAGAAATATGATTCTAGTACTATTTATTTTGCATGTATTTTAATATTTTTTCTGCTCTTTCAGATACGATAAAAATAAACCTAATCTTGGCTCATGGCTGAACATTTTTCTGCCTCGGGAGTTTGACTTTATTTTTTTAACCAAACCCTATGGGGTACTTCTATAATACTTACTTATCTTTATCTACTGCAGTTTTTCAATAATCTTGGAATATAAATTTAAGTCTAAGCTATGCTGATATTATATAATATATTAATATATATATATATATATATATATATATATATATATATATATATATATATATATATATATATATATATATATATATATATTAGACAAAAATGCATTTCTTAATTATTGTAAATTATTATATTTTTCATTGGAACATTTGATTGTTTTACAAATATCGAAGCATTCTAACCTAAATATTTAACAAAATTTACTGCTCGTCAATGGAGGCTTCAAGTCGGCTGATTTTGCGGTGTTCCCACCGTCCTATCCAAACTTCAAACTTTTGAAAATAAACTCGAAATTGCTTTTTTCGCATTAAAGAAATTTTTCAGATAAAAACGAGTTCTTGATTTATTATTAGAAGACCCCTAAATGGGGGAGTAGGTGATGGTTTCAATCTAATAGCTTTAATAATTACGGAGAAAAAATTCAAATTTTCTAACAGGGTGCCTTATGGAGAAAATTTTCCTGCCGGGGAACACTTGAAGCCTCCATTCTTATTTTTCTGCTTATGATCCCTCCAAATATGTGATCTTAACGTATGTTTATTTTTATAATACGAGCCACAGAATTCACATGACAAAGGTGCGCTGTCTTTGCCGTGAATGTTAATGGTGTGCTGCAGCAAAGTGTTGGCTTTCTTGTACGACTTTTCGCACATTGGGCACTGGTAGAAGAGGAGCGCCTCACACCCGTGGCCTGAAAACAAATTCTCTCTCAGTCTCGCTCCTACCAAGAAAGTATTCGTGTAAAAATAAAGAAATAATAAACTGCATGATAAGTGTGTGAGTAATAGTTTTAATAAAATTTATATTCATTTACATCGAATCAATTTTTATGGTACCACTAAGATCTTTCTTATGAATATTAATAATATGTGTGGACAATGAATTTTTATTCTTTAATACAAGTCCACAAACTTCGCATTTAAAAGGTCCTGCGTAATTTCCATGAATATTTTTAACATGTGTCCATAATGATGAACTATGTTTGTAGACATTTCCACAGTACTGGCATTGATAGCTGAGATCATCATCGTAGTCAACTCCGAGTCCTGGGAACATCATACACAAAAAGCTGCCATCAGAAATGTACTTGAACTTTTCAAACGAAAAAAAAGCGAACAATTGTAAAATAAATGAATATAAAAAAAAGAGGGCAAGTTTTTTTTTGTAAGCTCTCGTTAAAATTTATTATCGGCACTTTCTTTTCATTTATGATAACGATGCATGTGGCTATTTAAGGAAGGTGCGTTTTTAAATCGATTGCCACAAATATTACATTGCTGAGGTTCCGAGATCGAACGATGAATAATTCTAACGTGCTTCATTACGTCTTGTTTTAGCTTGTAACTTTTGCTACAGTAGTAGCAGGAAAATCGTCCTTCTTCGTTCATCAGGATTTGCTGGGGCGGGCGACCTCTTCTGAGGCCTGAAAAAAGAATATAAAATTCCTACTCAGCATTTTGCCGCGGCATCAAAATAGAGGAACTACAAATTCTATTGGCCTGCAAATCTTAAAATCATTTTAATTCAAACGAAGACTTATGGAAACGACGCAAATGAAATCTTAACGATGGCATATTTTTAAATTGATTTCCACATACAGTACAATATAGTGGTCCCGTATTATATTGATGTATAATTTTAATGTGTTTAACGACATCTCCTTTTAACTTATAACCCTTGCCACAGAGACTACAAGTAAATCTGCCGTCTTCGGTCACCACGTACGAATAAGTGTTTCCATCTCTTCTCATGCCTGAAAAACAGAATATCTCCTCAAAAATTTGCAGGTCAAGGAATAAATATAAATAAAAAAATAACTCTTTACATGCTAGCATACTCTTCAATAAAGAAGTCAACTACGATCCCTATCTATCTATGATATCGATGCATATGAACCTTCAAAGAATTGGCATTTTTAAACTTCTTTCCACAACTAACACAATTTGCACTAGTATTTGCAGTATGAATGTACTGAATATGTTTTACAAGATCTCCTCTCTGTTTATAACTTTTGATACAGTAGTTGCAAGAATAACGTCCTTCTTCATTCATCAGGTACGGACTAGGGCGATGTGTCCATGTGATGAGGCCTGAAAACAAAATTCCTACTAAAAAATGTCTTCAATGCAACAGTTATAAAAGAATATATATATTATACTAAATTCAATAATAATTAATATCCAAGAAATTCGTAAGCCATAAATACTAAAAAAAAAAAAAAAAAACGCTTATAACTAAGTTGTAGCTAGAGCTACGTCCTATGGAAACGGTGTTTATGAGATTGCAGAGACGGCACATTTTTGAAAAAGCTGCCACACAAAGTGCAGCTAAGCGGTCCTGAGTTATGCATGTGGACGAACTTTATGTGCCTCATGACGTCACGACGCTGCTTGTAATTCTTGTTACAGTAGTTACAAGCATATCGCCCGTCGACTGTAACTGGCATTACTTCGGGTGTCCGACCGCGCCTGAAGCCTGCAAAACAATAAAGTCCTACTCAAATCTACTAAATAAGATTGCATCACGGTTCTTATAATAAATTTAAATTCTGACAGTAGAAAAACTAAAAACATTCTTTTTTAAAAAAAATATTATTACTAAAATAATTGACAATATTAGAAGTTAAATTATTCACATTTGAATTGCATTTTTTATTATTTATTTAAAAGAATTTCCAATTTTATCATAAAACGCTACAAAATCAGTTAATCTGAATTTCAACTTCGGAAATTCCCTTTAATCTTTTCATTATCAAAATATATCAAATAACTAATAAATTTGTAAGAACCATAAGTACCAACTTAAAGATTTTTTTTTTCCAATTTGGGACCATTCAGATACACAAAAAACAAGTAATTTTCAGAAATTTATTGAATTTAAACATACAGAAAGAAATGTAGTTATTAACATAATACAATTATATGCGATGGTTCAGTCATTATTATAATATAGATATAATTTTTGCAGAGCACATTAGATCAATATATTTATTTTATTTTTACTCAAAGTTTGCCCTATTGCTAGTTCGTCATGCCACACAATGGTCTTAAAATTGAAACTACGGGTGAATAACAATGGACAATTGACCAATAAAATATGCACTCCAATTTTCTCAGAATTTTCGACATTTAGGGTTCTTTTAAAAATTTATTTGTTTCATAAAAGCAACTATATGCTTTAAAATTACAAAGTGGGCTGTGGCGCGCGATAAAAGTTGCTATTTTTTTTTAATTAATCCTTCGAATCAGAGTCCTACTTAACCGTTTGTGGTTAATTCACGTTTTTTTTTATTTCTTTATTTTTCCAGGTCGATTGTCCAGTTTTGTATGATCTCATTATTTTAAATCAAAGGTTGGAGCATGACGTACAGCCACCAACCACAAAACTTTAACGTTCGAGATAAACAATTGACAATAATATAGCAATACGGTTAAATTTAGAGGACATAAAAATTAGTAAAATTACGAACAAACGTAATAAAACTATGTGTCTGCATTAGCTAAATGTTTCTGTGCATGAACAAAACGCATATGACTCAAGAGAGTCCTCTTATTTTTTAAAGTAGAATTACAAATTTTACATATAAACGGTCCCTGGCCATCGCCATGTATGTTTCTCATGTGTTTGTTAAACCCATCCCGACTAGTATACGTATTGCCACACTGCTCGCACGAGTAGCAGCGCCAGGGTTTGCTTGGAGCCTCTGGTATCCATGCACGATCAAAACCTGAAAACATCAAAATGTTATAAATAATGCCCATATAATCGCGCGTTTTAACGGGAAAGTTGCTTGCACGGTAAATAAAACTATTCATTTGAATGACGGTTATGATATTTGTGGTTGTGGCTTCGTAAAGAATGTTTATTCTTGCATATAGCGGGGCACAGCGAGCACTGAAACGGTCCACTATCCGGACCGTGAATGTTCTTGGTATGTTTATTCAGATCCGACGATGACAGGTAAGACTTGTCACAGTGCAAGCAAGAATATGGCCGGGGAGTTGAGTGACCACGGGCAGCCGCGCGACTTCGTTTCCAAGCGCCTGGAAAATTAAACCAAGCTGATAATATATACGACATTAATATCGTTAATTAGGGAAAGGGGAGTTATATAACTGCATTCATCCTGATATTTTAACGCGTTAAAAATGTACCTATGTTACGAGTATTAGGTACCCTTCATAGTCTATTATGTAGATGCATATCTTTCAAAAACACATAAGTAAAAGGTCCTGCGTACGTTCCTGTGGGACGTGTACTGGTGCATTGCAAGTACTGACAACAGCTACCAGTGCTACCACGGATTGATTGGTTAGGATTTTATTTTTAAACAGCTGACCTTTCTACGGTCAGAAAACCCTCACGATGAAGCCATTACAACTGACGGCTGCTCTTTGTGGAAATTCTCTGAGGACAAGCACGAGTTGGGTGACTTGAGTCATCACTAAAAATGTTTTGGTACTAAAAAAAAAAAAAAAAAACAATTTGTTTTCGTAAAAATGCAAAGCAACACACAAGGACGCACGTTCTTTTCCAAACAAACCGTAATTTCATTCACTCTTTGGTATTGGCAGAAGCAACGACGATCGATGTACTTTTCCGTGTTTCTGAACCATGTGTGATCGTAGTGTGTGCTTGTTTTTGTAAACCAAACCACAAAATTGGCAACCGTACGGTCCCTGCTCTTGGCCGTGAATGTTCCTCTCGTGTAATGTTAATGCAGTCTTAGATCTGTATATTTTCTCGCATTTGCTGCATACATATCTCTCGGTTGAAGCAGAATCATTGTCCGTCTCTCTCGACGCAAGCCACCCCCACGCGGCGAAGCCTGGAAATCAAACAAACCTTCAGTCCCCCATAATATCGCGAATAATTGTTACAACAAAAATAGCAAATAAAATAACGTGAGAAAAAACACATCTCTCTCCCTTCTTCTCTCTATTGTGTTATGTAATTGAAACTTAATTAATTAGTCTCAACCAACTATTTTCTATGACATCTGTAGATATGAAAACGTAAACTATTCCTATTTTTGTAGCAGTTGTTGCAATGCATGCAGTAAAATGGCCCTGCATCCTGTCCATGTAAATTCTTTAGATGAGTTTTAAGGTGGTTTTTAGATGAGTAATTCTTTTCGCACAAGTGACATTTAAACGCGGACGGCAGCTGCGACGTTTGTGGCAGTAAGATCATGC
Source organism: Siphlonurus alternatus (assembly GCA_949825025.1). NCBI lineage: Eukaryota > Metazoa > Arthropoda > Insecta > Ephemeroptera > Siphlonuridae > Siphlonurus > Siphlonurus alternatus. Next base: position 12,260,890 of record OX463781.1, read on the forward strand.
GGCGGCTTTGAACTCTGCACCACCCCGATTGCATGACGACCGCGTCTGTAAAACCAACAGACCGGCGTCAGTGCGCGCTTCTCTTGACAATCCCCGACGTGCATAAATGAGGTCTAACTTTACGCCCAGCTCTTTGCCATATATATATATATATAAAAACAAAGTTAAGCCGGTCTTAAAGTTATACTTAATGTAAGCAATCTGGTAGATATTAACAGAAAATTGGGAAAGGGGGGGGGGGGGGGGGGGAGGGGTTAAAAAAAAAAAGAACATTACTAGCAAAAAAAAACCTACTGTAACCAAGAATATATTAGGTTGCAATAGAAGAACAATTTAAATATGCTAACCGATTTAAATTACTTAAAAATTAAACGTGGCACAAATATGGACTAGCAAGTAAAATATGACATTGCAGTAACATAAAAGTTTGACTGACAAAGAGTGTTGAGGTAATGACTAATTACTGGCGGGCTCGCTTGACAAGGGTGTGCCAAAGGTCAACAGGTCACGCCTGACCTGAGAGCCCGACTGTTGGTGCATGAGATACACGTGGTAGCGCAGGCTGCTCGCGTTCTTGTATACATTTTGGCAGAGGTTGCAGAGAAAAGGTCCCGCCTCATCACCGTGAATGTTGCGCACGTGGTCAGACAAATAGCAACGCTTTGTGTAAGATTTCTCGCACAGCTCGCAATTATAGACACGATCACGTGGTTTGTATATTCTCGAGGGAGCTATTACATCTTTGGATCTATGGTTCTTCCGGGCTCTGCTCTTGCGCTTGCGCCCTGTAAAACCACAATACATCCTTATTAGGTGTATAGCACGCACGAGTAAATTAATAACTAAAAAAAAAAATAAATGACAAAAAATAAAAAGCTCACCCTCATACTATTAGTATTTCCCCTGCCTAGTTATTATCCGGTAAGTTCTTTTACTATAAAAATAAAAATAATAAAAAAAATGTAACGAAATCGTAGAAGGGTTTGATATTTTATTTTCAAACTAACTGTTTACAGATATCAATGTTGATTTTCGCTGTGACGCCGTTTAGAATGTATCAAGTATATGTGGCTTCTTAGGCTGCCTCTATTTTTTAAAATAGCACCACAAAGCTGACACGTATAGGGTCTTGCGAAATCACCGTGGATATTTTTCTTATGAATACTTAAATCTGCCTTGTATTTGTACGATCTGTCACACAGATCACAGGAAAACAGGCGCTTAGAATCCTTCTGTGCTCCCAACAGTACATCCACGCGCAGTAGATTCATTAGAAGATCGTCGTTATTAGAAGAGTCTTCCAATGAGCCTGCAAAATTTAAGAATTTCTAAGACAAGAAAAATATACGGGGGAAGGGAGGCTGAGACATCATTTTTAGAACGATGATTGTAATACTGCAGTATCTGTTTTTTCTGTCACCATCCATCTACCACACCATACCATTAAATTCGAACCAGATATTATACAAACAACAATTATTTCACATTAAATTCCCTGCCAACTATCTTACTTAATGCCACACTTTCTCAAGTTGTCCGCATTTCTGTGATAGGCGTAAGTGATTGCGCAGGCTTTCGTGATTCTTGTACACCATTGCGCAGTGTGGGCACACGAAAGGCATTGCTCGATCACCGTGAATATTACGCACGTGTACCCTGAGATGCGGCTTCTGTTTGTACGACTTGTCGCATTGACTGCACTGATACCGGAACATACCACCGCCGCCCTGCGCCAAGTACAAGCGGCCACCGGCAAATAGGCCTGCAAAATCCAAGTATATCTTAGAAAAGAAATGGTGTCGAAAAAACTTTTTTATCACAATATATTTAATATTTTTATTTTGACTCGAAATATACATTATAAAATGTGTACATGAATAAAATGATCATTTATGAGCTAAAAACATGTGATTCCGCAAACTCTCCTTGTTTTTGTAAATTTTACTACAAATTAGACATTTAAATGGCCCAGCAAAGTCACCATGTATGTTTCGTTTATGACTCCTAAGATCTTGCTTATTTTTATAATTCTTATTATAGCATTGGTCACATCGATAACGTCGAGCCTCATCCCCACGTTGTGGCACCTGGAGGTTGTATTCAGCAAACGCCCCTGGAAAACCGAACACGCCTCAGTAAAAGTATACATGCATGGCATTTTTTTTTTGTTTTTATTTTTTCCTTGTCTTTTTATCCCCTGATTTGGAGTTTGCTCGTGGTGTGCACAATTCCTTGTGGGCCAAGTAAACATGGTTTCGCAGACTGTCGTTGTTCTTGTAAACAGTACCGCAATGTATGCATGGAAACGGACCGGCCAGATCACCGTGAATGTTGCGTTTGTGACTGCCCAAGTCAGCTTTGTATTTATAAGATTTATCGCACAAGTTGCAAACGTGACGTTTTTCAGTCTTCCGTGGTTGGTCGCTGATAACTAAGGAGATCTCGAGAATGCCTGTAGGAACAAATAACAATCAATGAGATTTATTTTTAAATATTTCAATAAAAAGACACTATATCCTACTAAAATTATACTATCTAAATTTAAGATACCCGGTTAAAAAAATTGGAACTACTTCTTATAACCTGATAAAAAAAAAACGCCTTACTTGTCGTCTCGATGGATGCCATGACGAGTTCTACATACGCAATAATTGTGATGAGGCTCTTTAAAAAAAAAAATTGCGAGGCATAAAATAATATAAATCAACTTCGTACTCTTGCTGCGTGTATTTGTTATTTTTTGTAATCAATAGTAATATTATATTTTTTATTAACATTTCTATGATAGACCAAGAAAAAAATAACAAAAACACTACACGACGAAATTTAAGTGTGCGCATACATGTGGTATTAGTTTGACCTTTTGCCTGGTCTTTTATGCGTTAAATAGACGTGTGACCTTAGGCTGTCTCGATTCTTGTAAAGTGCCTTGCAGATGTGACATCGAAATGGTCCAACTAGATCTCCGTGAAGGTTTCGCTTGTGAGCGTTTAAGTCACGCTCATATTTGTATGACCGAGGGCACTGGTCACAAGCAAACCGGCGCTCCACGGCTTGAAGATACACACCTGTCACCGAGCCTGCAAATCGGAACATGTCTTAGTGGCGGGTGGGCGGAAAGCAATAATCAATACATTGAAATTTTTATTTTCTTTATTGATGTACAAATCAATGTAATAAATATGCAAACACAAACTTCATATTCTATTTTCTCTTATGGTTTGTGTAATTTCCTTATTCCATGTGCTGTATATTTATGACAACGTAAAGAATCTGCATTTTTATAAATACCATTACAAAAATCACAATAATAAGGTCCCGAACTAGGGCCATGAATATTATCTTCGTGATACTTAAGATTCCCCAAAGTTCTATATGACTTGTAACATAACGTGCAAGGGAAGGGCTTGGCTTGTCGTTTCGCGAAGCGAGGTGGCTCTGACGAAACTGGGCCTGAAACCACCAAGCACGGCGATCAGAACTGAGACATTACCTCCCAGGCCTATAGTTCAAGAATCTAACATATCAGTCAGGCAGCCCGTAAATTTTTATGCTTATGGTCTCTATAAATATGGCTACTCAGAGTGTCCCTGTTCTTATAAGGTTTCTGGCAAATGTGGCAAGTGAATGGCCCTACGGAATTGCCGTGCTGGTTCTGCACGTGACAGTACAGAGAGTTGTGCGACTTGTAAGTCTTGGGGCACAGCTGGCACGCGTAATCTTGAATGAGTCCGCGCCTTCTCATCAACCAGTCTGCAAACACGACACACGAGGCCATGGTGAGAAGTTGACAAGAATTTCAAGTGAAAACAAAATATATCACTTATTATTATAATCTATTCCTCCTGTGCTTATGATCCCAAATATGACTGTTAAGATTTTTTTCATTTTTAAATAATTTTTTACACAAGTGACAGTAAAATGCAGTTCCTGTGCTTTTCCAATGTTGATTTTCAACGTGATACTGTAATCCACTCACGGACTGATATGACTTAGGACACATGGAGCACGAATATACGTCCAACATCGTCCACTGCTTATGTGGATCCGTAAGGCCTGGAAAAATGAAAACGGATTTCATAAGTTCTCTCATTTATTTAATTAATAAAAAAATAAAAAGCAAATAAAAAATTTAATTTTTATGGTACTAGCACGTAATTTAGTTTCAACTATAGTTTAATCAAGATCTTAAGGTGTCTAGGCTTCGTAATGATATCTTGGTTTTATGCGTTCGATAAGTATGACTTTTTAAAGAGTCCCTGTTCTTGTAAAGCTTGTGGCAAAAGCGACAACGGAATGGGCCTACGTTTCTCCCATGCTGATTGTCCATATGATATCTAAGATTTTTGGAATTTTTGTACGATTTGGGACATAACTTGCACGAAAACAGGTAGGTCGAGTTTTCTTCGCTCTCGTCACCTTGTATCAACCAGCCTGGAAAACACGAACCGTCGTTAATGTAACACCACATGTTAAGTACACAACAATATTTTGAAGTTAGTTACTTCTTAAAAATATTAACGATACTATAATTTAATAAATTATTGTTGTACACCTACACATCTATCAGCTATTCACAATAATTGTTTAATTATTTCACGTAATATTTCAATGCTTGTACTATCTACAAATGCAAATAAGCTGTCTAGAAAGATATTTAAAAGCTTGTGAGCATCACGATTATTTTTTCTGGTAATGTACTCGTCGGACATGAATTTTGAGACTCTCCATATTCTTATAAAGTTTCAAGCAAGTTTCGCAGCGGAAAGGACCAGCGTAGGGCCCGTGAATATTCTTCATGTGGGCAACGAGACCATGCTGTTTTCTGTAGCTCTTTTCGCAGTACGAGCATTCGTATTTAGCTTCTGCTTTCGCCGCAGAAAAGTATCTTGAGGAGGCGTGAACAGCACTGGGACGGACGGAAACGCAAATTGTCTCTGCCGGCAGACCGCCACCAACGTTGCCTGAAAACCAAGCGGCTCAGCTATAATCTTATTCCGTCTTAACAGCTTTGAAATGTGTAAATGTGTTAATTAAACTCAATACATAATATTGACTTGCTGCCAATGAAAAAGAAACCTGAAATCATGGACAATCGATTTATCGCTTTAATTAATACTTTATTAACCTTCAATTGTATTCACTATATATTATATGCCCTTTCTATTCCAATCTAGGTTGGAAATTATTCACCAAACAACAAACTATATCAATTATTTTTAGTTTGAATACACTCCATTATTAAAAATAAATATTACTTTCAAAAACAGTTAAATTACCATAAAAAAAATTACGAACTAGAAGAAAAAATAATTAAAAATTAATATTTGGAATGTTCCCCCCCCCCTTTAATACCAACATTACAAAACTATTTCCACCAACTAAAATAGTATATAGTTTCACTATGCGAAAGGTTTGGGCCAATCATTTGCGTACCTAAAAACGTAGTCTTTTTTTGCATAAATTTTGCCCCACATGCTAAATTAGTGATATAACACAGTATTTTTAGTTCTGCTCCGCAGTGTCCTGTGCAGTTGTGCTAGGATTAGTAGCGACAGCCGCTTTAGTGGGATTGTGGCTCTGATATTGGTGTGATCGCAAACTCTCTGCATTTTTATAAGTTCTCTGACAAAAGTTACAAATAAATGGTCCAGCGTCTTCTCCGTGTATATTCTTTTCATGCCGAGTGAGATGTTCTTTGCGTCCGTATGCGCATGTGCACCATTTACACTGATAGCGTTTTACTGCCTGGGCACTCGCCGTTCGATGCCAGGCCATAGGGTTTAACGGTTTGCCATGACCGCGAGGAAGCCAAGGAGATTTCCCCTCGATCAAGAAAACTTCCATCCCGACGCCTGAAAAATTAAACCAGCCTTTCAGTGAATACACAAAATAATATTTAAGAGTGCAAAAAAGAATATAAAACTGAATAATTAAATAACTATAACAACAATAATACGGGAGACTGGAAGGAAATTTCATTATATTCTGATTGACATTTATTTATTCCTAACTGTACACGCACTTTACACAATATTAAGATTGAATACATTAGCTGTTACAAAGTAGAATTAGGGATATAACAGAAAGTTCAGCGGTATTAATGCAAGAACTCATAAATTATTAAATATTATTGAACACAAACATTATAGTATATTCCTCCTTCTTTCAGCTTGAGCTCTGCCTACTGCTGCAAACTATTGTGCTGTTGTTTATGAGTCTGATACTGATGATAGCTTAAACTGTTGGCATTTTTATAAATCTTGTTACATAAAATACATATGAAGGGACCCGCGTGGTCGCCGTGAATATTTTTCACATGCCGTGTCAGGTGTTTCCTCCACTCATATGAATTCGGGCAGAGCTCGCATTGAAAGCGCTTAGTGGAGGGGGTGGATGCTACTGCGCCCCTTGACTGGTAACGCATGTCCAGAAGCCGCAATGCGCCTGCAAAATTACAAACGCCTTAGCATCCAATAAACAATTATCATGCCTAACAGTCCGTTCTGACTTGACAAGCTTAGTTATACTCTTTATATTAATCTTGGTAATGCGACATTTTTTTTACATAAAAAGACTTCATAATTGATTCTCCAGGAGAAAAGCCATCAGAATAAAAAACGAAAGTTTGAATTTCGACGAGGAACATGGTCATTTTAATATTGGCATCGTTGAAATTTCTGTTCTGACGTCTTGCTTATGTTAACGGTAGTACAAGTTCATGGTGGGCTGCGCTTGGTCGGCAGCTGCTGCTCGTGGTGCCGATTCTGGTACCTGTGAGAGCTCAGTGTCACAGCGTTCTTGTAAGTGCGACCACAAACGTCACAGGAGAACGGTTTTGATTGCTGACCATGTATGTTTCGATGATGCCTTCTGAGGCAATACACCGAGTCGTACGAGCGAGGGCAAAACTGGCACTGAAATCGCTTCGCACCGCCCTCCTCTCCATCGTTCGCGTTGCCTGCAAAATTAAATCAACGGTAAGAGCAAAACGCTTACCAGGGATCGCAAAATCCTTAGATCTAACATCACTTTTACAGCATGCTTCAAATGGCATAAAAAATTAGAGAGAAAAACTTATCTCAAGTTCACAATGAAATTTATTGTACATAATACAATAAAAAAATAAAGTAACTATATAAAGATTATAAAGAAAATGAACATTGTTTTTTCTTCCAGCATTATATATTTGGTACAAAAAGGTTAAAATTTTTATTTATATGTATAATAAGATGACACGCAAATTGCAAAACTGGTCACTTAAGGCCATGGATAAATTATAGACTTAAGGCAGTTTAATTATCAGAATTAATAAAATTTTAAAGTCAGGAATAAATTTTATGAGGGAGTAACAGATTATACTGTATTGCCATTTTCGTAATTCATCGATTTCAGTCAACATTTTAAAATTAAGCAGGTATCTTTCTATACTTCGTACGTGCATAACGGTAATTATTGGTGAGTGACTGCGTGTTTATTTCATTATACACGACATTCGTGATTTTAAGTTCCCTCACTTCCGCAGCAAGTTACATTTTATAAATGTTTTCATATATAATTCCATCCGATTCTATCTCTATCAACTGAATTGCAAAATAATGCGATTTTAAAGCTTCATGTGTTATTAACATATTATATTATTTGGCACACTGGTTATATTTCTACGACAGAGCTGTCAAGCTAGGATGGTGGGATGACAGCAGTGGGGTCGGCGGTCTTGCCGGCGGCGCCGTGGACGTTGCGGCAGTGTCGCTCAAGATTGAAGCGCTTATTGAAGATGCGCGGACACTCGAAGCACACAAAACTTTTTCTGCTGGGCGGCGGCGGTGGCTGCTGAGCCTCTTGGCCGCCTGAAACCATCACAGGGCTCGGCGTTATAATAGAATTCCTAAATATGGTTTAAATTACGTAGAGATCGAGTAAGTACTAAAAAGTTCTAATGGTATAAATTCTCCGAAATCCGAGATTAATTTAACATATAAAAATTTAAAAATAAGACTACATTAACGTTTGAAATTTGCTAGTGTATTATTTTATAAAGTTAATATTCGTAATCAGAACAAAATACCTGTACAGTACATGCGTATTTTAACCTTTTAAAATTTCATGGATAACTTTAATGAATTATATTTATTTTAAGTTTTAACCATTTTTAAAACATAAGCTTTTATTTAATTTAGACGTTTATACTATCTTTCATTATGAACCAAATTTAAAAACAAATATTCTTTACCTAAAAACATTTAGGGGTAAAATAATTACAACTACTATCTCCAGCATAAAGAGACCAGTGTTTGATTGGTTCAGGATTCAGACATTAGCAGTCAATAAAATGTTCTTCGGATTTGTGACGGCGCATGTGCCGGTTTAAACTGTCTTTGTTCTTCATGACTAGAAAACAAATCCCACATCGCAAGGGAGCAGCGTCTTGGCCATGTGCATTCTTAATATGCCTCCTCAGATGGCTCTTGGCCGTGTACGATCTGTGACACATCTTGCACGTGAAACTGTCCTGCAGGGAGCTGGCGCTATCACTTCTACTCCATGCCTTCCCGCCTGAAAACCCATAAAACTCTTATTCCCTTCCATAAAAAAATTATATATTGGACACAAAAATAAATCTACCTTTTATTCTGAATATAAAATTCGTTATTTATGAATTATTATTAATTAGAATGGGAATTATATCTAAATTACCCATAAAATTGTCACTTTAATATAAAAAATAATTATTTTATTCCTCTTTCTATATTATATAATGTAAAAAGTAAATATATAACAAGCAGGTTTCACTCATATTGTAATTAAAACTTTTATTGTTCATTAAATATTTATTAATGATAATTTCAGTTCTACATTTTTATGATTTTTTTTTTATATATATAATAATATATTATCAACAACTGTTCAGTCCGAAACGAACTGTGCACATAGGGTGGCACTATACTATTTTGCAGGCATTTTTTTTTCTTTTTTATCCCCAGCAGAAATTTAATTATATAGAAAGTAGATGGTAGTGTTTGTAGCGAAAAAAAAAAAAAAAAAAAAAACATTCTAATTTTTTTATGAAAGGTAAAATCAAATTTCAACACAGAACTACTACATCAGTGGCTTATAAAAGCTGTCAAACATTTGAAAAAAAAAAAAAAAAAATGACAAGCAAAATAAAATCAAGCCCTCCAAGTTCAGCATTTTTATAGGAATAATCCATAATTTTAGATAGTTGTATTACAAAAATAAGTTGTATCCCCTTAACACATAATTAAACGAAACAAGAAAATTAATGGTATAATAACCGTAAACTATAATAATTACACATCATATTCTTTGTAACTAAACACTAAACGCGGCATAAAACGAAATCTCTTGAAAAAATTTATACCAAGCGAATATAATCATTATCACAAAAATGTCCACATTTCAACACCAACAGCAAAGCCGCCCTGCTCTCCGTTGAGTTTTTATAGTTAATCATTAGGTGTTTTATAAAGCTCAGACTGGTTTTTTAGGTGATTCTGATTGTTCAAATTTCTGTTCTTCAGACTTAAAAGAAACGCGCTGTTGTTGTGTTTCATCCCTGTGGTATATGTTGATATGCCTGCGAAGACTGTCTCTGTTTTTGAACACGTGCAGACACACGTGGCACACAGAGGGCACGGCGTGCGCACCATGAGCGTTCATCTCGTGCCGGTACAGGTGGTGCCGTCTACGGAACGAGCTGGTGCACAGTCTGCACTGATACTGCTGCACCTCCGTACTACCTTCCACTGATTTTGAAGGGCGACCTCGGCGCGACCTCACGAGGCCTGCAAACACCATGACACAATATAAGAATAGAAACAAAAATAACGAAGGTGCTTGCATTTGATTTGGTGGTTACTTTTCGCCAACGCTTCTTAGCATTAGATATTTACTGCGGATTCTATCAAACTTTGATTTAATAACTTCATATTAATTCGTAAAATTAATTCAATTTTTTTTTTTTCCTGGCGATAAATTTGACATACGAGCCAAAGATTCCGTACGTCACTTTGGAAGTACATTTTCTTTTAATCGATCACATTTTATTAATATTTTCGCGATTTACTTGATGCTATAAAATAATTTAAAATTAATTCACGAGTGCTGCAATACGCAAATGGTACTATGTTCCAGCAAATCTTTTTTAAACTTAAATCGGCGCTCGCAGACGTGGCACACGAAACTTCCCGGGATGCGTCCGTGTTTCAGCCGCTCGTGTTTCCGCAAGTTGCATTTCCACTCGTAGGTGTTGGGGCATTTAGGGCACCTATACAGGCTTTTCTGGTGAGCGTACGGGGCAGCGATCAGAGTCGGCAGAAGAACCAATCTGCCTGAAAAAGCATAAGGCAGTCTTTTTAGTTAGCGATCTCGTAATTTTTTAAAATGGGAATTTCAATGTGTAATTGAAATAAAAGTTTACGATAAGTGATAACGCATGTAAAATAATTATTAAAAACCGATTCTCAATATAAATAAATGGAGTTTACTTTATACAAGATCCATTCTCTGATCGTTTTTTCATCTGTTGCTGTCTGCATTCGAAGGGCAATTGTGCAACATTGTATGATCTAAAAAGCTTTTTCTACTCCTAAAGAATCTATTGCAGTGATGACAGTCAAATTTCTGCGGAATTCTTCCATGCTTTTCGCGCTCGTGCTGCCGAAGCCCTCTGAGCCACCCATAACTTTTGTTTGGACAAATCGCACACTGATATGTAGTTTCCTTCTGCTCCGAGAACCGAGGCGACTCCATTGACGGGCGCAGCACAAAGCCTGTGAAAAGGCATAATGCAGTGCATCAGTTCATCTTAACAATCGTTTAAATTGTACTGCACGAAAAAACATGCCAAAATATTGAAATTATCCCCAAATTGGTTGAGGTTTAATAAAGTCCATCTGGTATAACAACTGTTCTCTCCCCTACAGCAATTCAGAAAGTAGTTTAAATTCTGCCAGCAGGTAACTACGAGGGTGAGCGAGCACCACCGCCAGGTTTTTGTGGTGCCCGTTGCGGCGGACCGCCCCCCCTGGACGGGCAGTCTTGTTCGTGCGCCGTGCGTTTATGCCGCCATAGTGCCTGTCGCCAGCCGTACGTCTTGGGACAAAGTGCGCACTTATATTCGCGGCCAGCGTGCCGCTCGGCAGCATTGCTCTTGCGCAGTGACCACTCTCGTAGCAGCGCTGCAAAACAACAGCCCTCGTCACCTCTTTATCACTTCTAATCATTCAAATTAATTTGGCTTCCTAGTAAATAAAAATCGAGTAAGATTATTTAACTATCACCCAATTTTCTGCAAAACCTCTGCCATGGTATCACCCGCTTTTATGCAAATCTCTGCCATGTTATAAAATTTTAAAGGAAATCCTCTTCCTTTTATATTATTTATCGCTCATGGTTCATAGTTTAATTATAAATTAAAATGCTGCTCACTGGAAACAACGATGCATTTTTAAATGCTTCTGTAGACTGCTCCTGTTGAGGAAAAGTCTTTGACAACTTTCGCAGAGGAAGGGCCCGGCGTTTTTGCCGTGAGTGTTGATGTGGTGCCTGCTGCGCGACTGTCGCGAGCGGTAAATTTTAGGACATGACCTGCACGGATACGCATTAAAATGCTTCAATTCTTCCATACCAACCGCACCACATCTTATTAGCACCTTCCCCATGCGCCCTGCAAAATCATAAAATCCTTAAGTCATGTGACCCCAAATTATACAATTGGTATGAATGGAGGCTTCAAGTGATGCGCTTTCGCTGCGCAACTGTTTGTCGCTAAGGTCCATCTTGCACTTGAAAATGAAGCAAAGTGTTTTTTTAACTTTTCTCGGTTACAAATCAAGTAAAAAATCTAAATCTTGATTTATCTACTTTATTTTTCAGTTTGGACCAAAGTTCCGTAAAGGAATTATCCCTGAAAAATCTTATTCTTGGTGAAAAAACGAATTCACGTTTTTTTTACATAGGTTTGGTATAGCGGGTGGGATCACCGAAAAATCAGCTGACTTGAAGCCTCTATTTACATCATTCGATGGCACAGATTTAAAAAAAAAATTGGCAATGAAAAGCCATAGTTAACTAGCTCTAGCATACTTCTGGATTCCGTTAAATACGTCATAATAATTTGTTAAGTACTATAATTTGTTTAAAATTTTTTTTATTAAAATCATTGCATTTTTACAGAGTCAAATATTGACTACAAAATAATTTCAGCTAACATGCATAGTTATACAATTCTGTGCATTGATATTTCTGCCAAATATTTAATTACGCGATCTTGAAACAAAGAAGTCAGTCTTTCAGCCACATGTAGTAATTTCGTTTTATCGCTTACATATTGAAAACTAAAATAAACTCCCAAAACTTAACAAGCATCTTCAAGGTATTTTTGTTCTTAGGATTGGCACATTTTTATCTATATATAAAATATATATAATAATGAATATAGGGCTATTACGCTGTTGGTTAGAGGTAATTAATTAATAACAGTGTTATAACTTGCAAAAGAACGGTTGCAGCGTCCTGTAGATGCTGACAATGAGTCCTAAGACGCAATGAGCTAAGTGCCACCGTTATTTTGTTTTAGTGGAAAAAAGTAACTATTAGTCATGTGCCCGTCGTTCACTTGAAAATTTCTCACGCACTTTATTAAGAGCTCCCTTTAGAGTCGCCTTATGCGAAGTATTTATATGCCACAGCAGAGTGGTCCGGTTTTTGTATAAATTTCCACATATACCGCACGAGAAAGGACCCATGTCTCGACCGTGGGCATTTCTTACATGACGTGAAAGAGCTTGAGTCCATGCGTAACTTTTCCAGCAAAGCTTACATGTGAACTGGAGTCGCGTTTCCGGCAACGTCTTCCTTCCCTGCGACAAGCCTGCAAAACCAACAGTTCGACCGTCAGTTCATATAATTCTTTTAACTTTTTACCGTCTTCAGTACCCCCAATACAAAATCTACCAAGCTACAATTTGAAATATAAATTACTCAATTCAGCACGCCTATACTTCCACGACTGCTGCATGAAGACTACCGGGAGATTTCTGAATAACGCGATTGCATATAAAATAAATTTTGGGTAAAGCTACGTCGTTTGTGCCTCTTCCGTCGCATAAATTAAGGAACAGATTAAGGGTAAGGTAACGCCACCAATGTTAAAAAAAATCCCTCTCACAAAAATTCTGAAAAAAATTTAAAATGTTCTCCTCTATACCCCCTATCAGTACCTAAAATATCAGGTATACAAATACGATCTAGTTTTTGAGTTATAAATTTTTAAAGTTGACTACTTTAACATGGAGAAATGAAACTCCCATGTTAAATTGGTCAACTTTAAAAATTCATAACTCAAAAACTAGATCGTATTTGTATACCTGATATTTTAGCTACTGATAGGGGGTGTAGAGGAGAACATTTTAAATTTTTTTCAGAATTTTTGTGAGAGGGATTTTTTTTTAACATTGGTGGCGTTACCTTACCCTTAACTAAGTTTTTATTAACAAAAAAGATAAAACTACATTTTATATTAAATTATAATAGAGCCGCAGTCATAATTAGTGAGACAGTGGACAGCATACACGCTTCACTCACCGTTCGCTATGCCTGCACTCTTTATGAGATGTTCTTACGATGAACTAAAGATATGTGCGAAAGTAAACTACTTTTATTTTTATAAGTCTGGCCGCAGATTTTGCAAGACATGGGAGTTGAAAATTCACCGTGAGCGTCCGACATATGTCTGAGTAGCGTTTGTCGCCACTTGTAGCCTCTATTACAATCCCTACAGTAATAAAGTTTTGCAGGCGGTTCGCCGAGTGTCCTCCGAGTTCTACCTGCAAATTGAAGATAACAAATACTTCAGTCGATCTGTCAACTATTTCTATCCATCTTACAGTCGCCAACTAACCTGCTTCTAAAAAATGGTATCACAGTAAAAATTTAAGCATGCTGAAGCACGCATTCCTTAAGCCGGTATTACACGATACAATTTTTCTAATTATTGTATACAATTTTTCTTTGCAAGAAAACTTAATCTCCATTTGTTTGTATGGAGAGGAAATTTTCTTGTAAGAAAAAATTATATTCAATAGTTAGAAAAATTGTATCGTGTAATATCGGCTTTACTGTCTCAATATGTGGCCATGGGTGGATCGGGTCGTTTCCATGTACATTAATTTTCAAAAATTTCGCTGCAAGTTTTGCGAACCTCAGATATAATAATTGAAGTAGCGTTTGTCACCAAAAGTAGTCTCTTAATTTTTCCTTAAAAGAAAACTTGAACTCCATTTGTTTGTATGGAGATGAAATTTTCTTGCAAGGAAAAATTGTATGCAATAGTTCGAAAAATTGTATCGTGTAATACCTGCTTAATACCGGCTTTACAAGATACAATTTTTCCTTAGAAGAAAAGAAAATTTCAACTCCATACAAACAAATGGAGTTGACGTTTTCTTGTAAGGAAAAATTGTAAGCAAAATTTTATGGTTCAATACAGGCTTTACAATAACTACACTTGCAAACTTCAGATGGTTCAGTGTGTATCCTAGTTAATCCAACATATTTAAAAGCTATATAGGGCAACTAATATTAATAAAATCATGAAGCCTATATTAAGCCTATATTACGGTACAATTTTTCTGATTATTATACAATTTTTCTTATTATTGTATACAATTTTTGCTTGCAAGAAAACATAATCTTTATTTGTTTGTAAAGCCTCTATAAAGCCACTATTACACGATACAATTTGTCTAATTATTGTATACAATTTTTCCTTAAGCCTATATTAAGCCGGTATTACACCATACAATTTTGCATACAATTTTTCCTTGCAAGAAAATTTCATTTCCACACAAATAAATGGAGTTGAAGTTTTCTTGTAAGGAAAAATTGTATGCAATAGTTAGAAAAATTGTATCGTGTAATACTGGCTTTACACGAAACAATTTTAGTTACAATTTTTCCTTGCAAGAAAATTTCCTCTCCATAAACAAATGGAGATTAAGTTTTCTTGCAAGGAAAAATTGTATCGTGTAATACCGGCTTTACAAGAAAACTTCAACTCCATTTGTTTGTATGGTGATGAAATTTTCTTGCAAGGAAAAATTGTATGCAAAATTGCATCGTGTAATACCGGCTTTACACCATACAATTTTGCATACAATTTTTCCTTGCAAGAAAATTTCATCTCCACACAAACAACTGGAGTTCAAGTTTTCTTTTAAGAAATAATTGTATGCAATAGTTAAAAAAATTGTATCGTGTGATACCGGCTTATGGAGAGGAAATTTTCTTGAAAGGAAAAATTGTAACTAAAATTGTATCGTGTAATATAGGCTTTACACGATACAATTTTTCTGATTATTGCATACAATTGTTTCTTGCAAGAAAATTCCCTCTCAATACAAACAAATGGAGATTAAATTTTCTTTTAAGGATGAATCTCAGTAGGTTGAGATCTCGCAATCGTACCGCCTGAATGCAACAAAACTTGCAGGGGACTTAGAACTCACCATCAATAGGTGGTATACAAATTTTGAAGCGAATCCGTCTTATCAGTTTTGTGAAAACTGAAGTAGAAGTTTAACATTGACCTTATGGACGAAAACCGGAAATGGAGCTGTTGTAAAAAAAACTGCAAGACTGAATTTGCTCAAACCAAAAGCGATTAAGTTTTAGAACATTCTCGATTTTTTAAAATTTATTTCAATCGATTCGTTTGCAGGGAAATATTCTTTTGACTCCAGCAGTAACTGAGATTCATCGTTAAGGGAAAATTGTATCGTGTAATACCGGCTTAAGCCGTCAACTAAAAACAATTCGGACCGCTATGACAGCTAGCTATCCTGCTTGTAAAAAGGTTTCTTGGCACAAATTTTAGCATGCTGCATCAAACTGTCTCTGTTTTTATAGACCTGCCGACACATGGAACAGTAAAACGGCCCTACGTCTTTGCCATGAGCATTGTCTTCATGCCGTTTTAAACTACGTTTCCACGTGTACACGTTAGGGCAAAAGTTGCACTTCAAAACTTTTGGGCTCTTCCCATCCTCGCCAGCAACCTCCCAGCCGCGGCCTGCAAAACCATAGCAGGCCTTTAACCAAAGCTAAAACATCGGTCAAATAACTCGTACAACCACCAAATATAATATTACTGCAGGCTAGTGTGTTATGTTTTGCATAGGTCTACGCAGAATGCTACTAAAATACAACTTTTCACTAATTAGGAACAATTATTGAGAACAAATAATTTTATTTAAATTTTATGATCTTTCAATTTCCGTTTATTTTTTAAACCAGTTGATACATTGGTTTAACAATTAGAGATATTTATTTTTGAAGGATAAGAAGAAAAATCAGTCATTGTAAAACTTTAAAAAAAATGTCCAGGATGTACATGTTTATTGTGTTGCTGCAATGTGTTTCTATTTTTGTAGAGTCTTTGGCAAAGACAACAAGAAAATGGTCCTACGCCAGAGCCATGAGCGTTTTTCTCATGCCTTTGAAGATCACGTTTCCAGTGATAACTTTTACTGAGGCAAAATTGGCATTTATACATTCTATTAGATTTTACAGGCTCTTCAAAATCCATTCTGGGTCCTGAAAAATATCAACAACGATCGTGTCATCATACAGAAATAAATATAAAATAAATTAATTGCTTCACCATTCCACATGATAAGAGATTAAAGTAGAGATAACACGAATCAGCTGTTCGACGTGGTCTCCTTGGATTGGCATGTAAACCTTGGTAAATTCACAAAAATTCTGAGCTGATATCTCTACCTGAAGAGTGAAGAGTCACCGTAAGCACGTTTTAATTTTATCTACATTTCGTGAGAAATTATATTCCTTCCCCTTACTGTTTAATGTGAGAGTACATTTTATCCACTTTTAAAAACAGGCTGCATTCATGCAAATTTAACCTCTGCTAACTAGTGATGATCTTGCTTTATTAGTGTTCTCTCTTCCTAGATATTAAATATTTTAAGGGTGAATAAAAATGATTTGCATATAATATTTTAGCCTCAAAATTGGTTCTGTTAAGCTCTTGTCTGAACAAAAACGATGCAAATTTCTTTGTAAATACCTCAGTAAAAGATACTTTCTTCATACACTAAAAACCTTCAAAACGAAAATCTGAAATACTGATTAAGGGTAAGGTAACGCCACCAATGTTAAAAAAAATCCCTCTCACAAAAATTCTGAAAAAAATTTAAAATGTTCTCCTCTATACCCCCTATCAGTACCTAAAATATCAGGTATACAAATACGATCTAGTTTTTGAGTTATAAAATTTTAAAGTTGACTACTTTAACATGGAGAAATGAAACTCCCATGTTAAATTAGTCAACTTTAAAAATTCATAACTCAAAAACTAGATCGTATTTGTATACCTGATATTTTAGCTACTGATAGGGGGTGTAGAGGAGAACATTTTAAATTTTTTTCAGAATTTTTGTGAGAGGGATTTTTTTTAACATTGGTGGCGTTACCTTACCCTTAACAGAACTATTATATAATTGTTGCTTTTCAATTTCAAGTGCTGTGTGTGTCACTTCATTTATATTACGCTTTTTTTCTGTGGTTTTTCTTTTATGTGATAGTTCAATACATGGTGCCTAAGGCAACTAGAATTTTTGTACAATCCACCGCATAGAGTGCAGCTCACTGGATTCGCGTTTTCGTGAACAAACTTCTTGTGCTCCGATAAGTTTCGCTGCCACTTAAATGTTTTGTTGCAGATATCGCAGACAAATTTCCTATCTCGGCAGGAATAAGGCTCATTTCCATGGAGCGATGTCGAGCGAGGCTTGGCGGGGCGAGAAAAGCGCACTTGCTTCAATCTCGTATGGCGGCCATGTTGGCAAAAAAACGCCCCCCGCAAGGCGAGGAAATTCCGAGCCTTTGATTGGCTATGGCACGCGATTTTCTCGCTTTCCACGCTCCATGGAAATCCGCCTATATGCAGACATCCGAAAACGAGCAGCGACGAAGCCTGAAAAATTATTTCAACTTTTAAGACAATTAAGAAGAAAAATTTATTTTGACATTTGTCAAAACACGATTATTAGATTTAAATCAGTCTCGTCAAGGCAACACTTAAACTGTTCATTTACGAGACTTTTTTTAAATTGCTTGAAAATGTGGTGACCCTATGATGTATGGAAACAGTCACCAACAGAGATGCGCTACATATCAATACTGACTACTGACAGCCCTGGTTGCCAACAAAATATTGGATAACGGAACTAATTTTTTTCTTGGTGTAAAAAGGTATATATATATACATACATACATATTTTCCCCCTATTTTCTCTAAACAGTTTTGAAATATCTTCCACAAGAAAACCAATAATAATCTTATTTAGAAATAAATAAATTATTTTGCAAGAGTAATTCATCACATTATAAATCTTTCTGTGGGAGTATTTAAATTATACTAATTCAAAAGGGAATAATTACTTCGGTGCCACTGTCATTTTTTCCGACCATGTCTTATTATGTAATGAGCACGTATTGTACTTGCATTCTTAAAAATCTTGTTACAATACTGGCATAAAACTGGCATAGAGTGTTTTCCGTGAATATTAGATTTGTGTTCACTCAAATTTTTCATCCATTTGTAAGATTTTTCACATAGATTACACTTAAACGGTTTCTCGGCGTTGGTTGCTCGTCGCTTCTTGGCAGGCTTGTTGGGTGGCACCGGCGCACCTGCAAAACCATAAAATGTTTTGCTCAGTGCCGCAGCAGCGAAGAGAAATTGGTATATAAAACAAGCGTGCTAAAATTATACAATGAAGGTAGTTTAGACTAGATAGTTTGACTGCTACTCTCTTAAAATTCATTTTAAGTAAATAAGAGATGTTATCACATATCATCAATCAGATTTATTATTTTCAATGACATCTTTATGAAATTTTGAAATATGCCCAGACAAGCTATTCCTATGCCGAAAGATCTTGTTACAGAACTTGCACTTCATAGGCCTAGCAAGTTCATGAATATTACGCTCATGACGCCTAAGATTTGTTTGGGTGTTAAAATTTTTACGACACCATTTGCAATAAAAAACAGCTACTGATGTATCTGAAGTGTCACGCGAGAGCCACTGGTGGTCGTATCCTGCAAGAAACGTCCAATTAAAAAAAAAATCTACTTTAAAGGAACGAGATCACTACCTCAGTCAAGAAACAATAAACACCAAATAACATTTTTGTCTTAAAATCATACAAAATGCATAATTTTACATTTTCTTCTTGGACCAAGTTGATACAAATTAATTAATTTATATTATTTATATTTATAATAACATTTTTTTTGTAAATTGAAATTAAAGTGTAATTTCTATATGCAGCTAAAAGTATTATCATTGTCGATTTTATTTTTGTAAAAAAAAAAACAATAGTAATAATAATGCCACTGCTTACTTCGAAAACCTATTAGTCGATATTATATTCTAGTTACAGCTCTGTGCTGTCGTTTCGTAACAAACTCTGCGTGACTCTTGTACGTGTGACCGCGCAAGCTGCGAACATGTTTGAATACTCGATTGCAGTACTGACACACGACCGGCACATGCATCTCGTGCACATTCTGCACATGCTCAAACAGATTGTCTTTCCGTGTGAAAGCCTTGCGACAAAACTTGCACTGAAAGCGCTTGACTGTACGGCGAGTAGCCAGACCACCGACACCGCTCCTGTGCCAAGAACCCCGGAGGAACCCCGAGGAGCCTGAAAAAGGGATACAACCCTCAGTAACTCCTTCTACACCAACTCACCCTTTAATATTTAATTAGCTAGCTGTGCTATCTCACAACAGAAGGAATTACAAATTGCTCATGTATTAAAAGTAATAAAATATTTATTGTATCAAAATATATATTTATAATAAACGTGCTCTTTATAAAACTTGTAAGTATAAAAAATATTGAGAAAATAAGCAATGAAAACAAAAAAATTAACGTCTCTTGCGAGCCTCAAAACTCGTTTCTTCAGGACCCTTTTTGTGTCCATCCTTTTCCCTATGTGCCTGCCAAATGTGTTTACGTAAACTGTTGTAGTGCTTATAAACGCCGTTGCAAAATTGACATCGCAGTGCCTCAGAGGGTCCGTGAACGTATTTCAAGTGATCCACGAGTCTGCTTTTGTTCGCAAACGACTTTCGACACAGCTTGCAGGCAAACTGCTTTGACGTCCACGCACCGCCGAGGCCGCACGACAGTCCGTCAAGCGCCACCATGAGGCCTGCAAAACCATGGGCACCGGTCAGTCACCCTGCCGAGCGCGACATGCCCTAGCGCACCAATACCACAATCGAGGTTAGGATTAGTCAAGTTTTTATTTATATATTTTTTTTGGTTGTTGCTTTTTTTTTAAACACAGGAAAGGAACTACATTTATGTTCATAAAATAATAAATATCTTTGTTAAAATTTGATATTCCTGCCTAGTACGTTAAAAATAAAATTATTGTAGCTGTAATGTGTGGAGGTCTGCACGGGCCGGACAGTCTGTAAATGGACCGGGCCTAGCTATTTTTCTAAATTTCAATGGGGATTTTCGTTTGTAATTTTTACTAAGGAAAGAAGGGGAAAAAGTAAGCAAAAAAAAAAAAAAAAAGAAAGGCAAAGGGCAAAAAAGCTTATAAAATGACCTGGTTCTTAGTTTTACCATATAATAAAGAATACAATGTTTTACAATGTGTTGTAAAGCACTTCAATAAAAAATAAAAAGTGAATGGGCCACGGGCCGGGCCACGCTTTGAAGCAGGTTTCACGGGCACGGGCGCGGCCCCTGCAGACATATACTGCAATGTATGAACTGTATAATATTTATTAAGCATCTTTGGTTGGTACCAACCAGCATTCCAACGATGCTTTGTTACATCGATATGCAGTTTTAACTATTTCTTTTTTCTTGCTACTCTGCTTACACATTGTTTGATACACGATAAAAATTCTATTGAGGGAATGTACTTGGGATAGGATGATGAAAATAATATAATTATACGAGTTTCAGATTTGTTTTTTCAATATTAAATTCATTTAATATTAGCTTATAGAAAGAGATTAATTACAAACTATCAGAATCAAGATTTAATTTAAATACAAAGTCAATTATGTTAAAAACTGATTGCTTCATTACTTGTGCTTTCTATGGTTAACAAAAATATGTCCACGTAAGCTACTTGGATTTTTAAAGAGCTTGGTACAGAATGGACACATCAAAGGATCCGATGGTATATGTACGTTCCGCCAGTGCTCCTTAACGTTCCGCTTATTTTTGAATCTTTTACAGCAGAGGTTGCAGTGATACGGCCTCTCGGTACCTGCGTGCTGCCACTCTTGCTCCACGATGCGCACGCCTGCGAACATCACACACGCTAAGCTGCAAGCACACCCACATTGTCACTGCACGTGCCAGTAGCAGGCTGGTGGATGACGAATTTAAATGAAAATTAGTGTGTTCATGTCAGATCAGTTTACAGCTACTAAAACAGGTAATTTATAAACAGTAATATTGTGATAATTTTAAGCCTTTCGTGTTTACTTGCAGGGCAAGTAAGAAATTTGTCAGATAATTGAAAATTAATCGCCGAGGTGTCTATTCCGACTGTCCCACATCCTTGAGGGCAGCAGCGGTGTCCTTTTTATTGCTACTGTGATAACGAGATAAATGTCCACGAAAACTGTTGCCACTTTTATAAACTTTATTGCAAATGTCACAACGAATCTGCTGGATTTGATGAACATGAACATTTCTTTGGTGCTCTCTGAGGTGACTTTTTGTGTTGTAAGACTTTGAGCACACCTTACACTTGAAAGGTCTCTCAAGTACGAACTCCACTGCCGTTTGTTCATACGTCGCATCGAGCCAGCATGACCACGTACCCGCATGGTCTGCAAACACCAGAACAACCCACGATGAGTCACGGGGTGATCATGGGAAAAGAAAAAAAAAAATGACCATGGCAAGATTTAAAGTTTATGAGTCTGACTTATATGAGAGCTTAATGAATTTTTATTCTTATAGAGTCTATTGCAAGCGTGGCATCTAAATGGCCCAGCGTCTCTGCCGTGAATGTTATTTTCATGTCGACGCAGATCCTCTCTCCTTTGATATGTTAGCTGACAAATGCTGCACTGGTATTGCAAGTTCTCCCGAGACCTCATGCCTCGTAGCGCCACGCCTGTGAAACAAAATTAACTAAATTGGTCTCCATAATTTTAGGTAAATAAATCAATTGAACACGCCAAGTGAAAGAAAAATTACATTTCTACAATTTATAACGAAAGATTAAAGTATCTTTTAGAACTCTTCATAATCTCAAACCGCTTTATATGTTTATCACAATATGTGACATGCCATTGATATGTTGGCCTATTCTTAAGCATTTTGTCGCAAATACTACAGTAAACCGGCAATGAATCTTCTTCATGGGTATTTCTTATGTGTCTACGAAGGCCAGAGAACTTTGCATAAGTCTTTGACGGACAGCGGTCGCATGAATATCGCTTCACCCCCTGGTCGCAAGCCTCGTACCCTGCAAAACCACACAGCCCGTGTCAACAAAATCTGCTTCTAGCTGAAGTAGTGAATATCTTATGAAAGAAAAAATTTCCATCATCCCGTCTGTATAGATTTTTCTTCCATACATACGTGCTATTCAGCTATTGGCTTGACATCAAATATAATTTCTACTGACCGCGACAGACAACGTGACCTCTAACACAATAACGCTAGTTTTTTATTTTATTATTTTTTTTTTTAAATATATTAACGGATAACTAGCTGCAGTTGTGCCTTCTTAAGCTTCTTCTATTTTTGTACTGGCGATTGCATACAGTGCAAATGAACGGCCCTACGTCTGCGCCGTGAACGTTTTTCATGTGTCGTACGAGGTCACACTTCCATTTATAAGTATGAGAACAAAGTTTGCAAAAAAATGTTTGTTCACTGCGATCATGAAGCGTCGTGTCTCGCGATTCCGTCAGACCTGTAAAATTCAAATTCGCTCTTAATGGGGGGAAAAAAAAAAAAAAAAAAAAAATCATTAATTTTAACATAAAATAAATTTTATTTGATTGATTATATTTCCCTATTTAAAATCAAAGAATTGACAGAAATCATTAAACTTTTATAATAAGAAAATAAACTTGGGGGAGAAAAAAATAGAAATATCTTTCATCTTTTTCTTTATTGCCTAAATTTCCTTTTTAACATTTAACAGTTAAATGTTCGGCTAAGTAAAAAAGAGGACTATAATAAAAAATAGCTTTTCATGGTTTTTACGATTAAACAAAAAAAAAAAAAAAAAACATTTTAAGTATAATAATCATTGCCTAATGTCTTGGATTATCAAAAATAGTCTCTGCTTATTCAGTGATTTTCGTCGACCAACAATAAATAAATCAAGGTAGGAAGAGCGAGTAGTCAGGCTCGTTCTTGAATTTAATCTCAAGTTCAGCGGCGCGCAAATGCTTGTAAGTCATGTGCGAGTGCAGATTACGGGCGTTCTTAAACACTTTGTAGCAGAGCACGCACATGAAGGGCCCGAGGTCCTCGCCATGGAAGTTGCGTTCATGCCTGGAGCGGTGCTCCTTCCTCGTGAACGTCTGCTCGCAGTAATTACACTGGAGCACCGTATACACAGGCACCTGAGGGACGACGCTGTGAGTGTCTTTCTGGTGACGACGTAAGTGGTCCTTCCTCTTGTATGACCTGGGACACATATCGCACGCGTATCTCTCGACCATGCCACCACTTTGGGGACTCCCTTTATTGTCCCCAACCAAGGCGACTCCGCTTTCTTTTTTCACCGGCAAACGGCATAGGCCTGCAGCAAAATGATAAACCACGGTATAGTGATGATTGGTGGGTGGAACCCAGTCCTGGTTCAAACCTTATTTTTACTCACTCCACCTATACCCTACAGAATATCAAGGCCACGGCACCTGACTACTACGATGATCAAAACGACCAAGACCCATGCATTATATACTGCAAAACCGCAAAAAAATATAATAAGAATACATACAAGTAAGGCAAGGTAAGTAATCTTCGCATTTATCAAGTTTAGATACCAGTGATATTTTTATATATATATATATATATATATATATATATATAATATATAATTATATATATCGTATAAATTATATATAATTCCTTGAATTGGACGAGTCAGATTCATGAAGAAAAAGGACCTTAGAAATATACAAATATAAGTATTTAAAGTATTTATGGAATTGCTGAAGAAAATAAACAACAAATAAAAAAAAAATAGTTTTTATAACAAAGCAGACTTAAAGCCATGATAATAAACCAAAATACCCAATAAAGCATTCTTTTCAACGAGATTTTAAAAGATGTACAGTTGCGGTCCTCTTTCGAAAATGTTTTTCAAATTAATGAGGAAGGGAGGGAGAGAAAAATCAAATTAAAAAGTGCAATATTTTTTTAAAAATCTATTACGCCTAAAATGGCTGAATTCTTTGGAAAGAGCTATAAATTTCGTTATTATGCAATCGAATATTGGCTTAATTCTTGCTTCCTCCCGAGGCAAACGGGGAGATGTTTTGAACCTGAGTTACTAACTTCACTAGAGTTTATAAGCTACATCACAAAAATCACTACGACAGCAAGTCTTCCCTCACTGGCTTAATTAATTGTTTGTCATATTCAGCGCCAGCTATGAAAGTAAAGTTCAGTAGGTTACCATTACAATAAATCTCCCAAAAAGTGTACACCATCATGCGAAGTATCTGTTGGTTTGGAGGTATTTGTCGACTCGTTTTTGTTCTGCCACTTCTGCATGGCTAGCAATTCCCATACTTTCATCTTATGGTATTTAAAGAGATGTGCGCGGAGAGAACTGCGATTCTTAAACGTTATGTTGCAGATATGGCAATGCCACTTGACTCGCGCCCCGCTATGCTGGTCAATCATGTGGATTCGGAGGTTTCCGGAAGTGCTGAACCCTGCGCCGCACAGTGTGCACGCCAAGAGCGCTCCGCCAGGCCTACCACAGCGCGGTGAGGCAGCCGCAGCGGCGGCGGCGGCGGCAGCAGCAGCAGCAGCAGCAGCGGAGGCGTTCACTCTGCCCAGCGAGCCGTAGCCGTGCAGCGCCGCTAGCATGGCAGCCGCTGCCACGGTCGCACGCGACGAGGTTGACGCTGCAAGACAGAGGCTGCGTTCACTGCACTGCACGAGAAACTACTAGACTACTCGCCCCTCCCACCCTCCTCCCTAAAGTAGAGTTCCACATGCAGTCAATCTTTCTCATTAGGCCTGATATGTTTGGTTGCAGCCAATGTCTTGCGAACAGAAAAGAAAATAAAAAGCTCATAAAACATTAAAAAAAGTAGTTCAAGAATTAATGATTTAATATTTTTATTAATTTTGTTTAATGTACAAAAACCTACAAAATATCATTAATATTACAAAAACAATGAAGATAAAATCAATATTTTTTTAAACTTTCTCTCAAAGTCAATGAAAATATTCAACGCTTCCTACTTAAGCTTAGCGCCTTTTTTACTTTTCCACTTGTTTTCTCTAAGTGATAATTATAGAAGTGATTCTTTAACGAGTTTTCTGTACGCATAAACCGTTTGCAGACATTACATTGAAATCCTGACAATCCTGAATGTTTGTCCATGAAATGGCGCTTCATATTATTTTTACGAAGCTCTTTGCAGCACAAAGGGCACGGAATGATCTGGTCACAGGGAACTTCAGATAGAGACGCCATCAGAGTGGAGAGATCAACTCCTGCAAGCAGAGCAGACAGGCCCTGGGTCAGCGTTGGCCCAGCCAACCTTATGTTGGGTATGAAAATAATAACAAAGTTTATCTTACTGTCGAGTTTGGCTTCAAGCTTATTTTTATACTGTCTAAATTAAGTAAAATTGGCAGGCACCTAGCTTCTTCTTTAAAAATTTTGGTCAAACGGTTCTGGAATCAATTGCTTTTTTGTTTTGCCTTTAGATTTCTCATTATGATAGAAATACAAGTGATTCTTCAGTGTGTTTTCCGTACGAAGAATACGGCTACAAAGGTAGCATCGAAACCCTGATAAGCCAGAGTGTTTATCCTTATAATGGCGCTTCATGTTATTTTTACGAAGCTCTTTGCCACAAACAGGGCATGGAATGATCTGGTCGCTGGGAATTTCAGATAGAGACGCCATCAGAGTGGAGAGAACGACTCCTGTAAGCAGAGCAGACATGCCCTGAGTCAGAGTCTTTGTTGTCAAAGTCAAACTTTAGCACCAAGGCCAAGGCCTAGAAGAGGCGATCGCCACTAGTTTTCTGTTTCAATTTCTCAGAGATAATAAATTCTCGCAGAAGCCTATCTGGTAAGTCGGGATGTCTGTATCTAAAATGATTACTCAAGTCAAAAAGAGCACCAAATCGTTTCGGACACGCAGGGCAGAGGAAATTTCGAGCAGAGTGGGCTCTAAGCTTGTGTTTGTACAAGTTTGTTGACGAGCTGAAGTGCTTGTTGCAGACCACACAAGTCAGCTGGCCACGAGAGAAGATAGAGCCTCCACGTCTCCGCAACAAAGCGCTGGCGCCACACGGTTGGCTCAGCCCTGCAACACAGCACCACTTTGTGCCTCACTCCCGACCGTTGCTTTGACCACTTCATATTACAGGGTCATGCCAAGATGACATGTAACGGTTTAGCAATGCGTCTCTTATGGTAATAAATAAAATTTTCTACTGTATTCAGCAAATGCTGAGAAGGCTTATGGAAAGAAATCCACCCCAATATTGCTTAATTCATCTACCCTTTCATTAAGATCTATAATTCATTCATGCGCTCAGTGTTGATGCTGAAAAATTTACAGAAAATCTTTAAATATTGTCCCGCGTACTTTAAAGGCGTGTTCACTTTAAGGCAGCAGCACTTACCTATCATAATGGGTTGTCTCTTCAATTCTTCTACTCTTCTCCTCTTCCAGTGCCGAGAGAGCCAAGGCCACGCACAGCCTCAGCTAACCAAGCTAACCGCAGTCGCCGTGCAACCCACCTATGCTACTTCTAAACCTATCACGCTCTCTGTAACTAAACCCTATCCTATCATGCCTGATCTCGAAACCTAATGCCGCTGCCTCACCTAGCTAACTAAACCTAACAATACAGTCTATGCATTTAAAAAAAAAAAAAAATAAAAAAATAATAAAAATAATGAAATAAAAAACATCCTCGTGATAGCATTCTGACTGGAAGCCATGTTAAATAGGTTAATCTTAAATCGCCTAACTAGCCTAAAACTATTCCTGCGCATGTCTGCGACCATACTGACAGGCCTAGAGAGCCTCGTGAGGCAAAAACTTCTTACCTAACACTGACAGGGTTCAGTCATAAAACCTTGCTACCTACAGAGTGCATGGCTTCTCGGCACCTCAATGGCCTACACCCACATGCTACAAGGACAAAGATTCATTTCAGCACGATAATGCAATGGGCAGAAGTTCCATGGTTCTGGAGGTTTATTTGGAAAGTTAGGTGGATTAACCTGAACATAATTGTGCTAAAATGATTCTCCGACCACATAAATAACACATGCGATACTAAAATACTACAGATTGAGACAACTGCATCTGACCTCTCTGTGGTGAAGTAAATGCTGATACGTAATACTGTATATTATAGTACACAACAGGGTATCTAAAATGCAACATTTTCAATGGTTTTCTTAGAGATATATATAGCAGTTGCATTTTACATAAAATATTGATGCTGTTCCGTCAAAATAGACTAACTCATTTCATCGCGTGCTCTAAAAAACGACTAACTCGTTTTATAGCGAGCCGAGATAGTCGCTTTTGCACTATGGGTTTCCAGTTATACATTTTTTTATACCTGGAAACCCATAGTGCAAAAGCAACCTTCTCGGCTCGCGATAAAACGAGTTGGTTTTTGAGAACGCAATAAAATGAGTTAGTCAATTTTGACGGAACACCAACGACATCCTGTATATTATACAGTATCTGCAAATATTGAAACAGATTAACTTCAATTTCAAAATAACCATTAAACAAATATCACTCAAACAGATTTCAAGCAGCAGTTGTCTCTTTTAGGACAGCTCAAGATAAACTGAACACAAGCCATTTTGCCCAAGAACATTCTAAAAATTAAATCAAAACAAGTGTACTTAGAACATGAATAACCTTCGAGTTTTTAGCAAATAATATAAGGATTTCAAAATTTAATATATGGTTAAATAATGAAGTGAATTGAGCAGATTCCATGACAACTGTTTCTTCCAGTCAACGGCTCACCAGTTTTCTACTACAGTAATTCCTGCCACAATATCTCTAAGTCGACTAATGTAACCTCAACAACTTAATGTCCTGGCCGCATAAAGTTAAAATTCGCCTACATAAACATAGCTAGTTCTGAACTAATTAAGATGTAATAAAGCTACTGCAAATAATAATTCACAAATTACACCAATTTATATTAATTATTCCTAACTTTGAATAGCATGATGGAAGTACATAACTGGTACAGAAAATTGGTGTATGAAACATTAATAAAACCATTGATCAAGAACGATGATTGACCCTGAAACATTCTATCGCAGCAATAAAAGGTAGGTTTTCAAAAGATAGGAACAAAATTAAAAGTTATTCATGTGAACATCGTTTTCAGTCTGAAAGTTAAATACCTATGTCTGGCTCAACGTTAAATATATATATTCAATGGCTACTAGTTACCCAGCACCAGTTGGCATGGTCTGCTCAATGAAACAAGTGTTTGGCATTAATGGCTAAGTCTCTTTAACCTGAGCTGTATAATGGAAAAGAATAACGATTCTTACCTTGACTGGTCAGTTCTTGCGAGCTAGGCCCCGCTGCGTCATGTTGTGTTGAGGGTCCAGCAACTCCAGCAAATGACATGCCTGGAAAACACAAATATAAAAAATTAATTTTGTACCAGTCTCAAAAAGATATTAATTATTTGAAAAAAATCGAACTAAGCGATATTTATTTTTTTAAAAGTAGATAGAAACACATATGATAGAAAAAGATTTGTTGGGAAGGGAGATAGTTCGAGCTTTTAGCCGTCAGTGACCCAGCAAAGAGAGAAAAATTAATTAAAACAACGCTATGCGTGTATATTAGGTTTGACTCGCCGCTCGTTTTAGAGAGAGAGGGATTTTTTGGCTTGATCAGCTAGTTTTTGCTAGCAAAATCGCCACACAAATAATACATTTGGTGCGCCACTCTCTAGCCATGGACAGCTGTCTTTTATTTGTGTGGCGATTTTGCTAGCAAAAACTAGCTGATCAAGCCAAAAAATCCCTCTCTCTCTAAAACGAGCGGCGAGTCAAACCAAATATACACGCATAGCGTTGTTTTAATTAATTTTTCTCTTTTTGCTGGGTCACTGACGGCTAAAAGCTCGAACTATCTCCCTTCCCAACAAATCTTTTTCTATCATATGTGTTTCTATCTACTTTTAAAAAAACAGTCTCAAAAAGAGATAGCAATACCACAAGCAATATTCATGACAAATTGAAATAAGAAGTTTGCTTGGCACGCTTTCAAAATTAAGTTTCTTACCTTGTAAAGCCTCTTTCCCGCCGCCGTCCCTGGATGTACTGGGACCAGCCATGAGGGGAGGAGGCACTAGCATTTGGGAGGATGACGACAGGGGGTCAGACGCACTCATAGAAATGTCCTCATCGTTCATATCATCTCTTGAATACTGATCATCATCTTCCACATAATCCGCAGGTTCCACTTTAGTCTCTGACACTTCAATGTACTCCACATCACTTTGGTCGGTGGGGCCAACCGAATGGGAGGGCAACGGGGAGGGCTGAGCCTGAGCCTGAGGGGCAGAGGCAGCTGGGGATGGGGTGCGCACATGGGCCTGTGGGACTTGGGACATTTGGGGTGGGGGCTCTTGTGTCCGTTTTCGTTTTGTGGGGGGTGGGGCCGAAGGGGGGCTTGGGGCTCGCTCGATGGGGGTGGACTTGGTGGCATTCTCCTGCGCAGATCCACTCTGCTGTCGCGACGATCCAGATCCCTGCTAAAAAATTAATTTGTTATTAACAAATGAATTACATTTAATCGGTAGATTTTTTACAAAAGGTAACATTCACATGGAAAAATTACAAGCTTCTAAGGCATCTTGTTTTATCAGTCAATTAAAGTCACCTTTTGAATGAAATAAGTGTGCACATAGCAGCTAAGAAATGACTAAATATGTTTTGCAATATCTACAATTTTAACAGCAAATCCTCACCTTGTCGTCTCCGGTGAGGCCTTTGATTTTTAGCACCTCTGCAGTCTTAAGAAAATTGGTAAGGTCCTCCTGTCTCACATTCACCTCTCCACGATACATGAACTGTAGTATCGCTTGAAGGTCGGAGAAGTTAACATCTTTCAGAATCACAATTGGGTGTGTAGTAGGGTTTACCTGAGAATTAAATTAAATTAATTTTCCAAATTTTTAGATCCACACAAGACAAACGTACCTTGAAGAGAGCTTTGAAGTAGGGTGAGCAGACAGTAAGGACAATTCTGTGCGCCTGGACATACTGGCCGTCACAGGCAAGTGTGACGTCAACCAGATCTTTCTCTTCCAGTAGCTCATGAAAGCCACAGCTCAGATTGTTGTGGAAGTTATTCCACCGCAGAGAAAATTGTTCTGCGTCGTCGTCCATTGCGCCGTTTGACATCTGCAAATGTACATCACTGTTAATACAGTCCATAAAAATATTTACATAAAAAATGCAGTTTAAAGTGGTAACTACAGTGAAATCCAGTTTTAAAAGTTCCCCGTGTCCCCTCCCGACTTGTATAAAACATCCCACAAAAGAACAGAGCTGCGCACATACCCCCCTCCACCAACCTTATACCAATTTCACTCACTTTTAAAACCAACTTGTTTCAAAGGAATGAGTTTAAAATTCATTAGATCGGAATTTAGGCTTTGTTTTGTTCCTCAGAAAACAAAATATCACACTGCTAGCACCCCTCTAAATATTTCTCTTCAAGCTTGGTTCCTGTATATCCTAGTTATCTCTGATCTATTGTGACATCATGTGAGATGTGGGATCAGTATCAGAGAAGAACCTGTTATTTAGTATTAAAATAAAAAAAAAAATCGCCTGAATTGAATAAACACATTTTTTTTTCTCGGAAAGTTCCATCTACCATCAGTAGATATACAGTATATTTTTATTAACTTTTGACAACTGAGGAGCAATCCTAGCAAGCATTAGTTTGAGGCTACAAAGCTGATAAGTTTCGTCAACAATTTTCCACCGTCTAGAATGCAAAGAGGATTTACTAGTTTCAAAATACATTTCAATAGTGGGACACACCGAATTGCATGTTTTTAGTACTTTT
Source organism: Siphlonurus alternatus (assembly GCA_949825025.1). Lineage (NCBI taxonomy): Eukaryota > Metazoa > Arthropoda > Insecta > Ephemeroptera > Siphlonuridae > Siphlonurus > Siphlonurus alternatus. Next base: position 12,292,293 of record OX463781.1, read on the forward strand.
AGTTTATGGAAATTAGTACTCTACATTAGTTACTCCAGAAATTTTTTTGCTTTCTCTTGTTTCCATGCCGTTTGATTTGAATGCATTTCAAACTGTGATTCATGAAAAAGCTGTTAACTTTCATGGGGATTTCTTTTCCCATCCCCTTTTCTTCTTTTTATTAAATTAAATGATTATGTATGCACACTGTATTTCTTTCCATCACCGATTTTGAATGGAACTTTCACTTTAACTGACCAAGCACAAGTTCTACCTACATGTTTGATTTTCAAACAAAATGCTTTCTTCATCTTAAAGGCATACAGGCCTCAAAATACAAATTAGACAGTCACCAAGTGGGTTTAGAGTGTATAATCAACATTCGCATCATTTTTTTCCACGCGTGATGCATCCGTGCGAATTCGCAGTTCAAAGTAAGAAATTTAGTCCTTGATGACGTCACGAAGTCCTTGATGACGTCACAACTCAATGCTAATCGGTGCTAGCTGTGAGTTGTGACGTCAGCAAGGACTTTCTTTACAGCGCGACTTCGCACAGACGCACCGCGCGCAGGTAAAAATAATACGAATGTTGATTATAAACTTGAGCAACACTTAATGTCTGTCTAATTTGTAATTTGAGGCCTGTATACCTTTAACTCCTTGAAAAATTGCCTTCACTCAGTTGTGGAAAAGCTTATATTTTTGGGCATTCAATCCGTATGTGAGGGATTGTGTTTTTTCCCTATTAAATAACGTAAATAACTTGTTATTACGTAAAATCAAGGGACCCAGAAAATAGATCACTTGCAAAACTATGTTAAAGCAAAAAGTAAACAAACCTCACACACCCAACGTTCCTTTATACCAGATTAAGCCACCGATTTGATCATTGTAAAAGGGCTTAACAAATCAGATTCAAGTATTTCAGGACCCATCGTGCCGCGAAACTTTGAATGAACCCATCATGCAATGCTATTTTTGAAATTTCGCGGTACAATGGGTCCTGAAAAATGACAACAAATGACGCACGAAAAACATGAGTGTCTTAACCTGGTATAAAGGAATGTTGCACACACCCTATGTATTGTTGGTTGTTGATTATGTGTACATTTTTTCTAATACATTGGACCTTATGGGAAATTTAAGATTTTCACATACGTATTTCATTACATGACAAATAAATTAAATTAATCACCGGAATCTGCAGTTTTTGGCCATCCATAACATTGAAATGTGCATCTGATGAAGTTTTCTTCATTTCACTATCTTAAATTTCAAGTTATACCAATCAGCCAATTGCATTGAGAAAGTACATGACTTTGAGCAAGCTGAAGTTTGTTGATTTTTTATTTCTTTATTTATTTAATTGTTGCAATAATCAACAAACTCTGGAGCTATACTAACTAATGCAATTGGCTGTTTATGTGTAATTAAAAATATAAGAATTTGAAAGATGAAAAAAAAAAAAAAAAAAAAAAACTTCTTCAGATGCACATTTCGATATTATGAATGGCCAAAAACTGCAGATTCTGGTGATATATATTTTTTTTAAATTGTACGTATGTCATGCATTGAAATATGTATGAGAAAATCGTAAATTTCCCATAAGGTCCAATGTATTAGAAAAATTAAACATTAACAATACAATGGGTGTGAGTTTGTTTACTTGTAGCTTTAACATAGTTTTGCAAGTGGTCTATTAGGTTTAAATTATAGTTTTTCCTATACCATACAATGCCAATTACTTTTGTCTGGACCGCAATCTCTTTTACTCAAAATCAAGTTTTAACCAACAAGTTGCGAATGAGATTTTACTGTATTCTGTAATAGGAATATAAAGAACTGAAGCTGGCAGTGAAAGTAAGGGGAAAGGGGGTAATAATATAGCACATATTAATTTCTTATGTAAATTTTTTTAACAGATTTGAGAACCTCCAAGTTAAATTGTTATCTACGTGCCTCAATATTTTTATAAGATTACTGGTGAACATGCCAGAGGACAATTTCATTTTCCTAGAGCAGCTCCACCAGGAACTGTATGAAAAATATTGAGGCACAGAGAAAACAAATTGAATTCAAGGTTTCCATATAGGAAAAAATTAATACTATAAAAATTAAATAAAAAGGATTCTGTTCACCCTAAAATAATGGAGAAATGTCGTCTTTAAAAAATCCCTTTTTTAGTGATTGAATGAACATTATCAAACACTTTTAGTTTCACATAAAATTATATGCTTAAAAAAAAATCGAACAAAGATAGTGTATGTATGCATATAAATTTTAAGAAGGGCATCCAAATCATCCAATATCATAACTTTCCAAATTGTTAAATTGCAGTTATGCGAAAGGGGGGGAGGGGGGGGGGGGTCATAACCGAGTTCAATCCCACAAAAAAAAAACAGGGGGGTTCATAACCGAGTTCAATCCCACAAAAAAAAAACAATGTCAGTGTTGCTTAAAAAGTAATAAAACAAGCTACTTGGGTTTAATGAACCATTTAAAAATTACTACTTATATCTTAAACAAAACTAGAAGCAATTTACATGCGGCCGGGATGAAGAAAATTATTATATTATGCATTAAGGTAGAGATAATATGGATCAGCTGGCCCAATGCTAAAAAAATCCCATTCATAAAAATTATGAAAAAAATTTATAATGTTCTCCTTAACATACCTTATCAGTAGGTAAAATATCAGGTATACAAAAACGAGCTAGTTTTCGAGTTATTAATTTTTAAAGTTGACTAATTTAACATGGAGAAACGGAACTTCCATGTTAAATTAGTCAACTTTAAAAATTAATAACTCGAAAACTAGCTCGTTTTTGTATACCTGATATTCTACCTACTGATAGGGGATGTAGAGGAGAACATTATAAATTTTTTTCATAATTTTTATGAATGGGATTTTTTTAGCATTGGGCCAGCTGATCCGTATTATCTCTACCTTAATAATAATAATGCACATTCATTCTGTTTAAGAACACAAACTGAAGCTGAAGACTCGAGGAATGGCCGTTACACGGGATATACCACCCTCACAATGCAAATGAAATCAATATTTTTTATCACAATAATGTTAATAAATTAGACTGATAATGCGCATGTTTGGAGTGGCGCATCACACCGAATGGGGTAAGCAGAGGAAGCTGGGCAAGTATTGAACCGGTCACAGGTTTCCGTGGACTTCGGGTTGGCATCCCCCTGCCATTTTGAACTCTTGCTTCACAAATAGCGCGGGAAATTGATTCCATAATATATGCCGACATGGCAAGAATATCCTAGCAACGGGTACAAGATCATATATTTTATCGTCATTTTATTTCTTTTCTGCGCCTCTGCGGTCATAATTTCTCACTTTCCCGACAACTTGTCAAAAATAACGAAACCCAATCGTCCTTGAAGCTGGCATCCATTTTGAACTTTGCATTCCATCATCCACACAGCATTCGACTATATTACACAAAACAATTTGTTCACTATGACACCAGCAAAATAACGATGAAGGCATGTTTGTATATTAAAAGTCTATTCTCACATTCTGCAAGATTAACAATTCACTACAATAACCAACATCGACTGACGCGTTCCCAGTCTGTTCCCAGCCATTTTGAAGGCTGCCGGTTTTACTCATTGACATTCGCAACAATCACTTCAGAAAAGTAGTACGTATACATATCATTAATTTGAAGTTTCAAATCAAAACTATTGAAGAACGTGTTAAACAAATTAACTAAAAAAAAGTAAGCAGACCAACCTTAAAAATAGAAATTCAAATCGGTGATGGCTGATGGCGTCCCGAGGTGACTAACAGGCTACGGAAGTTTCCACACCTACGAATCCATAAAATTCAAATTAGTTCATGTTCAGAGAAAAATTTCTAGAATCAAATGCTACGAAGAGTTACATTCAATTTTGTTACACAATATTTACCTATATTTTATTCTGTTCGGCGTAACGTGTGGCCGAAAAGTAGAAAAATATCTACACTCAATAGAGTGACGTCTAGCCGAAGCTTTATCTTGCAAAGAATCCGTCAAAATGGCTGGCTTCCGGCAAATATACTTCGGCGTCGTTAGTCAAATCAGAGCAGCTTCATTAATATTCATTTTCAATATGTTTTTTATCGTTGAATGAGAACAAAATAAATATTTAATTCATTTTCATATTAAAAATATTCAAATTGATGAAATTAGAACTGATATAGGAAATAAATGTATTAAAATCTGGCTAGAAAAATATAGCAGATAATCATTACTTTGACTACTCATTCAATACTTTGCCGAATGAGCCAATCACGGACTCCACACAGTCCTGCAATACTTGCATGCATTGTGATTGGCTGAGTTTGAAGAGTGGATCAACCTAGTTTCGCTAGTTTTACCAATGAAAAGCTTTCTTCCGGTTTCTTCAATTTACGCGGCTAAAGCGCTTTAATTTAAACACAGATTTCTGAATTTTAATCGAAGTTACAATTAGAGAACATGTTCTCTGAAGTTACAAGTTACAATAGACCACTTGCAAAACTATGTTTTAGCAAAACGTAAACAAACTCATTCACCCAGGTATTGTTGGTTGTTGATTATGTGTATTTTTTTCCAATACATTGGACCTATAATGGGAAATTTACAATTTTCACATACAGTCGATTTCAAAATGCATTACATACGTATATAATTTTAAAAATAAATATATCACCGGAATCTGCAGTTCTTGGCCATTTATAATATTGAAAATTGCATTGGAAGACGGTTTCTTTATTTCAATATAGTAAATTTAGTATGATACCAAATCAGCCAATTGCATGGGGTAAGATATACACGTAACCAAGCAAGCTTCATGCAGATTGTTAAATTATTGCAACAGTTAAAATCAACAAACTGGAGTTTGCCTAGTTACCCCAGGGACCGCAGGTGTATCCCCGGGGCGTTCCAGGGATACCCCTCAAACGTCCCTCCGGAGTGCCCCAAGGTGTATCCCCTATTTCCATGCACAAAAGGGTACCCCTTGGGGACATTCCAGGGATACACCCTGAAGTCATTGCAGGGATACATAGGGTTATATAGCAAATATGCTTATAATTACCAATTAAAAAATGTTTTGATCAATTATAATGATGTTATCAAAGAGAAAGAATAGCAAAAAAAAAATTAAAAAACTGGTGTAGGTGAGACTCGAACTCGGGACCATCAGATTTGAAGTCTGGTGTCTTTACCACTAGGACACATGTCTTCATATTAAAATGTAGAAAACTTAACTTTATAAACTATAAATTATGAAATCGACTTGTATATTTTTGATACTTTAGGATATTTTACAATCTATGGTTTCTTTTATAAATTTTAATAATAATAATGAGAAACTTCCAATACGGCACATAAATAATGTTTATCTTCAAATTTTAACAATTTTTTATTTTTTAATTTTTTAGAAAAAAACTACGTCTCATGAATGACCCCCAGGTGCACTTACGGGACATTCTGTTTACTAATTAAAAGTATTCAAAATTGTGATTAAAAATTCAATCAGCTACATACTTAAGCAAAGAAAATTGTTATTTTACAATTTTCGACAATACCCCCCGTGTGTCCCACAGAGACACCTGCGAGACATTCATCGATAGTTATCAAATTAATCAAAATCTTCTCGAGATGAAGCTAAACGTTTTAAAATACTATAATTTAACCAATTAAAACCAATATTAAAAAAACAGTAACGTCCTAGGAGTGCACCTGCGGGGCATACATGGGATACCCCTGGTGTATCCCTGCGAGACACTCAAAGGACGTTTGATCCAAAAGTTCAATATAATTGCGTTATTTTCTTCTGTGTCCCTTCTACACTATAAGTTAAGCAATTCCTAAAAATTTTAAATTTTAAAAAGCATTAAAATAATGTAATATAGACCACGGGACATTCGCGGGGCATTGCAAGGACGTTCCGCTGTGTCCCGGGGATACCCATGCGGTCCCTGGGACACGTATCTTACCCCATGCAATTGGCTGATTTGGTGTCATACTGAGTTTACTATATTGAAATAAAGAAACCATCTTCCAATGCAATTTTCAATATTATAAATGGCCAAGAACTGCATGCAGATTCCGGTGATATATTTATTTTTAAAATCATACGTATGTCACGTATCAAAATCTGTATGTGAAAAACGTGAATTTCCCATAAGGTCCAATGTATTGAAAAAAAAATACACATAATCAACAACCAACAATACCTGGGAGAATGAGTTTGTTTACGTTTTGCTAATTAAAAAACATAGTTTTGCAAGTGCATGGTCTATAAACAAAACAGTGCTAGAACATGCATGCACGTTCTCTGAATTTCAAAGTTGAGTTGAATTGATTGCGACATTGAATACGTCCCATGGTAAAATGAAAAATGGTTAATTAATTAACATTGAAAATTTGATTTTGAAAAAAATGTCAATATAATTTTTTTTTTTGAAATTATATATAATTAGACACAAGAATTCCAAAGTTTCACTGGGAGAGCTGATCGAGAGCGTTGTGGATATATTTGAAGCAATATACAATTACCATCAATTACTCATGGGAAGTAATTAAAATTCATGTATGTGGCGTATATATGTGCTTCACTCTGTTATAAAAATTTGATGCATGCATCGATCGATCCTTAATTAATTCCATATGAAGAAGAAAATTTTTCCCGAAAAAATCAAACATGTCATTATTATATAAATAATATAAGTCGCATCCCAGTAAACACAACTCTAGCTGTCGGTCCAGAGTGTCCGTCTAGTGCTTTAATTGTTGGACCATGCATGCAGCAGTACTGTGCCAACACTCTTAAAGTGCCGGCCGGTCCAATTAATACATTTTTAACACCCTGTGTTTACTGGGATGAAATTGAGACACTGTTCAGTTCACAATAATGTGCCTTTATTATCGGCATTTAACATATTAACTAATAAATTATTAATTAATAAAAACAAAAACTATATTATATAATAAATTATTTATTGAACACAAGGATAGCTAGTGTGCAGTGTTTATTGTATTAATATGATTAATAATAATTCTAGCAAAAAATTGACAAAATTCTTACAATATATACACATTAATTATTATACATATTATAAAAATATTAATTAATATATTAATATTAATGTGAATAACGAAAAATTAATACACAATATTTTTTTTCTGATTTTATTTTCTCCATATTATATAGAAATTAATAAGTTTCTACTAATAAAATCTAATTTATATTACACATAGCAATTATTTAAAAGTCAAAACCACAAAATTCTTAAGTGGAATTTGATTAAAAATAAATTTTTAAAAAAAATAATAAAAATACATTATAGACTTTACAACAGCTAAAGTTCAATTTATTGAATGTGCGAGCAAATAAAATATCCAATTAAGGTACAATTAAGTCTCAGTCTACAACTGATTAATTACATAATATATATATATATATATATATATATATATATATATATCAACACCTCAGAGTAAAAATTGTATCAAATTGATGAGACTAAAAATCTTTAATATTTAACTCAATATTCATATTGCAGTACGCCAGTACGTATATAATTATATAATTTATTATGATTGAAAAGTAAGTTTTTCAACTTACACGGTTTGGGTTTAAAATAATTATAATTTATTATAATATGAATTCAGAAAATATGTAAAATAATGACACTCAATATATTTTCTGAATATATTTTAACAGCGTTTACTGCATGTGATTAATTACTCACAATCTGACTTATAGACAATGTAGTTTGTATGTTATTTTAACTTAAAACCTGCAAATTACAGCAAAATTAAGCAGCTTTTATTGAGTTGTACTGTAGCAACAAAAAAAATAATAATAAAGAAATACACAAGGCAAGAAATCCTGCAATTTAATGCACTGAGCTTATATACTGCTAAGCTGGATTTCTTTCTAGTTGTTTTTGCCACCAAAAGTTGTTGGTTACTTTGGTAGCGTACATCATCATTTGCTACAAATCATTTGACATTTAAGCAATGAACAATTAGCATTAATTTTTTTTTATTATAGCTCAAACTTGTCAGTCGAAAGAGGAGGTAAAAAAATACACCTGTGAATTTTTTCAGATTTTTATTTTTACTGCATCATGCCTAAAATAGAGATGTAAAGAGGTCACATGACCTAGAGGCGGCACCCCCGTGACGTCATTAAACTGTCGGGTCAAAAAAACGATCAACTATATATATAACGCTTGTAAACAATAAATTAATTGTTGCTTGTTTCCATAGCAACGTGATTGTTTAGAAGCGTTATAAAGTCAATCGTTTGTTTGACTCAAGGAGAAAAGTGTGATGGTTATACGACCATATGGGGAAGACAGAAGTCTGTGCTCCTTTTTTCCTTGGTTTGACCGGACAGTTCAATGACGTCTTGGGCGCCGCCTCCAGGTCACGTGACCTCTTTAATTACATCTCTATTTTAGGCATGATGCAGTAAAAATAAAATTCTAAAAAAATTCACAGGTGTATTTTTTGACCTCCTCTTTCAACTGAGCTATAGCTAATAAAAAAAAATTATGCTACTTGTCCATCGCAGTAAACATGGTTATAATCAGTATTACCACTACGGCATATCTATATTATGCAGTATCAATAGCAATTAAGTGGTACATAAACAACCTAACCTGCAGTGTTTTCCATCATTTTTATACAGCTAAATAAGTATAACTTGAGAGAATCATGCACACATGTCAATCATGCAGAGCAACGGTTTCTTAAGTTATTTTTTACCTGTGTGATAAAGGTGGAACAATGAAGGGGGGGGGGTTTACCACCTATGTACTACTCACTATACTGATGATATCGTCTGATAAGTGTGATCATCGAGTAACAAAATGTTTAAATTTATGTTACACAAAAATTTAAGTTTGTTGACCAGTTATTCAGAGATTTCCATAATTATGAATGAATAATCACACACAAACATTTCAAACATATATATATATATATATATATATATATATATATATATATATATATATATATATATATATATATTATAATTAACACATTGTCTCTCGTCTGGAATAATGAGCTATTTCAGGTGAGCGCAACAATAAGTTTCATTTTATAACGATTCACAGCTAGCTCATAATATCACTCACCTGAAATAGCAGATAGCTCATTATTCCAGATGAAGTATGATATAAAATGTAAAAAAAAAAAAAATTACAACATTTATTTATTTATATACATATAGACATTAAAGTTAGTTGGAATGTACATTCATTTTCTTAAAATACGTACTGCATTTATTTATATATATATATAAATATATATATATATATATATATATATATATATATATATTTATTTATTTATTTATTTATTAATTATTATTTATAGTTATAATTATGTTCTGCAAAAAGAAAATATTTAATATTATTTCATAATATGAATTATGAACAATATAATGCAGAAAGAAGTTTTCAAATTATTTGGTCATTTGGCCTCCAGGCTTTGTTCTCATGCGCAAGCACCTCCAGCATAATAAATATATGTTTTATATTTAGCTGATAAACATGCATGTATACTGTATACCTCGATCTCAACAAAAGCATGCCATCAGTGTTTCTAACTCAAAGAAAGTAATTTAGACTTACTTGGCAAATAGTGACTGATATATTATCCCTATCTCTACGGTCTGGTTGAACCTGGTAAGGTGGCTGGTAGACTCTTACAAGCACTAAACCAGCAGTGCTGGTAAGCCGTACCTGTTCTTACCAGCCATCATGAAATGCTGATAAGCCGAACCAGGGCATACCAGGCAATACCAGCCACTGTCTGGTATTGCCTGGTATGATTTACCAGAAGATCTTGTAACTATATACTAATTTGTTATTATTTTTTAAATATTATTAATTTAACATATTAATTAAAATATAATAATATTTTATATTATATTTATAATTTATACATAAATTATTTAATTAAATAATTTATTGATATACACTGTAAATATAGATTAATTATACAATTTAATTTTTATACTGTGTGGATCGACTGTTGATGAGAATTTACCAAAATACTAAAAAAAAAAAAAAAATTTTTTTGCACATTAATTATGGAATGAATTGATTTATTTTAATTAATAATTTATTTAAAAATTAATACAAATTTTCAGTCGTTTTTATTAGTCACTGACACCTGGTGGTGAAAAAGTGAAGCATCATAGCAAAACATATGGAAGTGATTGAAGATGTCAACAACCGTGAAAATGACCTGTTTTACTGTTAAAATTGTGTTATAAAGTGACTTTGGAGGTAAAAAAACATCTTAACAGTAATAAATAAATCATACTGCTTAGGTGTAGGCATTAATGATTTACTTTTGTGCTCACAGAAACCCATAATCAAGGAAAAACCATAAGTCAACTGCAGATCATTGCAGACACAATGCCAGCAGTTTGTTCTTCTTGCTCTTCATTATTTTCCTTGCATGGTAAGTACATATTTTTATTTTGAATATTTTATGTTTCTCATCATTCAAATTAAAATCAAATATTTAATAAAAGCATACCTTCATGTTTTTTTTATTTATTTCAAAGATCGAATTGAATGATCAGAATCAAGATTATGCCACAACATTTTGAATCAAAGTTTTAATGTTTAATGTACTGTGCCCTGCAGGAATTGGCATACTGTGAGCCACTGAAAGATCCCAGACTACAGTATTATGGATGGAAGAGATGCAAGAAGAGTCCCTTTAAAAAGTTTCCTTCCATTCCTTACAGAGATGCAAATCTTCGCGCGAAACCTCGCGAGCGAAACTTTCGCGAAACTTTCGCGCGAATATTCACGAAACTTCGCGAAAATTTCGCGAAATTTAAAAAATGACTGTCGCAATGCGATTTTTCATATATTCATCAAAAAATTAAGAAAACAAGATAAAATGGCCCCTTTCATGATCTGTCTATCCTCGAGTGTGTTAAATGATTTTAAAAATAATTAAAAGTAATTTTTAAAATTAATAAAAAAGAAATAAAATTTTTTATATCTAATAAATTAAATTGAACTCTTTTTAAATTCATTTGTGCAATTAAACCTGTCATTAAAGCAATATTAGGAAGAAAACTGCGTATTCATTAAATACGATTCGAAAAAGTAGAGCGGGAAATTCAAATATGTCAATTTCGCGAAGTTTCGCGCGAAACTTTCGCGAAACTTGGCTTGCGAAACTTCGCGAATATTCGCGAAACTAGCGAAATTTCGCGCGAAGCTTCGCGAAGCGTTGCATCACTGAATTTCCTTAAATTTATTTCTAAATATGATTTCTGTGGCCGCCATTTTACCCGCATATCCCCACCCCGTCCCCACCTCTCAGATGTCAGCACTGCATAAGTCAAAACAAGTTTTGAGTGTATCATTTAAGTACCAAATAAAAATTTTAAATTTATTTTTTCTGTACTTTTTCGTATATAGAAAATTAAAAAATGATTTTTGATACTAAAAAAAACTAGCAAACAGCATATTTTAAGGCAGGAGGAGGGGGAGGGAAATTTTGATCTAAGCTTGCCAGGTAAGACCTGGTATCCCATACCAGCACACCAGGTAAAATCTTACCAGCCAGGCTATGCAGAGTGCCCATTTCTTACCAGCCAGGCTGGTACGGATATAATGTTAAATTGTACCAGCAGATGGCCAAGTTTGTTACCAGGCACCTTACCAGGTTCAACCAGACCGTAGAGATAGGGATTATGCTTATAGTATTAACAATACATAGTATTTCTTAATATAAAACAAAATAATGAAGCTAATTAACAAAACTAAGAATCATTCATTTCCATTAAAGTCTACATATTGGAATATGAATTAACCAATTAATGATTAATTAGGACAGTATCTGCATTATGCAAGGATTCACATTTAGATTGCACAATATGACCAGTACGTATAAACCTGTCATGTGTTACATTATGTATAAATTTAAATAATACTAGCACTTTAGGCTAATTACTTTAATCATTTATGTCATCCATTTTAAAAGTATGAATATTAAAGGTTTTAATTGACATTTGGAATGGATAATCAACTTTTAGTCCAATTTTAAATTAAATAGTCCTAAACTCTTTTCACCATCAGTTTCTTCAGAGCATAATATAGCGTTTGAAACACAATGGGGTACAGCTAATCACCGACCTGGTCGATTAAGTACACTAAAAATGACATCTTCATCTTCTTCGTCTGTACTAGTTTCCAGGTTCATAGCATCATCAAGCATTGAAACACTTTTGCTAACATCCAAAAGTGGTATGTGAATTTCTTCACTAAAATCTTCAAAGGTATCTGAAGGGGGTGGAGGAGGATAGAGCACCTTGTGAACCACATGGAACAAGATTCCACCGAGGCACACCAACAGCCCAAGGATATTAAGCGGAGACATTTTGTCACCATTCCATTTTACAGCCAGAATTAATGTGCACACTTCCTGAAAGCACAAACAATTTAACATATATATTGCAATTGAAGAACTTAGAAGTTTAGAACTTCTATTGATTTCTCTACAATGCAAACAATTTATATACAGTAAAAACTTATTGTTATTACTGTATATAACTATTGTTATTACAGTAGTTAATTGAAGTCAATGGATCCGGGAAATTAGGTTTACTGTACCTTATATCAAGTATTACCTCATATCGAGCTTTTCCTACACCATGCAATGCTAATTATTTTTTTATATGAGACCGCGATTGATTTACTCAAAATCGAGTTATACCTGACAACAAGTTGGGCAATAACAAGTTTTTACTGCAATATATTATATATTTTTATACATATAAATTATTAACAAAGAAAGAAACTTGAATGAAGTATGGATCACCAGTCTTTTCATCGGTAAGAGTGGGTTGTAGCCTAGCTTGTGTTGTGTAAATTGTTATGCGTTTAAAAAAGTATATTATATAGCGTTTATATAGCATACCTTGGCAATGCCTGCAATAGAAAGCGTGAGACTTGAGGTGAGGCAAACCACAAGGAACTCTGCAACTTCCATGAGAAATGCTATGGTTGCTCCGAGTAGGACACTGCCCAGCGTGTGGGCCAGCGTAGACCAGTATTTAAACCTGAAGGCTTGGTATGTGCTAGCCAGTGACATACCTGAAAAAACATTATCAATACATTAAAGCAGGAACATACAATCTGAGCATTTTATTTTATGGTGTAAGTTTGTGTAAGTTTACATAATTTTATATCGCATAATAAAAGATTGTTAAAAAAGGTGTAAACACACTATAATATACAGTACTACTACTATTATTAACAATGAACATCTGTGATTTATGGCCAGAAACTTAACCAAATATTCCAGAGAAAGATGGTTTCCCAGAACGATAGCACTGTCATCGTGTAAGGCCATTATTTGGCAAACTCATAACCACTGCTATGCCTCCTTACATCAGCATAGAGGTCTGCATGAACCATATTGCACCCGTTGCAGACTGCTGATGTCAGGCCTGAGCCACGTAGGTATGACAGTGCAGCCAAATGTCCCAGGAAATCACTATCTAATGAAAATTTTGATTAAATTTCTGGCCATAAGTAAGATATGGATGTCTCTGAGTGTTGGCCACTAGCATGAGGGGGAAAAAAAAAAAAAACAGCAGTTCCAATTTGCAAACCGGAGCGAATGTTAGCAAATTTTATAAAATAAAGCTGTTTTTCTCATAAAGATAATTCGTCGCCTCAGACGAATCAATTATCAATAACATGATAATGAAAGAACTTATAAAAGAATAGGAGTGTATATCATAAACTGCAATAAAATAGTTCAAAAGTTCTTTCATTGTCATATTTTATTGGTTTTTGATCAAATCATTTTATTGAGACAAACTTTCAGCTACAGTTGATAACAATTATTGATCTTTTATAAAACTATAGAAACAAAATACAGGAAAAATTCGTTATTACGTAACTTGTTGTTAGATAAAACTTGATTTTGAGTAAAGGAGAATGCGGTCCCATAAAAAATAATTAGCACAGTGGGTATAAGAGAGGAAAAACTCGATTTAAGTTAAAACTAATTTCCTGGGTCCCTTGACTTTACATAATAACAAGTTTTTACTGTATTCTCAGTACATTTTGCTAGTTTTATATTTCTACAACACTTCTTTCTAATTTCTTTTTCTAACTTTTTTTTAAATGTTTTAAAATAATAAGGTAAGTTTTCATTGATTATAGACATTGAATATACACAAAAAAAATATATATAATCATAAAATCAAAATATACAGAAATCATGTAGTATAACTATATTACTAATTTATTGTACACAATATTATTTATGATTTTATACAGTTAATTTGAATATTTTATAAATATTTTCACTTTTCATTTAATTCAACATTTAAGAAGGAATGGTTAAAAAAGCATCAAAAACATTTTAAAACAATCTTAACAAAGAAACAGAATTTGCTGACAAGTTATATCATTTTACTCTAAATAAACTGGCATTTTATGTCTATCAATAAATTAATAACTACAAGAAAAAAAAATCTCCACTTCTCTATTTCACAAAACTGAGTAATTACCCTCAATAGCAACAGCAAAGGGAAGAATAGTGACAATCATCCAAGGCTGAATATGGTAGACCATGTCAATCGGGTTCCCTAAGCCAAGCTTGGACTTCTGCATCACAAACTGGGCAAGCGTCCAGCGCAAACCACTAAAACACACGAAATATAAGAATCAGCAAAATTTGAAACAAATTATCTCCAACTTCTCCACATTCTTCACCAACTTTGTGTAGGGTGACCAGACGTACCGTTTTGACCGGTACAGTACCGTTTTAGAGTACCATGTCCCGGTGTCCCCAAAGAGGCTCTCGGGACGCCTAAATGTACCGCTTTCGGACAAAATTTATAAAAGGGACATTTTTTAAAATTTTTATCATTAAAAAAATAAAAAATTCATAGGAATCATGTGGTTTTGAATATTTACGAAAATGTACGGACGCAAATGATTTTGCAACTCCATGCCCCTTTTTTGTCGATCGCATTCGCAAAACAGCATATTTCTTCCAAAATTGCGGAATACATATATTTTGCATATACGCGCAAGTATGCATATACTACGTGAAATGAAGTCACTACTTTTCGATTAAATTTTGAATAAAAAATAAGTAAAAAACTTTGCACAAAAATATCATCTCCTTTAATATTGATGATATTCACTTGATGGAAATTTCCAATAATATATGAAATTGAAAAAATCATTCTTATGCATTGTGACGAGGCTGAGACAAAAATTTCTTTGTCTTTCTTTTATTTTTTTCACAATAATCGTGCATGGATATTACGTAAATAAATAAATGGAAAATAATATGAGGGAAAATTAAACGCCACAAATATTATTCATACAATCAAGTAATTTTAGCTGTTATTAAGCCCTATTTGAATGCTATAAATTAATTCAGCTATTTCACTCTATAACTAGAGTTCACACTATTTGCAAAATGAACTGCAGTTCGATTAAAAGTATTAATTCAAATTAATTTCTTGCTTTATACTCCATTTTTTTTTGTATAATTTATCTCGTGACATTATATTAAGTTTTATTTATTTATAAACAAATATATATTGCATTATTTAAGTAACACGTACATTTAGAAATATTAGGCCTGTTCGTAAACCCTGCTCGGTGTACACTTTCTACACCCAATCGACCTTATATCCCATGTACATAAGGTTATTGCTTTTGTTTCTTTTTATTTTACATGTAACTTTACAACATGAATAGAATCGTGGCCAGGCCAAGAAAAAAGGTTAATTTTAGGAAATCAACTCACTGGCACAGTTTTCTTGCATGGTGACTATAATAAATCTCTTTTTTTCTAATTCTATGAAAAATGTATATATAAAAAAATGCAATTATTTATATTATTTAAAGTAGAGTGAGCGATTGCATAATTTATTATTTTATTTCCTTAAAAAATTTTAACCTGCCCTGCTTTATTGAGAAATGAAAACCAAAAAATTTCATCTCAAATAGCTTCATCGCAAAAAAATCCCAAAGTTTGTTTTCCTGAGCCCTTTAACATGCAGCCTTATGGATTATGGAACAGAAAAAAGCGTTTTACTCAAACTTCGTCCGAACTATCAATTAAAAAATACTTACGTATAATCTATGACGAAAATTCTTTAAGGGTAAGGTAACGCCACCAATGTTAAAAAAAATCCCTCTCACAAAAATTCTGAAAAAAATTTAAAATGTTCTCCTCTACACCCCCTATCAGTAGCTAAAATATCAGGTATACAAATACGATCTAGTTTTTGAGTTATGAATTTTTAAAGTTGACCAATTTAACATAGGAGTTTCATTTCTCCATGTTAAAGTAGTCAACTTTAAAAATTTATAACTCAAAAACTAGATCGTATTTGTATACCTGATATTTTAGGTACTGATAGGGGGTATAGAGGAGAACATTTTAAATTTTTTTCAGAATTTTTGTGAGAGGGATTTTTTTTAACATTGGTGGCGTTACCTTACCCTTAATGGATTTATAAATAAAATAAATTTTTTCGGAAAAAACGGTTTCATAAAAAAAAAAAATTAATTTGAAAATCCATTAAGAAAAAAAAAGTAAAAAAGGGGGCGTGGCACCCAAAAAAATCGCGCCTCCGGCGGGGGTTTTGGCCCTTCAGGCCTCTATCTTGGGGGCATGTACCGTTTTGGACATCAAGATATCTGGTCACCCTAACTTTGTGTAGCTAACAAAGCAAAACAGAGTCAACATTTCATTATAAACCAGGAACCGAATTTCTTTTTATTTATTTTATTTTTAATTGGAACAACTGGTTGTACATACAATATGGTTCACGTCAGACACTGAAAACATTGCAATTGAATGACCAAATCCCCTTACCTTTTACCTTTTAAGAGGATTGGGATCGGAATATTTTTTTTTGAGGATCTTGAAAATGGGATCCAACACCTTTTATTTTTTTTCAATGAATTGAGATACCCGATCTGGTTCATTTTATGTTTTAAAGGGGATAATAAAAAGATCTGAAAAGGAATCAAATCCACATGTTCCCCCCCTACCCCCTAGCAAATTTACGTACCGGCGGGGGACTTAAAAGTGTCTATACATTGGCCATATATTATGGGTGACGTCATAAATGACGTTTGGCATCAAGGTTTTAGTGATAAGAAGAAACGTAGCAACTGACCTTCACGCCACAAATTCAATGCACATCGTTGCC
This sequence comes from Siphlonurus alternatus, assembly GCA_949825025.1. NCBI lineage: Eukaryota > Metazoa > Arthropoda > Insecta > Ephemeroptera > Siphlonuridae > Siphlonurus > Siphlonurus alternatus. The sequence goes on from OX463781.1 coordinate 12,309,515, forward strand.
GATATATTGTAAACAAGACACTATTAAGTCCCCCGTCGCTACAATTTCTTACGTATAATATACTGTATACTATACAATAGATTACAATATACAATATGATTTCTTAATTTCCTTCATTTCCTTATGCTATTATGTTACGAGCGTTTTGATGTCATGTACGTTATAAGAATTTAACCTGCATTTGAATTTAAGAATTCATAGAATTTAAATTTATAGTGTACTTTTTAGAGTTTTTATTGCTTTATTATTTATGCACATTTCATTATTTATTCCAAAAAATTTAAAGCTTCTTGCTTTACATTCATAATACATAACTTAAGAGTTAAAGGCATACAGGCCTCAAATTACAAATTAGACAGTCACCAAGTGTTGTTAGGAGCATGTAAACAACATTCGCATCATTTTTATTCGCGCACGCTGCAACTGTGCAAAGTTGCTCTGTAAGGAAAGTCCTTGCTTACGTCACAACTCAAAGCCCGCCTCGATTACCATAGAGTTGTGACGTAGGCAAGGACTAACTTTCTTACTTTGGAGCGCAACTTCGTACGCCTGCACCGCTGGTGGAGAAAAATGATGCGAAAGTTGATCACATACTCTTACAACAACACTTGGTGACTGTCTAATTTCTAATTTCAGGTCTGTATGCCTTTAAGAGTATATACAGAGTGAACCACAATTCGCGTGCCAACTTTTTTCGTAAATTTGGTATTGCAAAAATTTTCGTACAAACTTCAAATTTGGTACACTTGTAGCTGAGGGTTGTAAAAATTAGTTCAGGTTATTAAAATTTTTATTGAACACCAATAACACCCCTTTCAGGGGTGGTTTTTAAAAAAATTATTTTCGCCTTATGGAAATTCAATGTTAAATACAACTTTTTTTGAAATCATTGGAATTTTGCGGAAAAAGTTTCTAGCATAGGGTAATCGACCCTCCTGAACTCAGAAATAATTTTAGATTTTTTCCCCGACGCACCCCTGAGGGTGGAGACCTACCCCTAAAATCCATTTTTCTTAAAAATTGTGCTAAAATTATGAAATTAATTTTCAAGGGGTAATCGACCCTCCTGAACTCGAAAATAATTTTAGAATTTTTCCCCGACGCACCCCTGAGGGTGGAGACCTACCCCTAAAATCCATTTTCCTTAAAAATTGTGCTAAAATTATGAAATTAATTTTCAAGGGGTTATTGACCCTTCTAAACTCGGAAAAAAATTTAGATTTTTTCCCCGACGCACCCCTGAGGGTGGAGACCTACCCCTAAAATCCAGTTTCCTTAAAAATTGTGCTAAAATTATGAAATTAATTTTCGAGGGGTAATCGACCCTCCTGAACTCGGAAATAATTTTAGATTTTTTTCCCCGACGCACCCCTGAGGGTGGAGATCTACCCCTAAAATCCATTTTTCTTAAAATTGTGCTAAAATTATGAAATTAATTTTCAAGGAGTAATCGACCCTCCTGAACTCGGAAATAATTTTTAATTTTTCCCCGACGCACCCCTGAGGGTGGAGACCTACCCCTAAAATCCATTTTCCTTAACAATTGTGCTAAAATTATGAAATTAATTTTCAAGGGGTAATTGACCCTCCTGAACTCGGAATTAATTTTAGATTTTTTTCCCCGATGCAACCCTGAGGGTAAACTGCTACCCACCATATCCTTCTTTCTTAATTATCGAGTAGAAATTGTGAATTATTTTTTTTTCAGGATGTATCGAAATTTTTCAGAGAAAAAATATCCCAGACAGACCCCTTCACTTGCAGCATGACAGTGGTTTCACTCAATGTGTCCACCGTTAATTGGCGTGATGGCACATGTTGGTCCGCTCAACGTGGCTATGTGTGTAGGTGCATGGCCTCTAACATCTGAGGTGTGACTAATTCCATGCAACGTCTGATCTCCACTTTCTGTTCGTCAATGGTCTCAAATCTCTTCTTGTGAACATTTTCCTTCAGAAAGAGATTTGAGACCATTGACGAACTAAAAGTGACAGACGTTAAGTGGAATTGGTTACACCTCAGTTGTTAAAGGCACACATAGCCTCGTTGTGCAGACCAACATGTGCCTTTACGCCATGCAATTAACGGTGGACACATCCATCGTCATGCTGCAAGTGAAGAGGTGTAGTCTGTGATTTTTTTTTATGAAAGATTACGATAAATTCCGAATGAAATTTAATTCACAATTTCTACTCGATTATTAAGGAGAAAAGATATGGTGGGTAGCCGTTTACCCTCAGGGTTGCGTTAGGGAAAAAATCTAAAATTATTTCCGAGTTCAGAAGGGTAGAGTACCCCTTGAAAATTAATTTTACAATTTTATCACAATTTTTAAGGAAAATGGAACCTCAGGGGTGCGTCGGGGAAAAAATCTAAAATTGTTTCCGAGTTTAGGAGGGTCGATTACTCCTCGAAAATTAATTTCATAATTTTAGCACAATTTTTAAGGAAAATGGATTTTAGGGGTAGGTCTCCACCCTCAGGGGTGCGTCGGGGAAAAAATCTAAAATTGTTTCCGAGTTTAGGAGGGTTGATTACCCCTTGAAAATTAATTTCATAATTTTAGCACAATTTTTAAGGAAAATGGATTTTAGGGGTAGGTCTCCACCCTCAGGGGTGCGTCGGGGAAAAATTCTAAAATTATTTTCGAGTTCAGGAGGGTCGATTACCCCTTGAAAATTAATTTCATAATTTTAGCACAATTTTTAAGGAAAATGGATTTTAGGGGTAGGTCTTCACCCTCAGGGGTGCGTCGGGGAAAAAATCTAAAATTATTTCTGAGTTCAGGAGGGTCGATTACCCTATGCTAGAAACTTTTTCTGCAAAATTCCAATGATTTCAAAAAAAGTTGTATTTAACATTGAATTTCCATAAGGCGAAAATATTTTTTTTAAAAACCACCCCTGAAAGGGGTGTTATTTGTGTCCAATAAAAATTATAACGCCCTGAACTAATTTTTACAACCCTCAGCTACAAGTGTACCAAATTTGAAGTTTGTACGAAAATTTTTGCAATACCAAATTTACGAAAAAAGTTGGCACGCGAATTGTGGTTCACTCTGTACAAACGATTGAATAGGTAAAATATGCTGCAAAATGTAAAATACATAAACAATTCAAATAATAAAAAGAGAAAAAAAAAAAAGGAAAAAAAAGTTTTAAAAAAAAGTATCTAGATCCCTTTTAAGGTCCTCTTTAACAAACAAAAAAAAAGGGTATCTTGATCCTCCCCCCCCTTTTTTAAGAGGATCCTAAAAAAGGCATCCAGTTCAATTTTTTTATGGGATTGGCTGGATATCCATCCAGGTCCAAACCTTTTTATGTTTTTAAGGGGATGGTAAGCAGATTTGAATAGGGGATCCAGTTCCTGCTATAAACTGTATGTTATATAAAAAGGAAAAAAAAAAAGAACTTTTTTCAAGCTATGAATTTGAAGAAAATTTAAAATGTTACAATATTGTACCTGGTGAGTGAAGCCATTAGCACCAGAAGGAAACCTCCAACGTGAAACTGTGTTGCTTTGTAGGTGAACAAGAAGAGGCCGCATGAGATCATTGCGACAATCACCAGTAGCGACCAAGACTGAAATCAGACAGACGGATAGTAAGAAACAAAAACACGTCAATTGCATTTTCAAATGAAATTTCAAAAATTATAATTCCAAGTGCTACAAGGCAAATTCAGCTTTTGCAGCAGTAACATTACTTGTTAAATTTCTTCTTAATTTTCACTGCCAAACAAAGTGGATGTTACAGCAAGTCCACATTATCACAGTACTGCTACCCTTTTAAAGTAGAGTGAGCGAGTTCATTTTTTTTAATATTTTATTTTTTAAAAATAGTTTAAGCTACCCTCTTTTGAGAAATGAAAACCAAAAAATTCCATCTCAAATAGTTTCACCACAAAAAATTCCCAAAGTTGATGTTTCGGAGGCCTTTGACGTGCAGCCTTATGGAACATAAAACCGCGTTTTACTCCAACTTTTTCTGAACTATGGTACCATTTAAAAAATACTTACGTAATCTATGATGAATTCTTTAATGAATTTTCAAATAAAAAAAAAAAAATTACGGGGTCGTTTTCTTGGAAAAAAAATCATGAAAATCCTTATGGGAATTAACCCGCAAAAACTTAAAGACTTTTTTCCGAAAAAATGGCTTCATAAAAATTTTTTTTTATTTAAAAATCCATTAAAGAATTTATCATAGATTACGTAGGTATTTTTTAAATGGTAGCATAGTTCAGAAAATGTTGGAGTAAAACGCGGTTTTATGTTCCATAAGGCTGCACGTCAAAGGCCTCCGAAACACCAACTTTGGGAATTTTTTGTGGGGAAACTATTTGAGATGGAATTTTTTGGTTTTCATTTCTCAATAGAGGGCAGCTTAAACTATTTTTAGAAAATACAATATTAAAAAAAATGCAATCGCTTACTCCACTTTAAATACTCTTTTAGAATTTAAAAAATATATGATCTGTAAAACCTACCTTTTTCTCCAGTTTGAAGAGCAGAGCAAATCCAAGAATGAATATAATTGATGTGGATTTAGTCATTGTGTATCTGAAATATTTAACATTGATTATTTTAGATTTTTCATTAATTACTTTTGTATTGTGAAATAGGGCACTTCAAAAACTTCCATCAGTGTGAGATGGCAATATTTAACATCTGATGTGTTGTTGTTTGACCTGAATTTTCATCCTGATTTTACCATCTCTCTAAATTTATGTATATAGTAGGGAATGTTTCAGGGCAATGACTGTACCTAAGTAGATTAAAGATACAATTCTGTCCTTAATGTGAAGATGATCAAAGCACATGAAGATACTATTAGTTACTTATTACTAACATATTTTAACTTTTAACTCAAATTAAAATCACTCAGCAAGATTTATGGTTCACTTGTATTACTAATCTTTTTTTTTTTTTTTTTTTTTTACAGCTTTTTCAATTTTGTTTAGTATGTAGTCACAATGTATCAACTGATATTTAATGTGAATAAATAAATAAATAAATAAATAAATAAATAAATAAATAAATAAATAAATAATAATAATACTTTTTAAATCATTAAAAAGTGAACCATAAGTTAATTGATTAAAAAGTTAATTAAGTTAATTAAAAAGTTAATTAACTTGTTTGTCTATGATTGTAATGCTACTCTTTTTTATTCTTTTTTTTTTTACAGCTCTTTCAATTTTGTTTAGTATGTAGTCACAATGTATCAACTGATATTTAATGTGAATAATTAAATAAATAAATAACTAAATAATTAAATACATAAATAATTAAATACATAAATAAATAAATATATAAATAAATAAATAAATAAATACTTTGAATTTAATACATTGTACTGTATTGTATTTAGAAAAATATTATTAACATTTCATTTAATATCAAGCTTTTTTTTTCTTAATTATTAAATTCATAACAAATACTCAGTATATAACCTCATCTTATGATCAATTAGATATTAACATGGCTTAGTTCTTACAAGGAGACGGTGATTAGTTCTAGTCCCCAGTTGGACAGTCCAACGTCTAGTCCGCTTGCTGCACCAGCTGGGAACATTCGATAGATATAGCTGCCCCATTCCAACAGCGGCCTTTCTTGTCCAGTCCTGCACTCGTAGATGGCACGGCAGAGCCATGCCAGCAAAAACTTGACCACCAAGTGACAGAGTACTACTGTCAGGGGGTAGTTGAACCCCTATGAACAAATCACAAGTCAAATTAGAGGCACAAGTAAAAAAAGATACTAATACCATCTAAATTTACATACCTGTAAGAACCATCTTTGGTAAAATGTCAGACCAATGGAGAGACTGTAATATAATATTAATAAAGATAATGTTTTTGTAGCAAGCCAGCAAATTTGTGCATTGCATAAATTTCTTTTGAATTGTGAACACCATGTCATTTTGGTATAGTTTTAGAGTCTCTTTCGGATATCCATTGTGTACACCATAAAAATCACCATAACCTGAAAAATTAAATTTAGTAATTATATTTTACAAAAATTTATATCAGAATCTATATCAATTGGCTCTGTGGTAAGAGATTTTCATGAAGCTCATGAGCAAAGTCATTTACTGACAAGCTTTGGCTGTGAAATGAAATATAGTTTTATTTAGCTCTCTCTAAAAGAGCTTTCACATGATCGAAAATTGCTACGGCATGCCGTAGCAAAATCAAGGTCCCTTTGATTTTCTTATCTACAGCGTCCTAAGGCATGTGTGAATGGCGTAGCAATATCCGAATATGTAAAAGCATCTTAACAGAATGATAACAAAGTGATCTGATATTTGCACATAATATAATTAATATATTATACTGTATGTATTTATGCAGTATAGTGCGTCATAATGTACTGCTGTACTGTATGCTGCACCCGAATTTCACACTCTCACAGCTGCTCATCTGAATGATTTCCACAATATGCAGTACAACACTGATGTACAGTATGCATACTATGCATACAGGGGCTGTACAGTATGCAAACTATATACTGTATGAAGATATGTACAGTAATATGCAAGAGAAATGTCCCAGTGAATTCATGGCTCTTTCTCCCACAGAGGCAGCCAATTAGATGTAGTACTAGTAGCATCACATGCCTGGCTCAGCTCCACCTCATATATACAAACTCATGCAAGTCAATCACCAATCGCTCATCAAAAACTGACTCGACCCGCCCTCCCTCTCCTCTTGAGGTGGAGCTGAGCCAGAAAGCACCTGATGTTACGCTAGCATTACAACAGAGGTAGGCCACTTCTATTAGAGCAGGCGCGGTCATGAATATAATGGGACATTTTTCTTACTTATTACTGCAATGTACAGACAGTATACAGTGTGTATGCATACAGAATGTAATTTCAAAAATGCTCAAATTTAGTTCAAACTGTCTGCCTGCATCTGCAAACTACACTTCAACAAATTTCACAGTGTGTGTCCAAATGTCACAATATTTTTTGTTATCTTAACAGCAGCAGCAGATAAGAGTTAGAAGCGCAAGCCTGGGGCGAGCCACCGTGGTGTAACCACAATTGCCGCCTAGTATCAACTTTATCTTCTCTTATGATACTGTACATGTATGCATACAGTATGATACAGTAAAATATATTATAATGCATAAATATTAATATTTTGTTAGTGCTGTATGCATACATTTTCGACTCAGTCAAGAGTCAATACTTGCTGATAAACGCGAGTCCTATCATGTCCTATGGACTATGGATACCACAAACCCCGCAAGCGACTCAAGCGAGCAATATGCATAATATATTATATGATACTGTATGCATACCAACTTGTACATAAGCAAGCAAGTCTCACAACAAAAATTTCATAAAGACACCTGATAACAAGTGTTAATCAATTTAAAATTTCATCCAAAAATACACTTTAAAAACTGTAAAGTAAATACCCCAAAATTTTAGTAATTTCGTGCACAACATGAAACCATAGTTAATATTAATATGAAACGTGTCTCGTATCACATCGTAACAGCTGTTCATGTAAACAAACATGGAGTCCGTGAAACAAAAGTAAAGAGCAAAATCCGCATTTTTTTTTTAATATGAATCAATAAACAAAGATGTTCTAATTCATAATTTAGCTCCCTATAATAAAGAAATGTAGGAAAATTAGCTTTAAAAGTTATCAAAAAAAATATTGCTTGAATGAAGAGGGTTTAAAGATAAATAGATATTGTCTTATAGCGTACGTGCTTTGGAAGTTCTGCTGTCCCTTTCACAGCCCTTTCATCTGACTATATTTTTAATGCTGTAAAACTGATTTCATCTCATGCTTAATTGTTCTCTACTTGAAAATATTCTAGAATTATGGAAAAATTAATACTCTGTGCTAATAACTATTATCTCTTGGCAATTTTACTAAAAAGTTATGCTATTTAGGTTCAAATTATGACTCAATCTGGAACACGCCCCTTTCACGTCTTGCAGCATCTGCTGAAACATTTTACGGAACGCAAGATCTGTAAAATTTGCGTGTTTTTTTTACTCGGAATTTTACTGAAAAGTATTTATAGCTTTTAATCCAGATGAACGCCAACTTAATTAATTGAAAATGGTTAATGTCCTATTATTATTAGCGAAATCAAAGTTCTTTGGGCGAAATCAGCTGACGTTCTTCTGCCCAGCATTAGTGTCTGAGGTCTGAGTGCGACATAAAAACTTTAGTGATGACTGTGATGAGACCTGCAAACAAGTAAAGCCGTGTGCAGGATTGATTTGGATAAAAGAAAAAAATATTAATAATTTTCAACATGATGCAATTTCAACCTTTAATTCTTCGTTTATGCATGGGGTATACCCATTTTTATAAAATAATAATTCCCATATGAATTTTGAAAAATATTAATTTTGTTTGAAAATCTAATCTAAATAATTTGACCATGACAGACGCGAATTAACAAAAAATGTAATTAATTCCTAATTGTATAATATTCCATGCATGCACTAATTTAATACTTAATTAACTTATAGATCGAGTAAAATAGAATTATATTATACTTTATATATTATAACAGAGCTTTAATTATATTAAAGCTCTAATTACAATATTACATAAATAAATATATATTTTTATAATAATTACATTACAAATTATGATAACATATATTTTATATTGCAATGAAAGTTATTTAAAATCACGAAGAAATTTATAGTACAGAAATACTATAACTTTAATCGTAAAAATTCGATTAACTAAATAAAACGAATATATCATATTAATTATATTCGATGCAGGTCGAGCAAGAATAACATTATTATATATAATAATGTCACATTGCACTGAAAATATTGAATTAATATTCTATACCAAAAAGGTTAGGTGTGTGGACATCGTAAAAAATCAAGCACTCTTAAGCATAATTTTAAGACCATTTTTTGTTTTAATGAATTTCATTTACAAATTCAGAAAAAAAAGCCTACGAACAGTCAAATGAAATATATTTACAATATAATTGCATTATATTTTTTCTTTCATTATTATATTAAGTCCATGGCATTTAATATATTTATGTCAAATTACATATTTTTTATTACTTGTAATTATATAAATAGCATGTATTAGCAACATGATCGATTTACATTATAATTAAAATTAATATTTTCTGAAATTATATTCAAGTCAGACCAATCAAAATGCAAAAAAAAAAAAAAAAATGCATAATTAATAATGATAAAAGTTCTGGAGACAAATTTTTAGTTTCAGTATAAAAATATAGATAAAAAAAATAATAATAATGAAACAGAAGTAGAATACAGTATTTTAAACATTTTTTTATCTCCTATCAGATCGGTTAATTCCTCCTCCGCCACCATTCCTAATGGCACCTCCTCTCATACCTCTAGCAGCAGGAATACCTAACAAACTTAAACTGTTTAATGGTTGATGCTTACTGCTTGGGTCACTGTTGCTGTAACGTGCCTTGTTGTTGGTGATAGAGTTCATTTGAGCCAATGGACCGCCACCCCCGGGGGTTGGAGGGCCTGATGACGGGGGCAAGGATGTCATTCCCCCAGCCCCCCTACCATTGCCTCCATTTCCATTGCTGCCTCCGTTGCCACCTCCTTGTTGATTAATTTGACCAGGTAAAGTAGTTGGATTTGGTTCACTCATATTAGGTTGTTCAGTAAAAACCATACAAAATTCTCCTATTTTTTGAACTTCACCATTTTTACCAGTGTATAATGTTAAACAATTACGCCAAATAGCTGCATAAGATTTTGTTATACGCACTATATCTCCAGGTACCAACATTTGACCAGGTGCATCCCAAATTGATACATTAATACTTCCTGTTTGATCAGCAACTTTACATGATCGAACTTCTCTATTATCTTTTGTCTTAGTTGGATGTCCTATATCCAGCATGATAAATACTACATTTATATTTTTCATTCCTGGCCGAAGGTCTTTAATGTGCGTAAACTCCATATTATTAACACTAAAACAATTTTCCCCGTGGGAAATAATGATGATATTTTTAAATATTAACTTGGTCACAAATTGTCTGTCAAGCCCCTCACTTTTTCTTCCGTAAGTAGAGGTGATCCGATGTCTATACCTGCGATAAAAACAAAAAGGATACAAAAATAAATTAATAAAACACGACTTATAATTAAGGAAGACATGAAAAAATTGCATGCTTAATTAGAAAATAATAAAATACACGCTAATATATTTATGCAGCGAGCACCGATCATGTGGGCTGTGACATCGAAAAAAATAAACCCACAACATTGCATTTTAATCCATTTTGCAAAATTGCATAGTTATTGATACTCTTAACAAGTGTGTGTGTGTGTCATGGATAATATAAACGTTGATTTACATAATTATAACGTCGAACCTTTAATTCCGTCGTTACACGCGAAACTCAATTTTAATTGTATTTTTTTTTTTTTAAATAGTGCAACTGCAGGGCTGCATGTCAAAATGCAATACTCTGTATAAATTTATATAGCACCGCGATTATGACTTTTCCTAATTGCATATTTGTATATGCATATACAACGTACTGTATAACATACACATACATGCATGTATGGCGCGCGCTATATCATGCATTATATATATTATACATATTATATATAACATAATATACGTTAAATGCTACTATATATATCTAACATAAGAATATTATATACGCAGCTAGGTAGGTATATGATTTAATTAGATCGACTTTTAATTTAGATAAAATATTTTAAATATTAAATATATAATAATACCGTGTGTTATATTTAAAACAACTCTATAGTATGATCTGTATGATATAAAATTAATAAACCATTATTTCTTAAAAACATAATTATAATAATGCATAAATATAATTAATACTGTTATATGTACACCATTAAAAATATGGTAAAATATCATGAATAATTATTATATATCATCAAATATTAATTGTGCATGTGTTTTTTTGCGTGACTTTTTTGTGACACAAATTATTAAAAACTATATGGCATAATTATGATGCATGCATATATTATGTATTTACAGTACGTAGTAAAAAAATTTAAGAATTGTATTCTGATTACAGTATATAATTATTATATGCACACATATATTATATTATATATATATGTATATATATATATATATATACGTAATTAATTATAAATAAAATATATATAAAATATATAATTTTTATGCATATATTTCATAATTAATAATATATTATTTAATTTGCATTTTAAGAGAACTAAATATAAATGGTATGCAAAACTAAAAATTAATTCAGTTCAATAACCTGACGACTGACGAACCCCAATATTACGAAATTTTGCGAAAACGCAAAACTATCTGCTATCTCGTGTGCATCATACCGGCATAAAAGTTATGTAGAAACTTGTTACTTGTGAGGCGAGAAGTAATGATAGATTTCCCCTCCTTGCTCTCTGTTTTTTTTTTTTGTTGTTGTTTTTTTTTTCGGAGTAGCTTGAGGTCTCCCCTACTGCTCTTCGTTTGCCAATTTTCACGCGAATTCTCTGTCTACGTTTTCTCTGTCTGTGCTGCTCGACGATCACACTTCTTCCTTGCTTCCTAGGTCCTCACTGCTCCGTGGTGAATCTTGCACTGAACTCCGTACATTTCGTAGCCACCATGTTCGTTCTCTCTCGGACATATTCGGCTTTCTCCGATGAATGACAAAAAAGAAAAAAAAAAAGTCGATGAATTGAATCGCGATAACAATTAATTAAGCGGTACATTTTCAAACGTTCTGTAAAACAGATTTCTGACGACAATTATTTTAAAAATGTTATCGCAAAAGCACTTAAAACTGTATAGTTTTTTTATATTTTAAAGTATAATTTCAGTTTTGTACACATTAAATATAACGGATAATCTGCATAAAAAAATTTATTGCAGAAATAAGAAATGAATAGATGGTACCAAATTATGCTACTCCGTTTTTTTTTTTTTTTCTTTTTTATAAATTTCAGCATGGGAAGTATTGCTAAAAATCTAGGTAAAGTCAGGTTTGAACCTACCCCCTTTTAGTCCCTATCCTTTTATTAAGAAGTGACACCTCATCTATTGCATGACACCCCTCACCCCTCTCTGTAATTTCAATATTAAAAAAAAAAAAAAAAAAAAAAGATGTAGCAGCTAGTGCTGGCTGTAGTTACGTACAACAGAGGGTCTATAATATCTCTGGTAGTATAACTTTGCATCCATTTCTGCAATAAAAAAATTGCATGTAGGTATACGTACGATTTCACTCTCGATCATTTTGTAAAAGTTTGTTGGGGGTGGGCTGCACTCCAAGTACCCCTAAAATAAAAGATGAACTTCAATTAAGGAATAAAGGCGCGGAAAAAAGGGAGTATTTCGATTTTAACAATGTCGGAATAGTGTTTTTTATGATCTCAATTTGTATAAAACGTATAAGTTATAACTCTCATGTGCTCAAATCTGATATGTGTATTGCTTATTATTTTTATTTTATATTAAGAATCTGCTGGGCTTCTAATTGAAGAAAAACTCTCATATTGAATGACATGTATATTATTTGTATATTTATACATAACTATATTTATATATCCGTATAGCATGTATTATAAGAACAATTTTTTTACAACAGTGAATTTATCATTTTATCCAAATGCAGCACATGCAGTACGTACGTAGCAGTATAATATATAGAGCGCGCACGCAGTATAGAGCACGTAGCCACGTACTGTACATACACATAGCATGTACGCATTCTCTGCATTCTGTCTCTGTTATATTGGTGTATTACATTATTACAGCAGCTGCAGCTTGGCAGCAACAGCATCTATCTACAGTACACTGTACAATATAATATATTATACATATAGCAATTAATAGCAATCATATAAAATATATATAGGGTGCCACGCGATGTCGTATAGTCCTGCAATGTCTTTTAAAGGCAGCTGGTACTTCTGGTATAGCGCCTATTATAGGTGTACAAAAAATTGTACACTCAATAAGCATTAAGCATTAAGCAATTAAGCAAAAAACGAAAGCAATTAAGCAGCGAGAAAAATGTTGCGTAAATAATTTATAGTATTATAAAATAAATATAATACATTACATAATTAGTACAAATGTTTCATCTGATTCATGTATCGATTGTACAATTACGAATAGACATTTTAATTAAGCATGTATATATATATATACAGTATATGGCAAAAAGTAGAGTTAAATGTTATGTTTAATTAAAATTCATAACGATAATTTCAAACACATCCCTACGTAGGAATGTCTTTCGATAATTTCTTTAATTAATTCATAAAATTTCTTATTTTTTAAATTTCCGTTTGTATTTTAATCAATAATAATCAAGCTATCATTGTTTTTATATTTAACATATAATATATGATATACTAATATTTATGATCAAATTCCGGCCCGCACTATTTGAAGTTTTAATTTAAAATTACAAAATACCTGCAGAGTGACAATATAATTGTATAGCAAGTATATATGTGATATTTAATTATTATGCGGTCGAATTACATATTACAATAACTATTTTAAAAAAACTTTAGTTCTTAGATTCGCATATGACGTGAGATTATATACTCACAATTAAAATATATTATATATATATATATATATATATATATATATATATATATATATATATATATATATAATATATATATATATATAATATATATATACTGTATAGTACAGCATTGTAATTTTGCAGTACGGTACGGCAAGGAGCGTCTCCCACTGCTTATGCTCTCACAGCCTTGTCGCATTTGCTCGTCATTCGCAACACCGAATGGAAGCATGACAACAAACAGTCGCGCGTATGTGTATTTGTACAGCCACACTCATAAGTGAGCTTGGCTGACGTAACCTGTTTACACGAGAAGTTATTATATGCTTAGGAAATAAAATTATCACAGCCTCACTTATGGAGGAAAAACATGATAAAAGCATGCGGTTTTTGTATATCATTTTACATAGCGTATTGTAGTTGCGTATCAATTCAATTGCACCAAAATTATTACATGGATAATTATTATTATTATTATAATTATTAATTATTATAATTATTATTATATATATTTAATACATTTTTATACAATTATATTTTATGTTATATATATTCCTTGTATATTATAATAATTGATTACTAACTTTATAGCCAATTATATAGTTTATAATGTTTATGTGTAGTTAAATATATATAATTATATTATAATACATCCAATGATGTACTGCAGTACTTCAATGCCATGTTAACAAATCATTGTATTCATACATGTATAATATCATGACTAATGAGAGTATTAATTTATTTTTTGTTCATCATTTCATATTTTTAATTCTAAACTAAAAATTGTAAGTAATTTTGATTGCCACAATATATAATATAATTATGTAATTATATCAAATTAAATGATAATATATTTACTGACATTTAAATGTTTTTAACCTAATTTGCATACATTAAGATGAAGATTGATTAATTAATTACAATTAACTCGATCTGTTACTTTTTTAATGTGTTGGAAATAAAAGTAATCTTTGAGCTTTTTGAGCTCGCTATGTATACGGGGTTGTTAAAATTTCGCTATAAGTTCGATCGATCTTGATCGAGGTAACCTAAAACATGCATGGACTTGTTGCATGCATGGACAGGTAACTTGATATTTTCGTCCTTTAATTGATACAGATATTTGTCTTGCGACGTGCATCAAATTTCGATCTTATAGGTCCCAGGGTTAATTTATTCATATCTGCGCTGAATTTTATTACAAATACAATATTTTAAAATTAATAATAAAAAAAAATATTATGAAAGTTGGATGTCAAATCAAATTAATAATTATTTTATCGTTTATAATGCAATATTAAATGAAAGACTTTTGTCACCCTAATTTCTTCAAAGAGTGAAGTTTCTTCCCTAGAAATTCTTAATGTAAATAATTTATTTCAAACTATGCTTTTAAAAAATATTTGTAATATATATAATATATAGTAATTATGGTAAAATGACAATTAAATGTTAAAAAGGAGATAATTTTGTATTATTTAATACGCACGTTAATTAAAATGCAATATTTCAGTAAGGGTTGATATTGTTAATTTTATAAAATAATTAATGTGTTATAAAGGACGCAGTTAATTCAGCAGGCAAATAAAATTATTCTAATATAATTTACCCCTCAAACGAAAATTTGTTTATATTTTTTAAGCACTTTAATTTTAATAACATCTTAAAAGAATATTTTTGTATGTTCACGTGTTAACCTCTGGCATATAATAATTAAAAATAAAAACGGAATTTGAACAATGGAGTATCGACCTCAATTTTTTTTATTGCAGAAATGGATAGAAGGTGCAACGTTATGCTACCCTGATTTTTTCGATTTTTTTCAGATTTTTTAGAGCCCGGGAAGTTTTTTTAAAAACTTATTGAAACTTCTTTTTGTGACGTCACGAGATGCCGCTCCTTAAGAAAAAGAAAAAGACTTGCCACCGCGTGACGTCACAAAAAGAACTTTCAATAATTTTTTAAAAATACTTCCCGGGCTCTAAAAAATCTGAAAAAAATCAGGGTAGCAAAACTTTGCACCCTCTATCCATTTCTGCAATAAAAAAAATTGAGGGTCGATACTCCAATGGAGGATAATTAATGTTTTCAAATTTCTCATTTCATACAAGAATAAATTATAATAAAAAAATGTGGCGTATAATATATATCGTATGCCATATATATACAATTATATACATATAATATAATTTTAGTAATTTTACTATATTATAGCTGTGCTGGTTGCTGGTTGTGCACATCAGTAAAAATACTTGGCCAGTTAAGTGCAATACGTCGATCGCTCACACGAGGAAGCAAACGGAGTGACTCGAAAGAGTTTGTTATAGTCTTCAAGGCTGCTGGCAATTTGCCAACGTACACATATGCAGCTTATTAGAGACGATACGAACGGAATGCTAACAAACGCTAACTTGAAACATGCAGCACTCAAATAAGGAGTTCATGCCATATTATGCAAAAGTAGAATTGACAACCTATAGTTAATTGATACTGAATTTCCAAGGAAATTAAATTTCTATAGTCCTTATTATTAAACATCACTTTCGGGACCCCAAAATTAACCAGCGTTTTCCTATGCTGGGACGCACTTCCTTTGGGCGAGCGTCTGGGTTCGTCGGAACCCGACGAAACTTTTCCTGGGGGTTCCCGGGGGTGGCCGCCGTAACCGGGAAAATAATAAAAAATCCACGTCCGGGGGGGGGGGACTGGGGGTGAATTTTTTTATCTAGATTTTTGGGGTTTTTTGGCCTCCGAGCTCTTCCGGTGCCCTGCGCTGGCCTTGGCCGGTGGAGGTCTTTGCCCGGTGAACTTTTGTTGCTGCCGAGTCGTGTTCGGTTCCGGACACCGGACACCCTTTCGGCAGCGCACGCCGCCCGTGAGGTTACGTTTGGAAATTTGGGCTCTTCGGTGTCGTGTGGTCTGTGTTTCGAATCACCGTGTTTTCGAGTGTTGGTGCGTGGTGTGTTGTCGTGGCCGTGTAGTGAGGACGTCATGCTATTGCGACGTATTACGTGTCACTTTGATGTGTTATGGCCCTCTATCATGCACTTTCAATCACAAATGTGGACATTGTGGACACGGGGTGACCTTGTGCCGCGTGACTCCACGGCTAGGGGATCTCCTCCCTGAGTTCATCTTTTCGTTGGTTTCGATTTGTGTTTTCTGATACGTAGACATGTAACGCACAACGTACTAGTATAATTATAATGCTCTGCTGGGAATCCAGGTTTATAATAAATAGTGCATGCATTATGGGTTAGTTGGCTGGGTGCACCCTTTACTCCCCCCTGAAATATTATTACTTAAATATTTTATATATAAGCTTAATATTATTAGATATTATATATTTACATCTCCCATAATTTGATTCATTAATTCAGATTGAACTTTAATTTTATATTACGTGTCCAACCGTGGCCCCGAATTTTTTCTTGATTTAATTTTTGCTTCTGCTATTAAATGAAATTAGGTTGAAGTGGTTGATCCTTGTATATATTTTGTATGTTGTACGTATTATTACTGTGTCGTTTTATATTTTATCTTTTCTGTATATCACACGGGACTGAAACCCCATGTTTTAATACTTAATTATTCATTGCAGTTTTTTATCAGGCTCGGGACTCGGACTGGAAGCTAGGGCCAGTCAGGGCCATATAGACATATATATTACAGGCAGCAGGGGCCACCTGAAAGGGGGGGCCTGCACTTTTTGTTGTATATATGTATATAATGCTCTCTGCGTTAAAAAGTGGTGAGGCCAGGCAGGGATCCTTAACCCATGACCCAGCCTGTTTGTCATATATATTAGATCGCTGAAAAATATAAAATTATATAGTGACTGCAATTTTGAAGCAAATGAACGCAAATGTAGGAACTTCGCCCCAATTGCGCCCAATATTTATATATTTATTATAGTCGTTTATCGATTTATATTTTAAGCAAATAATTTTTTGTAAAAATTTGAATGTATGTATTATATATATCAATCTGTACTGTTTGTTACAAACAGTACAGATTGATATAATACAGTTTGTTTCTTTTTTTCAGCTAAATCTAAATATTATGTGTTGATTTTCTTTGTATATAGACATGTATTAGAGCACGGCCCCCTGGAATTCCAGGTGGCCGTGTATTAGAGTCACATAAATCTACCAACTGGTATTTAATGTGAACAAACAAACAAACATGCAAACAAACAATACAATTATTTTTTTATAAAACATTTATTTTTGTGTTTTTTTTCCTATATATATGTTTATGAGATAAAATAATTAAAATAATTAAAATATATAAATTACACTTATAATATATGTTGCGACGTTTACAAATATAGAGCATAGTTAATATTATCCATGCATGCACTTTCAACATATATTATGGGTTATTCTTATCTGTTTCTTTTCTGAGCTACTATATATGACCCTCAGATAAAATGTGACATATAATTATAAGACTATTATTATATGGTAGATACAATTAACATATTAAATTATATACAGTAAGACTATATTATATAAAGTGTTTATAATGTACAAATATTATTATGGAGTTTAATGAAATATAAAGCCATTTGGAGCATTTGGACCATTTCAAATAAGATATGATTAAAAAAATGTAAATGCTGAAAAATAACATTTAATTACTTGTTTTATTTTATATAATTTAATAACAAAATAATATATATTATAAAATACACATTAAACACAAATTAAAATAATTAAAATATACAACATGATGCAAACCTTAAAATTTATTATTAATATACGCAGTCATTTGACCAAAAATTTAATTTGTTAATTAAATTTGATATTGACGATTTACATGTTAATGACGCTCCGTTGTAGCAGCGATATCCTCTGACGTCATCGTAATGTTTAGTGGAGGAACAGTACTTGACTCCTTGCTTAGCTGCATGTTGTTATCTGTGAAACAATATACGCGTATAATATGTCTCATTTTTGCTACATTAATTACTTACATGCATTAAGAAAAATTAGCACGTCGCGTATACAATACATAAATAAAGGTATAATATATAATATAAAAATTTTCTGTAGCTTAAATTTCGCTCGAAAAACGAAATATATTATAAATAATATATTTCTTCCAGGGATCGGATGCGGATGCGGATGCAGATGCAAGATGCACACGGATGCGCAAAAATGGGCTTGCATCCGCATCCGTGCCATGCATCCCAGATGCACAGGAAAAAATGAATGCATCCTAGATGCACAGGAAAAAATGAATGCATCCGGATGCGCATCCCAGATGCACGGGGAAAAATGAATGCATCCGGATGCGCATATGCATGAAAAATAAATTTGCATCCGGATGCGCATCCACGGATGCACGAAAAATAAATTTGCATCCATTTAACACTTTTTTTCTCTTTTTTATCAGGTTTTTTGCTAATTGCCTCTAAATAAATCTTTAACACGAGGCATATTTTTTAACTTTATTTGCCACTTGTCGTTTAAAAATTACAAGAAACAAAGTGTATTATAAAAACCAAAGATCGGATGCGGATGCAGATGCAAGATGCACACGGATGCACAAAAATGGGCTTGCATCCGCATCCGTGCATCCCAGATGCACGGGCAAAAATTAATGCATCCGGATGCGCATCTCAGATGCATGGAAAATAAATTTGCATCCGGATGCGCATCCATGGATGCACGAAAAATTAATTTGCATCCGGATGCGCATCTCGGATGCACGAAAAACACGCGTGCATCCGGTCCCTGATTTCTTCGATTTCTCAAAAATAATTTTTATAAAAATTTATTTATAATTTATTTATTATATTTATATCACTCACTCAGCAGGTCAGCATCAGGTTTAAGCACCCAGTGTGGCCACTTCTTAAGCTCTTGATAGAAGGCCATTCCTGGTGACTCAGTGGCGGAGACCTGACGGTGTGCCAACAGCTGGTAGTTAGGAGAGATTTTGCCCAGGCGCACACCCTCCTCAATCAGGAGCTGCGCGGCGCGGACCTGTGGAAAAGGTTGCATACATTATTCAGCTGCAGGGGCTGCAATATGAAAGTCTTGTACCCAAACTTGTATTGTAATATGTGTTTTTTTGAATAAAAGCCTTTTGAATCTGAATCTTATTTTAACAATGAAACCTTTTAAATTGAAACTTAAATAATTTAATTAATTATAATATAATGATTGTAATTCATCTGAATAAAAAGATACATACAATAATTGTTGTAATATAATATATCTTCTAAAAATATGAGGTAATAATAATTAACTTTCTGAAATATGTGTATACATTATATTATAAATGTATAACATTTAACCATGTCTAATGAGTAGTATTTAATTCTCATAATATATGCACGGCGCGGCATGTCTAAGTCGTCAAGTAGGGTACGTACGTACCTGCTCAGCGGTCGGTAACACCGAGATGAACGTTCCCACGAAACAAATCCCAATGCTCTTGAAATTGTAGCCGTACGTGTGGGCCCCCACTGCGTCCCAGCCACGTCCCTCGTAAGCTCCTCCGTCACCACCGACCAAGAAGTTGTACCCGATGTCCAACCACCCTCTGCCCTCGATGTGAAATGTTTGAATCTTTCTTACCTGTGAAATAGCTCAATTTTAACTACAGGAAATCAGTTACCTGTGAGTATGCGTATTATCTTGAACGAAAAATTTACAATATAATAGCAATTTTAACAATGACGGGGATCATTTTATACATTGATTATATTTTATACATGAAATTTATTACTTTTTTGATTGATTGATTTTATTCAACTTTATAGTTGGCATAAAATGATAATTTAATAATTTTATTTTATTATTCTACACAGCAGGGAAAAAAATAAAAAAAAAAATTAATTTATAAATTATATCTGTCAGCAATGAGTGCTTCTAACTATTTTATTTTAAATTATTGATCAAACTATAAAATAATGCAAGGGTTGAGATTAAGATTTTATGGGAAAATTATTACTTGCTCAATTAAGGTAGAGATAATATGTATCAGCTGGCCCAATGCTAAAAAAATCCCATTCATGAAAATTATGAAATTTTTTTAAAATGTTCTCCTCAACATCCCCTATCAGTACGTAAAATATCAGGTATACAAAAACGAGCTAGTTTTCGAGTTATTAATTTTTAAAGTTGACTAATTTAACATGGAAGTTCCATTTTTCCATGTTAAATTAGAGAACTTTAAAAATTAATTACTCGAAAACTAGCTCGTTTTTGTAAACCTGATTTTTTACCTACTGATAGGGGATGTAGAGGAGAACATTTTAAATATTTTTCATAATTTTTATGAATGGGATTTTTTTAGCATTGGTCCAGCTGATACATATTATCTCTTTAAAAATAAACCAATATTTCTGGCTTGATTTAATTCTGAAGCTGTACGTTGGTTAGTGCAATACCTGAAACACACATTGCGAGTTATTGGAGCAACCATTAGTTGCGGAGTGACTGATGAAGACGAAGGGCACGGGGTGCTCCAGGGGTGTCTGCGGTCCCACGGGCTGCGCCAGCCAGTCGATACGCGTGTAATAAGGCGCCACCCCAGCACTGCCGTTCAGAAAAGTCACGTTCTTGTCTGCAACAGGAGGGAACAGCAAGTTAACTATCAGCAGCCTCTATACATTAATTATTAATAATTTCATAAAAATGTAAAATGAAATAACAAAATAATTAGAAAGACAAATAATATCTATAATCATCAATTCGATCATATAAAATGTTTCAACAACAACTCATTAACATGTATGAAATTCAGCATAGAATCTATAATATATATAATATATTTGTAGCACAAAGAAAATTATTATAATAATTCGTTAAAACTATGTTTATCATATCTGTGGCATCTTAATGATCTTATATATAAAATTATTATCTGAATGCTTCAAAAATCAATAATTCATAATTCATAATTATTTATTGCTTTTCGATTGTACAACAATATAAGCACGTCAGATACATAATCACAGTAAAAGTTAAAGATCGTCAATTCACTATCACATAAAAAAAAAAACAACATAAAATTGGTACAAAAAAAAAAAAAGGAAAAAATTGCACTGCATTGTCATAAATAATGTTCCAGCTAATATGCAACTAATTTGGCAATTTCCATACAACGACATATATATATACACTTGAGATGATATCAGTATATAATTCTTAATCGTTATATATTTATAAAAGCATTGTCACACCAAGAATATTATGAGCAAATATAAACACACTATCCGGCATCAAAGACCTGGAATACAATACAACAAGAATATAACTTACATAACATCCATATAATACAAAAATATATATATATATATATATATATATATATATACATATATATATACATATACAAATATACATACATATATATCTTACCCAAACATGCATCATATTTAATTCAATGCATTTTGTAATCAAGCATTAAGAAAGATATAAAAAATAATTTTTTCTTGCATGGAATATACTAATTCCATGCAAGAGTTTGTCATACATGTTTATACATATTATTAATATTAATATTATAATATGTATCATGAATAAAATGAAAAAAAAAAAAATTTAAATGTATATACCATACACAGCCAGGCGCGGATCCAGGGGGGGCTGGGGGGGCTGCGCAGCCCCCCCCCCCGAAATTTTGAAACTAACATAGGCATTTCCCCCACTCCAATTTTTTCTTTTAACATTGGCCTTATGGAAGCAGCCCCCCCCCCCCCCCCGAAATTTTTTTCTGGATCCGCCCCTGTACACAGCTGTATATATACATATAGACACAGTATACACACTACGCATGCAGTAAACAGTATATATATATATATATATACAGTATATTACAAGTTATAATAACATTAATATACATAAATTAATAATTTAAATAATAATATGACATTATAATAAAATAATATAGAAATATGAATGCAATTTTTAATTATATTCAACATTATTATACTTTATTTGAAAGACTGTAAAATTTTCATCATAACTTTCTTAGATACCATCGCCCGAGACTTCATCATGCATCTATATAATTGCGTGCATGTATTTACATTTGGTATATAAACAAAGGCATATGCGTTTATACAAAACTTAAGTTTGATATTTTTTATGCCTTTTCCAAGAAGAAAACAAGTTGGGAAGCTAATAATCTCACGTTCTTGTATCTTATCCTTTTCTTTGTTTTATACTATCAAAATTAAACAAAATATCGTTGAAGTTCAAAATTGAAGCTTTTACGTAACTGAAATTACGTATAGCCGTATATTATATATAGTACTGTACATCATACACATCAGAGAATCACACATTCGCGACAAATCGTCACCAAGTCTTCTGAAGCTCTAAAAATTTTGCCCAAATTTCTGGTCATAAGACACGGAGGTTTCTGATGCATGGTCTCTGATAGAACATTTATACAGTCAAATTTATATGATATTCCTTCCGGAAGTAGCCGGAAGTTTAGAGTTTCTGGTCTTCCTATTTGTATTTAAACAATTCAATTTCACACATTTTTGTCAGCAATTGTGCAATCCCTCTGCACAGTTTCAAAACTTAATTGCAAACAGAATAGACACAAACTTCACATTTCCGGCTACTTCCGGAGGGAATGTCATATTAATTTGACTATAATTGCCTGCATTGGCAAGTATTGTGACAAGCAATGAAGATAATATAATGAAACACTGTTTATTTTCCATATGATTAATATTTGTTGTTATTGATAATAATTATAAATCAGATAAATATTTGCTCAGTTGCGTGGGTGAAGGATTATAATGAAGGCCTTCAGTCGTGTTATGAGACTTATAATATATATTTATATATATGTGAGCCACTCCTTGGGATTATACGTGCCGCTTATAAATTCAGCGCGCCCTTTGAGCTACACACTGTATGTTTTAATAAAATCCACACATATATAAATACTGTATATATTACAATATATACCTGTATTTATTTTTTTTTATTTATTTATTAATTTTGAACTTTTACAGGTTGTACAGGACAAACATATGTTCGCGTCAATTTTTTATATATAAATATATACAAAACAACACTCACAATATCATAACACACATTCTAGCATAATGAGCAATTATTTAGCTTTAATATAACAAAAATAAGATGAGGGGAAGAACAAATTCAATTAAAACTTAAGGTAGAGATAACGCCGAACAGCTGATCGACGTAATCCCCTTTGATTAACATGTAAACCTTAGCAAATTGACAAAAATTCTGAAATTTTTTTGAGAGGCAGATATTAGTGCCTAAAAGCCATAGAAAAAGTTTCAAAAACATTTAACGAGCCGATTTTTTTAAATTAATTTTTTAGTTTGGCTCTCCAAGGGAAAGCCCTATGCTGAAAATTAAAAAAATTAATTAAAAAAAAATCGTCTCGTTAAATTGTTTTGAAATTTTTTTCTATGGCTTTTGGGCACTAATATCTGCCTGTCAAAAAAATTTCAGAATTTTTGTCAATTTGCTAAGGTTTACATGTTAATCAAAGGGGATTACGTCGATCAGCTGTTCGGCGTTATCTCTACCTTAAACTATACACTATCCATTATTTTTTTTGTGGAATATTATCAACAATTTTTACCCTACTATGATTCAAGAATTGAATTGATGAAGTTTCTAATTATTATTTCTTTGTTCCAACAGAACTCTCTCGGATAATTTATTACTCTCGAAATCCTTAATGGAATAAAACTCTTTTGATATCAATACTTCTTTCAGTTTAGTTCGAAATAGTTTATTATTTTCTATTTCTTTCAGACAATTAGGCAAAAATTCAAAAAATTTAACTGTTCGGTATAAAGAGCAGTTTTTAAAATATTCCGAATTGTGTTTTTCAGAAATAGTAACATTCGATTTATGCCTAGTATTATAATTATGGAAACAATCATTTTGAAAATAAAAATTTGGATTATTTTTTTTAAAAGAGGCACAATTTAAGATATAAATGCATGGGACAGTTAACATATTATTGGCTTTAAAGTGTGAAATACAAGATTGTCCTTTTGGAAGCCTTGTAGGCAGGCAACTCGAAAATCTAATAATAATAATTATAATATATATTTAGTAAAATTACAATATCGGTATAAAATCAAAATTCTCAAGCAAAATTATACCATCAAAATTATATTCTATACGTAATTAACGTCCTTAAAATTCTGTAGATCATAAATAACTGGCATTCTCAGATGATAAGAGAGAGATAATGAGGATGCAGGCTGAAGCAGTTCAGGGTCGACTTATTCTTATTTTCTTTCCTTGTTCACGAAGAAAAAAAATAGAATGTAGAGAGTTAACGCAGTCATACATGATAATAGTTTATGTAAATGTTATAGGTTTAATAATTATATGTTTCATACACTGACGATTATTATTTTTGGATCAATTGCTATTGTGCATGCTGATTCAAGTGGGTGGGCTTATTTTTGTGTAGGGCTTCCTCTTTGACGATAACAATATACCTCCACTATTCAGGCCTCATCATCAGAGGGGCGGTAAGTTGTGTATTATAGGCAAATACTCTGGATCATAAATAAACCATAATGACAACTGCTGTTTCAAAAATAATGATCAGAGCATGTACAAAGTAGGGGACATTCACAAAACTTTAAGGCTACATTTAGGGCTCGAATTTTTTAAGTTCAATTTTACGCTTCATTTTTCTACACAATTTTTCGAGAATTAAAGAAACCATTTTTTTTTTTAACGTGTGCAAATTATGTCTGCTAATGAGTTGAATCTTCTGTATTTTTTGTAAATAACATTATTACATTTTTTCATAATTGCTTAAATTTTTATGACCTGTTGCCCGCCAAAGCAATCTTACAATTTATTATTAATAATAAGGTGACAGGCTTCTAGCTGATGTTCCATGAGGAAGTGTCTCGAAAATGATATTGATTTTTATCTTGCTTACTTACAACACCTTGTAATTTTATTTTTAAACATCCTGCAAGGCGCACAAAAAGGAGTGACGTCGTCTTTATTTATTTTTTTTTTTTGTAAGATGTAACCTCACATCAATAATTTAGAAAACATTATATATATATATATATATATATATATATATATATATATATATATATATATATATATATATATATATATATATATATATATATATATATATATATATATATATATATATATATATATATATATATATATATATATATATATATATATTAAGAAGATAATTAGAAACCGACTAAACCGAGTCTATCTTGTGAGAAAAACTATAAGGAAGTAAAAAAATAATTATTAATAAAAATAAAACGTATCTGTTTAATCTTGAGATGTAAATGAACTTTGATCATCAGAGTATTTCTGAGAAAAATATAAAAAATATTGTAAGCAAAAACTTGGCAATTAGTGACAAGCATATATAATATATATCTAAACTGTGTATGTCAAGAAACTCTATATTTACTACATATATTATATATAATAATTATATATATAGCGATTCCCGAAGGAATTTAAGTTGTCTAGGTTTCTCACTTATAAACTACACGTTTAATGTCATTCGATCTAAATCAATGAGACTAATAAATACACCGTCAATGAATCTGGATAATAATCTAGATAATCCCTTCGTAAATCGAGCCCATTAAAATGCCCAACATTGTGTTTGCTATAATAGGTACAACTCGATGTATTATTAATAAAATTGTTAAATATAATTTTGGTGACTGAGACCATGAGACTACATGATCGAAATTAATATTTATGCATTTTAGTTGAATTTTTAGTAACTCTTATATTTATATAAAATAGAAAAAAGTGCCAAATGCAGTTATAAAACGTCATTAAGTATTTAAATGAAAAGTTAAACATAATCTACAGAATGTTATACATTTCTTTAAAAAAAAAAAATGAATACTCAATTATTTTTTTTTTATTAATATCCTAAATTATGAAAAAAAAATTGACAAAATTTTCATCTGCAATTTTTGGATTTAGTTAAAATGAAATTCATAGGACAAGAGGTATAGTTAATTTTAAAATAAAGCAATATCAATAATATAATATATGTTTAAAATAGATTGTACTGTATATGTATAAATACTCGTCTGCAGTACTGATAAAACTTGCATAAATTAAAAAATTAGTTAACTTACAGAATTCGTCCCAGTCTCCAGCAGGGGTCAGTGCTGAGGCGGAGGCAAGTCCGCCTCCAAGACCCAGTCCCCCGAGTACCGCGAGAAGCACCACAAGAGAGGCGAGCAAACAACCGCCCCCGAGCACCAGCAAGAACCGTCTATGTTTTGTACCTCTGTCCTTGTCTTCAGCTGTGGGCAGAAACACCGCGACCACGTGACACAAAAATTCAATCTTATTTCATTGCTTTCTATTAAAGGGTGTCATGTGCAAGACTATATCATCTATTACATGCTTGCAACTAAAAATATATCAGTCTTAGTTTTGTACACGATAGACGAGAACGAAGCAAAAACTATTCCACAATTAATTATTAAACATTAACCGCTTTGGAAGCTAATAATTTAATAAATTTTATGTCATCAAGCTTTCAAGCATACGTCCTTCTTCTTAGTATTATTTTAGTTTTTTTTTTTTTTTTTTTATATCATCGGATTTTTATTCATCCCTTCATTTCCTTCTCTATATATCATAAAATGAAAAAAACTTCTATGTAGGATTTATTTATTCATGCAAAAGCAATATAGAATTAATTATAGCTCTTCTGAAAAGGGCAGTAATATTTTATCATGAGATCGAGAGTTTATTTTCTGTGAAATATAGCAAAATAAAATTCTATAACTAAAATATATTTCAATATTATTTTCTGCTTATAAATATTAGTTATGAGAACTCCGACTCATTATGATTTTTTTTTATATATATTTTTTATTAAATATTACATATCAGTGAATTCAGAAATATTAAACTTGCATGTTATTAAAAAAAACAAGGTGTGTGGCGCAGTGCGCTTGACTGGGTCTCGTCAGATCACCGAAGTCAAGCAACGCCGAGCGTGGTTAGTAGTTGGATGGGTGACCATTTTCAACAAAAACCACGTTTCCCACCCAGGGGTAAATCGTTGCGCTTTTCCACTATATGTGGTTCCCTTGGCTTTGGACCATTGCACTTCCGGTTCATTGACAAAAGCTGTAGCGTCCATCGATCCTGGCTGAGGTTTCCACGTTTCCCTCAGTCTCAGGCAAATGCCGGGATGGATTGCAAGGCCGTGGCCGCTCCCGTTTCGGAAGAGCCCGCGAAACGCTAAGTTAGGGTTTCGGAAGGTTCGGGGTTTCAAACTTCAAACTTAGTGAGTAATTAATAGTAAGTAGAAGTACCCATGGCATTATAGTTAGGGTTTGATTAAAAAAAAAAAAAAAAAAAAATTAAAAAATTAAAATTCCCAGCTTTAAATTTCATGGCATTGATACTTCTATTTACATAATTTAATAATAAAACTACATAACATAATTTCAAATTTCATACATTCATCAAAGTAATTGCTCTTAATTATTGATTTATTAAAAAACTGAATTATATTTATAAAAATAATAAGTTTAATAAAACCATTATTTTTATTTTTTAAAAATATATTATTATATTATAGTGTCTACCGGCATGAATATAATTATTATATGAAATTAATGCAATGATTAGAAAGTTAAACTTAATTCCAACTGCATATACTCGATGAAGGTTAATGACCTATTCGTATACTCGTATACAATAGAGAAGTGAGCTAAATGTGATTTCACAGAGCACTCAGAGTAGCATGTTCAGCATGCACGTTCCTTTGTAAAAAAATTATGCGACACAGAATAATGTACACTTCATATTCAATGCACGTACGAAGGGTAATTTTTTCATGCTTTGTTTGCAAAATTATCATACATTGTAAAAATTATTAACAGGGATAAATTAATTAAAACATTATGAATTACATTAGATTTTTTACACTACTGCGTGCATCATGAAAAACAATATAATAATTAAATCTCCTGACTCTGACTTGTTATTAAATTTATGTACTCATGAGGAAAATATAATAAATAAATAAATAAATAAATAAATAAATAAATAAATAAATAAATAAATAAATAAATAAATTAAATAAATAAATAAATAAATTAAATAAATAAATAAATAAATTAAATAAATAAATAAATAAATAAATAAATAAATAAATAAATAAATAAATAAATGAATGAATAAATAAATAAATAAATAAATAAATAAATAAATAAATAAATAAATAAATAAATAAATAAATAAATAAATAAATAAATAAATAAATAAATAAATAAATATGCATAAGAAGATGCAGTAAAAAGCGCGGCTATATCTATAAAAAAATGCATGACTTTATTAAATATTTTGTCAAATAAAATATTATATACGACACAAAACACAAAAAATCTTACGTTTTGTAACTATAATTGATAGCTGCTGCGATGGAGCTTGATAATTTTTTAAACTTTTTGGAATTTGATCATTCCCGTCCGTAACTGGTTGAATTAAATTATGCTGCGTCGTTGATTGGTCCTTAACTTCATGTCCTGCTGCATTTAGTGCAGGAGTTGATGTAGTTGTTACAAATTGCTGCACTGTCACATCACCATTATACACTGTAGTGTTTCCAAAATGAATTTTTGATGAATTGTTAATATCAATGTTACCAAAATAAGTTGGTGGTACGCTAGGGTTTAAACAATCCACTGCTATTGAATTATCGTCATCAGAATCACTGCTCGCATCTGATGTGTCAGAGGATGAAACGAAATCATCATTTTTATATTCAGATTTTGCCATTATGCATTAAGTTGTATGCCAGTGACCAAGCTATTTATGAGTAGAAATTCATATAATGAATATTCTAAATTAAGTTATAACTTTGAATGACAACAGAATTAAGTTAACATCACATTTCACACACCATCTCACTTCACACAGCCTCTCCGTCGTTTAAAACAACCTGTGGTAATGGATTATACAAAACCCGCGGTCGCCTTTGCACTAAGTGATATATAGTGATGTATACTAGCGACATCTAGTGGCACCATGAAATTTTACAAACTACCAACATGGGATTTTTCAACTATATGTTAATATATAACCTTTGAATCGTGACTGACTAAAAAACAGTTCTCTCTTTTATTAATATTCTTTGCAACTAAAGTAACAATGAGCATTCTACATAGTGATGTCACAGAGTACGTTCTATGAAGTTACATACGGCATATATGATTATTGCAATTAAAATAAAATTAGATGATATATATATTCATGATACAACTATAATAGATAGGTCCATCAGCCCTACGAATTTGGACTGATCTGCGCATTTTGGCCAAAAACACCCAAGGTGACGTCACTTAGTGAGCTCAAAACAGCTGTTTTGCTGCACGAGGGGCCCCTACCGGAGCAGAATTTTTGTTCAACATTAGCGAGAACGTTGCTTTTTATCTCATCTCAAATTTGATATTTATTTGCAATACTACAAGCCAAACCGGTTGCAGTAACGTATTAAAAGAATTTTTAAACACTGCGATTCGCAAGCAATCTGGGGTAGAAGTTCGTATCTTTGTTCATAAAGCATACAAAGTTGCTATTGGCTGTGCGCAGATTAGTCACATAGCGTTTGCGCAGCTTCATTTGGATTCAAGCTTTTTTATCATGCACACTTCGCAGAGCCATGCGCAGTAGACTACTAACATTTAAAACTCGTTTCTGCGCAGCTTTTCTAAGCCGTGGCTATTAATTTACGGAAAACTCTATAATAGAGCAGAAAAAATTAAACGTATGCACCGTGCGCATGGGACGGCCCTGATATATATTATATAATAGTATAACTATATATCGATATAATTATAATAAAAATGTGCATGGCCGTATACCATAATATGTATAAATAATTTTATTATAGACACATAGTATAAAATTCCCTCCTTGCAATATCCCTGTTTCAATAGAATTAATATTGTACTATTACAAAAATTTGCGGCTCTCATCCCTTCATTGCATTTTTTTAAATTATTTTAATGATTTAATGTTCAAAACTTGACTGAACTTATAACTTTAATAAGTCATAATATTATATCAAGCGGCGCTTCTCTTTTTGCGTCGATCATTAATATATACACATCATATATAAGCATAATATATAATATAATATGTTGATACTCAAAACCGAATTCGGCCCAGGGCCGAAAAAAATGCGCAGAATTAGATTGGAGAATCGGGGAATGCTCCAAACCTTTGACATTAGTTTTTAACAGGAACGTATTTTCTTATTTTATGGTTATATTTTTCCTTGTACCGCTTCAGACTTCAGACACCGCTTGTATGTACAGTCTATTATATTGAATATGATCATTAATTATCTTATATATAATGTTTTCAAGCTCTTCTTCAACTTCCTGGAATACAAATAAAATCCTTTCTGCGTTTTATTCCAATTATTATTTTTTTTTATGGAACTTATCTTGTATTTTTTTATTAATTTATTAAATATAATAATGTAATATATATATATATATATATATATATATATATATATATATATATATTATATACTGTAGTTTTATGTATAAAATGTATGAATATGATATAAGTTTTTTTTGTCTCTATGTCGTATTATGTACAGACACAAGAGAAATAAATAAATAAATAAATAAAATTATTAATATTATTAAATGTCATGCGCGTATTTCATCATTTAATTTTTTTATACGGCATTATTTTACAATTATTTTAATTCTTTAAGGGTAAGGTAACGCCACCAATGTTAAAAAAAATCCCTCTCACAAAAATTCTGAAAAAAATTTAAAATGTTCTCCTCTACACCCCCTATCAGTAGCTAAAATATCAGGTATACAAATACGATCTAGTTTTTTAGTTATGAATTTTTAAAGTTGACCAATTTAACATGGGAGTTTCATTTCTCCATGTTAAAGTAGTCAACTTTAAAATTTTATAAATCAAAAACTAGATCGTATTTGTATACCTGATATTTTAGGTACTGATAGAGGGTATAGAGGAGAACATTCTAAATTTTTTTCAGAATTTTTGTGAGGGATTTTTTTTAACATTGGTGGCGTTACCTTACCCTTAAGCATTTTTCAAGAATTACCAGATCATGTAATTAAACAGGCATGTTATTTACTTCGTTTAAAAAAACACAATAAAAATCGATTTCAAATTTTATGTTGCTTGATTTATTTAATTATTGTTAATTAATGCATGCACCATCTATAATAATATATATATTACCTTTCATGGTGTTGCTTTGTTAATATTTATTAATATTTAAAATAAAAAAATAAACAAGCAAAGGTTATATAGACAATTAAAACAACTGCAAATTTAGAAAAAATAAAATTAAACATGTACTTTAAAAATTTATTTTCAAAAATAAACTACAATTTCTAAAAATGGTATAAAAAGTAATCATAATGACAATGTGTTAGTCTTACTATCGGAGTCAAAAAGGTGTGCACTGGAATAAAATGTAAGTCTCGTAAGAAAATAATTGCAGACCTTTTTGCATCCAATAGAAGTTAGCTGCCGGAGTGAAAGTTGACGACGAAACAGCTGACTGCGAGGTCCCTGCTGGTGCACAGGTCAGTCTGTGGGGTCGGACTCCGTGGGCACCACTTCCATCAACAGCTGCGTGCAGTGCGTCAGACGGTCTGCAAATTAAACATGAGCCGCGGATAACAATCATATTATAATAATTCTTAATAAATTTTTTTTATTAAATATTTCATAGACTGGAAATTCAGAATATAAAAAAGACACAGTCTATGAGAAAATAAGAAAATTTTGCAAAATAGCAATGAAGGGTTTTTGTGGAGCTTTGAAACTTTTTTAACCTGAACTGATTGCTTCAAATTTTTTTTCATGATATATCAGGTGTGCAAATTGTAAGTTTTATGATAGGTGGTAAACTTACCCATGAGTTTGGGGCACTTGTGGTAGTACACGCAAGGAACGTAGACTGCCACGCCTGCGAGGATGAAGAATACGGCGAGTAAATACTTCGGGCTGGGGTCCGTGATGATGGGCACGAGAGCTAGGAAGGCGGCTACCAGGATCACGAACAAAGGCACCACCAGCGGCACCTGCAGTGTCATCACACGTGTCAATATTGCATGAGGCTGTTCTCCAAGAAGATCTTCAAATACATTGCAGTTTCAATCATGTTATTCGCAAATGCTTACGGCAACGAAAAAAAAGTGACATCACTCACTCTGTTTATATCTTTAATGGAAAAAAGAATGCAAACTATGAAATAAAAACGAGGAGATAATTGATTTTTTTTTTTTTCACACACGTGTGACCATGATGAAATAAACATTTATTTTCCTTATGGAAGTATTTATAGAAAAAAAAATCTTCAGCTCTTAATAAAAAGTCATTTTATTGCAATAATTATGTGCTAAAATATTCTTACAGGAAAAATAAAAAATGTCAAACTCTTGGTTCCTTAAAGGATTATTATATATGATGTCCATCATGATATACTTGTAAGAGAAGTGAGAACAATATTTTAAGTTGTTTTAGCTGCCAAGCTTGAACATACAAAAGGTCAACATAATTTATTTCTCGTAACTCGCCTTATAGGGTCTGTGGACCTTGGGGTGCGACCTTCGGAGGACCAGCAGCGCCACCATAGCTACCCCGTAGAAGATCCAAATGAGGAAGCTGGCGAAGTCAATTAGCGCCACGATGTCCCCGGCCACGATGAAGAGCGCCGTGAGCAAGCCCTGCAGCGCCACGGCCGGTGCGGGCGTGAACCGTCGCACGTGCACATATGACAGCGCCTGCAGCATGTGCCCCTCGCGAGCAGCAACGAAGCAAAGTCTGCGGGACACACGTGAGGTATTATTTCAAATTCCTGCTCAACTTGCTTGTCACTATTTGATGTTGTGCAGTTCAGTTTGCTTCACGAGTGGAAAATCGAAGGGTATATGTGTATATAATTATATAAAATAGTAGACCCCGACCAGCACGTACCCTTCCTCCCGCGCCTCCGAAAATTTTGATGTTATACTTGGATACTTGGATTTCTCACTATTCTCATTATTTTATTATTTTTTCATTTATAACAGTGTTCAACTTATATTTAAATTTAACTTCCTTAACAAGTTAGCTTAACTTTCGCTTCTACATGTAACGCGCGCGTATAACTGAGAATTGAATTATTGATCAAATAAATACTTGAAGACCTTGACAGTGGGGAAAAAATGCAGTTAAAATATTACCACATAACGTACTGAGACTCAAACATTCGTTAACGTCATTTACACAGAGTCATTACATTTTTTTTTTTTTTTTTTTTTCACAATTCCTCCTCTCTGCTTACTTTCTAACTTAAAAATTCGTTGCTGAGCCATTAAAAGAAAACCTTGAGCATAATAAGACCCTCCTTATATCATGGTTGTATGCGTTATATTGTTATATATAATATACAGTACATACAGATTATATTTCTTTATTAGTAAACAATATGAAAAATTTAAATACAAAATTATTTGATTTTATTGGTATAAAAGAATATAAACAAAAACATTATTTAAATCTAATTGATTCAATGCTGACTCAGCTATGGTCAATCTATAATATAATATGAATATTAATTATTTATTTTGTCCAGCAGAGTACGCGAGTGTTAAGGTAGAGATAACGTCGATCCCTTTGATTAGCATGTAAACCTTAGCAAATTCACAAAAATTCTGATATTTTTTTGAGAGGCAGATATTAGTGCCTAAAAGCCATAGAAAAAAAAATCATAACAATTTAACGAGCCAATTTTTTTTAATTAATTTTTTTAGTTTGTCTCTTCTTGGGAATTAAAGCCCTATATGCTGAAAATTAAAAATAATTTAATTAATTAAAAAAAAATGGCTCGTTTAATTGGTTTCAAATTTTTTCTATAGCTTTTAGGCACTAATATCTGTCTCTCAAAAAAATTACAGAATTTTTGTGAATTTACTAAGGTTTACATGTTAATCAAAGGGGTCTACGTCGAATAGATGATCAGCGTTATCTCTACCTTAAGACAATGTTCATGACAATAGATCCCCCCTCCCTCACTGTTCCATAGAAGTTCTCACCTTGTGACGCTGAATTGGATGCTGAGCGCGCAGCCGAAGGTGGAGAGCGCCACGCCCAGTGGGATGATGGGCCGCATCACACCCAGCATACGGTTGCCGAATTCCTGCGGGCAAGGTCGTCAGTTACGAGTGGCGAACACTCACCGTCCACAAAGATTCAACGCTTCCTATTTCCAAGGTCATTAGTTCATCCTATTGGATAGGCAACCCTCTTCTACATGCATGCTGAAGCAGTTGCATAGATCTCAGGATTTTTTTGTTTTGTTATTCGAAACTAAATACTGTATCATGTATATCATGCATTATATCAACTAAATATTATAACAAAGTTATATTTGATCTGCCATTAAAGTGGTCGTAAATTTTATTTTATGTGGACCGCAAACGACAGGACGCTAAACTATACCGTCGGTGTATATAGCGTTTGCCTGGCTTTGTTGTTGTTTACATTCAGCACTAGGTACTGACAGGGAACTGGAATCACTTGATTTATTCCTCTTAATTTAACATATTTTTAATTTTTTTAAAAAATAATATAATATAATAATAATATAATATATATAATATATTATAATATATAATAATAATATAATAATAATAATAATAATAATAATAATAATAATGGGCATCCGGCCATGGCTTGAGTGTAGGCTCTTGTCCTGGCTCGCGGTACGCGTCCCCCCGCGCCCAGGAAGGACATGCGGGTTGGAGGTTGCCTTGCGAGTGTGACCTTTGGCCCGTAGCCTGTGGTTCTTGTACCACAGGGCGGCCAGGGCATTGGTTTGGGAAGCCCAAGATGCATCCCCACCTCTAAGTGCCCTGGTTAAAGGCATCCAGCACCCCGAGTGCTCGCGGAAATGTGTCCCACCGCGCCTAGGAGAGGACCT
Organism: Siphlonurus alternatus; assembly: GCA_949825025.1. Taxonomy (NCBI): domain Eukaryota; kingdom Metazoa; phylum Arthropoda; class Insecta; order Ephemeroptera; family Siphlonuridae; genus Siphlonurus; species Siphlonurus alternatus. The sequence goes on from OX463781.1 coordinate 12,345,092, forward strand.
GCCCGAAAGGCTGTGTGATGGGCTATTTGCGGGTGTACCCGGGAAGCCTTCATTGCCCGCAGCTGAGTAGGAGACGCTGGATCTTAACATCACCAACAAAATCAGCGGGCGCCTTCACTTTGGCCCAATTGGGCCCGGTGCTGGCGCTAAACCACCCCAACTTGGTTGGGAGTTAAAAACAAAAAATAATAATAATAATATATAATATATACGTAAGAAATTAATATACATAACTTGAACATATACATTTTTTTTATTTTACCTGGTTCTTTATGGTAATTTTTTGTTGTGCCGTTTCCCCCTCGCATTCAAAAGTCCGCGGGGAAAGCAATGGTCGGTGATTGGCTGAATTTTTTTAAGAATCTTAGGGTCAATATCAATGCATAAGTGTCGTAAAATGGTCATTATTGACGTGAAATTTGGAGCCGATTTACATTTTAATTAATGATTTATTGTATTTTCCACAGATATCATTGGCAAATATTGTATTTTTTTCCATTTACTTGACATTTCAATCTGTCAAATAAAATAATTGTCAAAGGTACCACAATTGTCATATCGCAGAAAATAAATAGTTTTTGGTATGCTACTACCATGTTAAATAGGTGCTTTTTGCCTACATTCACGTGACGTCATGTTTTTGTGACGTATGGTGAAAGACCCGTATAAGCTTAATTCCTAATCATAATTGAAATCTCTCCTGCTTACGGTGTTTACGTAATTAATTGTTTTGATGACGCCGTTCACACGCTGATTTTGAGTATAATTAAAAAGGACATGTGATAAATGTAGGATGGGAATGTTACAGAAATATTTTTGCTCAATAAAAAGTGCCATCTTTAAACTATTTCAAACCCCATGAGATTTTTTTTTTAAACAGCATGCAATTTTTTTTGTTTATTTTTTATTATTATTACATCGATTATTCTCTAATGTCAAATTAGGTATAAAATGTTAAATTTACTCTACATATATATGCTCACTTTTTTCGTTGCAATATATTTTTTTTAATGGGAGAGAACAAGACGCGAACAACAAATGATCGCCGAGGACCAGCAGCACTCACCACAGCGACCGCGGGGGCAGCGATCATCTCAGGCACGCTGAGCACCGTCATGTACGACACGTTCATCATCACGTAGAAAATTGTCACCATGGGCACCCCGATCGCGATGCTCCTCAGAATGTTTCTGTCAAGTAAATAACAAAGAAATTCATTTATATAGACAAACAATTTATAAATTTTACTTGTTTTCACTCACAATTATCAGTTAAGTTCACATATAAACATATACTTATTTTATTTTTTTCTTGGTTTATTTTATTCACCAGAAGTACTTTTGGGCAACGCGCTAAAAGTTGATTTTTTGACATTATATTTTATGATAGTATTGTAACTCAATACCAATAATAAAAAATATAACTTCTGTAAATTTGGAAGTTAATCCTATTTTATTCTATATTTTATTTTCAGTGTTTCTTATTAATAAATTATTTTTATGCGGCAATCACCTTTCTCTTAGGAGCATATCTTTAAATTTTTCTTCATCAATTGCCTCACTCAGGCGTCTATATATACTAAAGCCCTGGGCATCTCATATCAGAATTATTGGAAGTATATAGAGTCACGATTCCACTCGATAATTGGCTAAATTGGGTATAATTTATTTCAGTTTGCTCGGCCAACTCACACTTCGGGATTCTTGACTTCCTCCGTGACGGCCGTCACCATCGACCTGCGGACATATTTCGTCACTTAAAATTAGACTGATAATTAGTCTTGTAGGGGACGCTCACAATGTCAAAACAATTAACCATAAGAGATATGATTACGTTAATTGTTTTCTAGTTTTACTTTTGTAATCTTACACATGGCATGCAGGTGAGAAAAATGTTGAAAATAATTTTTAAACTTTGTTATGCTTTTAAATCGATCAAATAATATAATACCGAAACATAAAATAATATTATAGTTTAATCAACATATATAAAAAATATAAGTTTAGTATTAAACTTTTTTTTTTCTTTTCAAAATGGTCATGTACTATGAAGGACAAGAAAAAGCCATGGGAATTTTTAAAATATGCCTTAATTAATAGTATAATAATACTCATTATAGAAATTTTTATAATGGAAAAAAAAATATATTAATTTCAATATCAAAGAATTTTCTAATAAAAAATATTATTTTTTAAAATGACTGCTTTTAATAAAGCTAAGGAGCTAAATGAAGATCAGCTCGTTTGTACAAAGAAATGCCCTTGGATAGTTGGCTTACCAGCCGTCGTAGGCCCAGAGTCCGCTGTAGAAGGCGAGCGCCAGGTCTCGAGGGGACGTCGTGGAGCCCTCGAAGCCCTGAGTCAGGTTCTCCGTCTGCCCTGCAACAACAACCTTCTGGACAACCCGGCAGCTATTTATGAAAGCATCTTCAACCACAGAACACCCTTTTCAAAATTCACGCTGATTGGATAATAATTTAATCACTGCGCCAACTGGTGACAGTGTTTGGCACTAAATACTGTCAGCTGGCAGACGACAAAGTAAAAATGTAAACAAACGCATTTTTATGATTTTGTCAGAAATTACTTAACTGGCAATTAATTATCATTACAAATTGAATCCAAACGAATAATTCTCATTTTTAAATATTAATAAACAAGAAGTAAGTACATAATATTTAGTTTTGTTTTAAGTGCTTTTAATGTTTTTACAATGAAAAGTGCAGATAAAAGTGCAAGAACTTTTTTACTATCATAAGAAAAAAATACATAAGTATATACATAAGTATATAATATATATAGTTATATATTATGCATATTATGTCATTGAAATAATGCACTATCATAATATTATAATTACGAAGATTAATTAAGGTTTGGCTTTATGTAATCTTATTAATTATTGTACATATTGTAGCCACGTTTTTATGTAATTTGTTATGCGTGGTGTGTAAAAATTTAAATATAATAATAAATATAATATATATATATATATCATTACAAATTATTACATCTCAGCACTCATTACAAATCTTGCTCATTTCATTTCACATAGATTAATTTTGCGCGTATGATGTTATGTTTATTGTAGAATCTTACGTTTGATCTTAATACAGTGTATAACTTTCCTGCATGCGGTACGTTAATGAAAATAATGAATTTCTTAAAAGAAAACTTTATTAAAGGAACTGTGTAAAATAGATTTTTATTCTGTAACTGTCATGTTGTCTAAATATACTATAACCATTATTATTATATATCATGCTCTGGGATATTAGCTCTGTTCGTAAATACACAAAATAAAAAAAAGTGTTTTATAATAATTATAATGGATATAGTATATTTAGACGACAGTGACAGAATAAAAATCTATTTTACACAGATCGATCCTTTAATAAAATTTTCATTTAAGAAATTCATTACGTACCGCATGCAGCTAGAGCTACAGTAAAAAAGTTATATACTGTATTAAGATCATACATAAAATTCTATAATAAACATAACATCATACGTGTAAAATTAATCTATGTGAAATGAAATGAACAAGATTTGTAATGAGTACTGAGATGTAATAATTTGTAATGATATATTATAGTATATATATTAAATTTTTACATACCACGCATTACAAATAAATACGTGGCTACAATATGAACAATAATTAATAAGATATTACATACAGCAAAACCTTAAATAATCTTCGTAATTTTAATATGTATCGTGTATTATTTCAATGACATATGCATACTTTTATATTGATAGTAAAAAGTTTTTGCACTTTTAACTGAACTTTTGATTGTAAAAATATTAAACGCACATAAGACTAAATAGTATGTACTTAATTGTTTTTTATTGTTGCGTCTTTGTTATACTGATATATATATTATTATTTTCCATGTACTGTACTGTCCTTAAAAGTTAAAAACTGGAATACACGAATAGATAATATGTTAGATCGTAACGCATGTATTCCAATTTTTTACTTTAGAATAGAAACTGTACATATATAAAGGTTCATCAATGAAAATGCATTAAAAATACATATTTACGCAAGCAGAGCTATTATCTATTAGCTGTTACATAAAATATAATTATCGCAAAAGCAATACAAAAACATGCATTTCAGTATAATAATTGTATTATATCCAATAATAAAGACAATAATTCAAGAAAAATAGTAACAAATAAACTTATTGTAAATAAATTATTATAACATATGTAATGATGGCAGCCTCTGTATATTCATTTATATTTCATTTATCGTGTCGTGGTAAATAAATGTTTCTTTACGAATCCAAATAGCCTATAGCTAGGCCATATATATATATATAATATATATATATGCCATAAATATTTGAATACAACTAACTCCCTATCCAAAAGGCAGATCAGTGATCATATAATAAAAAAACGCCCTTTAACTTCTAGCATTTGTGATGAGAGGAGCCAATCGTTTTTATGTAATATTGCAAATTTGTTTTTTAATTTAATTGCGGTAAAAATATATGTTAAGGTGATATTATGTTAAATGTTGTTTGAAATTATACATAATATGTATCAATTTATTTGTATTAATGACTATTACCACATTAACAGCAAAAGTATCATGCAATTATATATGTATGTATATATATATATATATATATATATATATATATATATATATAATTATATAAGTAATTATTAACGACACTTGACTTCTGAAGCATCATAATGATTGGGATTTTGACATGTAGAAATATCAAGCATAAAGAATAATGCGCTAAATACTAAAAATATAAAAAATTAATTTTATATGAAATGTTCTTTTTTGTTTCTGATTTCATTTGATATATTTGATTTAGTAAAATATTATTGGGCCTCCCCAAAAATATCTTAGAATTCAGTGCATATTATGCACGGTGATCATGATATACATATATGAAACAAAAGATTAATTATTAAAATAGAAATAATAAGTTATTATTTTACTTGTAATTAAAATTACTTTCCTTGAAGAGACTACAGTGTTATTAAATAGTGCTGAATCTCTATATAGGAGTTGAGAAAGCATTGACACTCAATTAAGCCAAGGTGAAGTTATTTTCATAATTTACTTGTAGGGAGCGAACAATATAAAGATCATGATCATCCTGCATGGAATGTTTCTACTGCATATTTGCATGGTCTCGACACACCTCAAGTTCTGTACATAACTTCAAATTAATTCAGTAACAAGTAATAACAAGCAGAAACGAAGAAAATTATAATAAGTCAAAGTCTTGCTAGTGATTGAAAGCCGAAAGAAGATGAGGGCAATAAATAGTTACTATATCTATTAACTACATGATATTTATATAATTATTATGTATAATTACTTAAATATATTTATATTAAATCCATAATATGCTCGAACTTAATTTCAGAGTGGCTGCATGTGACGTCATAATCATGCAGGCAAAAGTTTACCTAGGATTGCATGTTAAGTATTAAAAGTTCCATGACGTAGACGTCACATCTTCTTTACACTATACTTTGAAGGTGTTATAGAATTAAAAAAATAAGAAAAAATTCGAGATGATGATTAGAAAACACACACTGCAGCAAAAATATAAAATTGGTCCATTATACTTCGTTTTTTTTTTTTCCCCTTCTGCAACTTAATTTATAGTTTAAGTTTTATATAATATGGTATAAAAAATATGTATGTGAAAAAATGTGTCAAACTTAACTCGATGACTTCTAACCAAATATATAATAAAAGTTACATGCAGGTTTCCAATTTTATTCATATTAATTATATTGTATACATGCACGATAAATAAAGCATAAAAATATATGTTGTATAATTTTCCATATTTCTATAAAATTTTAATCTTTTCCTCCTTCAACCCAAGCTTGAATCATGAAATTCTTATTCATCCCCTTTTAAGCCCACTAAAAATAAATTATATCATCTATATATATATATATATATATATATATATATATATATATATATATATATATATATATATATATATATATATATCGATCTCTTTACCAGCTTTTGATACTATATGCTTATTTTTTTTCCATACAATTATTTGCTATATTTTATTTTTTTTTAAAGTATAACAGTACTGACATTAAGGTCAATAGCCTATGATTCTATATAACAATGTAAAACGAAAAGGCAATCCTATATATTATTAATGCGCTAATTGCATTATTATAGCATAGCAGTCATTATATATTTTCATAAATATCGAGTATATTTTAAATATTAAAATTTGAATTCTAAGTACAACTTATTAGCTGCGAATTGCATTAGTTTAGATGTACATATCATTAATTACTATTTGCTACATGTTTTAATAGTTATATTAACTGTTCGTAAAATCAAGTTGTTTCTCGTACTTTTTAAATTCTCCCAAAAAAAGCGCGCGAAGAGTTTAGCGAATCAGCGTGAATTTTGAAAAGGGTGTTCTGTAGTTGAAGATGCTTTCATAAATAGCAACCCGGCAAGAGAACGAAGTATATAGTAGAGAGGGAGTTATGTACATCGGTATGTAAGCCATATTATAGGGTTTACTTTAATGTGCTCTATATATTTACATATGCATGTAGCGTTCAATGCTTTCATGAATGATTCTCACACTTACAAAATTACTTAATAATTTATTATAGCAATTTGCTTATTTATAATAGCAAGAAAAAAGTGCAGTAAGATTTTTTTCGTTTTTTTTTTTTTTGCAATTAATTTGCATTTTTTTTGTTTTTTTTTTTGTTTTTGTTTTTTTGTTTTTGTTTTTTTTTGTTTTTTTTTTTCTGGTGCAGGAGCTTTATAATATTAAGAGTCATCTTTTGATCATTTTATAGAGAGTATTATTTTAAAAAAAATTCTTACAATCATTAGAAAGAAAATTTAATTAATATTAATTAATTAATATTAATTAAATATTATGTCATATTTAAATAGTATACCAACATGTACAAATTGTCTCACCTATTGCCAGCATGTACATTCCCCCGACGATAACGATGAGACAGGCGAGCAGTTTACAGCCGGTGAAAATGTTCTGCAGTTTAACGTACAGTTTTACGCTGGCGAGGTTGATGTACGTCATAAGGCCTGTCATCAGAACGGTGCAAAAAAACTTTGTCAACGTCGTGCTGCATGGAGATATCGTCATCAAGAGCATATTTATTATAACTGCCACTGTTTGAGTGTGTACTTGGTACTCAGGTTAAACCATGGAGAAATTAGGAAACTCAGTCTATAGATATAACTAGTACGAATAATAAAAAAAAATTGTTTCCGTAAGAACAAAAGTTTTTAGCATTAAAAAAACTGCAGTCGAATTATAGTAATGTTAACAGTGTTAGCAAAAATTTGAAGAAAATGCTTGATTGCTACTTTTAATATATTATTATGTACTGACAGTTGCATTACAAAATTAGTTACTGAAATTGGCGAAGGAAGCGAAGTCACTGAAAACTCAGAGGCCTCCTCAGCTACTCACCGAGGGCGAGCAGCGCGATGATCTTGGCCACGTGCTCCCTGTTACGCGGCCCCAGCTCGCTGAGCCAAGCCTCCTCGAAGGGCTGGCACACGTACTGCGAGAAGGTGAGCACGATGACGGCCACCTCGGCGGGCCGCAGCACCACCACGTACACCCAGGCGCACACGAAGCTCGGCAGCGGGCCCCAGAAGGCGTGCCGCTTACTGAATGCCTCCTGGAAGTAAGCGTACTCGGCCCCGGACCGCGGGACAACCGCACCAAGCTCCGCAAATGCGAGGGCACCTACATATGTTAAGAAACAGAACATTTTAGAATAAAAGGGTAAAGACACTTAAGAAAATTAATGCTTCATACACAGAAAAAGTTTATTTCAATGTCAGCACCAACTACAGTTCGAGATGACTGAATGAAAATTTAAAAATAAAAGTTTATGATTGGAAATTGATGCTCTTTTTTATTTTTCATTAATTTTAAGATTTTAAGTGCTAAAAAAATCGAAGTTAGAAAGCCTATACTATAATAGAAAATATAATAACGTAAAGCAAACAAACAACAGTGTCAAATTTGATTACTGGGATTTAACGTTTGAAATAATGCTTCTTGTATCGAAAAAATAATTTCTATCATTATTAACTTAAAAAACTGAACAGTTGGCGAGTATTCTTACCAAGGAAGGAAATGCCTCCGCACACGGCCCAGATAACCAGGCACAGACCAACAGACCCCGAGCGTTCCAAGGCGCTCGTGGGAGACACGAATATCCCAGACCCTGTAAGGAGAAGCAACAACTTGTCAGCCTTATAATGGATATAGGAAGAGTATAGAAAGCTTCGTGAAAAATATTATATAAATTAAGCTCCAATCATAATCCATGCACATAACACAATATTGTCGCCGCATGCAGGTTTTGACTAAGCAGGTGAATGAGTTTTGGAAATATTGAAAATTTCTATTATTGCCCCCCCCCTGATCGATGTGTGCACAACTTACAGCTCAAACTATGCTGTAAATATAATAATAATAATTAAAAAATTAAAATGTTTTGTAATGTATAATTAGAGATTTATAATAACAAAATTTGTTGATGGTAAGTGCTATATATGAAAATGAACGTATAGATTAAATTTTACTAAAAAAAAAAGTCATATTGAAATGAGAAACTGATAATTAAGAATAGGCAAATACCTTAATTATGTGCTGAAATGGATCTACTTCATTTTGAAAACCAATTACCCAATTTATATTCACAATCAGTGTAACACAATATCATAAAAATAATATCATGCGTGCATGGCATGGATTTCTTAATCATTTATTAAATTTATATTTTTATTATTGTTATATATATTGTTCATGAAATCTTAAAAAAAATAAGGAAGCGCAATAAAAAAGATCTCGTAATGCAGACAGGGAAAACCAAACAAGTTGAAAGAAAACGTGCATTTATTGATTAATTTGAAGTACATTATGTCACGTATATATTATACACGCAGAATATGTTGTAGGACTTCTTCGTTATGCTAACCATGTAGCCTGAGGGGGACGTCTGAACACAAGGTCTTTAAAAAAAAAAGCACTTCCCATTCAAGTTAGCACGATAATGTATATATTTACTCTGTTAGCACACACCAACATATAATTAGTTTTTCAGCCATATTTGTTTTAAACTAAGAACAGGTTTTCATGTTATTCAATTTTCACACAGAACGTATAACGTACGTATAATAATCAGGATTATATTGAAGTCTTCAAAATGATGACAATCCAAGACATTCTAGAAGAAAAATTATTCGCCAGCGATTTTTTTTTTTTTTTTTTTAGTTTTACAGAAACTGGTTTTTAAACTATTGGGTTTCGTAGTATATTATATATATATTTTTTATTTATTTTAGCTTCACAGTTCACACCATGCAGCAGGCCACCAGCAAAACCGGTATGACGACGATCGAGTTATGTTGGTTGTACTTTATTTTTGTACATATCAAGGTTTCTACAGTAATAATTTAAATAAAATAAATAAATATAAAACAAAGAATTTCATCACACTAAGAAAAACATAAAATTAGATATTAATTAAATAATAGTGCATAATTTAGTAATTTAATTTATAATTATACAATTAAAAAATCACGTGTTCATTAGTTGCCAGTTTGATTGTTTTAGTAATAAAATAATGTCATATATACGTCGAAATAAAAGCTATATTTTTAGCGATGGTTAAAAAAAAAAAAAAAAAAAAAAAAAAAAAAAAAAAATCAGAGAATTTAGCATTGAAATCATAGCAAAAACGAATCACGGACCAAATACCCCCGGACGAAATACCCCCGGACCAAATATCCCCGCCCGGACCGGACGAAATACCCCCGGACGAAATACTCCCGGACGAAATATCCCCGGACGAAATACTCCCGGACGAAATACCCCCGGACGAAATACCCCCTTGTAAGTGGAGAGGGGCGGGTGACCGACGCGGGAGGGGTAGTTGACTTTATTTATAAAGTCTGTTTTTCTGTCGTTTGTCTGACATCACGCGCGTCGTATTAAAAAGGGAAGTTAGTAACGCCATTTTTCACAGCAAATATATATTATGTAATATTCAAAGTATATTTATAGTTAATGCCGTATCAAGATCTCAAATTGCGTCTTTAATTTTATTATACCAACACATACTCAAAATTGTGCCGCAAACAAACGATTTTTGTATTTGCTATGCTTACTTTGATTGTGCGGCAATTATAAATTGTCTCAGCGTTTTGCAGCAAGATTTTGAAGGTTTTTAAACGATTTTAGGTTTTTAAACCTAGGTTTGCCCCTAGTGATTTGAGCAAAGCCCGAAATTAACAAATATTTCGGGCTTTGCTCATTTAAATTTGATCATTTCTAGAAGTGCTAAAATCGGAAAAAGCGAACCCCGACGAGAAGTTTTATTTCGGGGTTTGCTCATTTAAATTTGCTCATTTCTAAAAGTGCCCAACTCGAAAAAAGCAACCCCGAGTAGAATTTTTATTTCGGGCTTTACTCACTGTTTTGATCATTTCTAGAAGTGCTCAAAGCAAAATGAAAAATAATAATTGGAAATTGTGCCGTATTATAGCAATAAATAATAAAATAATGTAAATTTAATAATACATACATACATAACATGACGCCATATCCCTTTACGGGGTAGGCCAGCAGCATTATTACCTCGGCCGTCTACAAATTGCCTTTTAATTATATATCACTTTTTTAATTTATTGATAAAAATACAAATTTAACATTAATAGCGTGTATAGTATTTTTTTTATTAAAACATTTCTTTCTGTATTATTCAAGTCATAATGGAAAAAATACGATTTTTTCACACTGAGAGACACTTTTAAATTTTTTATTATTATCATTTTTTTATAATTAAAGGGTATGATTACAATTATACTCTAGCAATGAATTTCAGGTTGCAGATGAACAATTTCTAAGTTCAGACGACGTACCACACATGACAAAGAAAAGAGTGTCTCAGATCAGCAGCAGCATTAGCAAATTCAAAGCAAGGTTTTGTGTTTTGCAACTACAAGAAAGGTTGTCAATCTAAAACATGTTGTGCAAAGAAAAAATTTAGATGAAATTTAAAATGCCATGATAGTAATCCCTGCAAAACTAAGTCAAGTTCAGGTACTAATAAGATCAGGTAATATTTATTGGGGGACATTCACAAAGCACTTTAACCCCAACTTTAGTCCCAAGTTTTATCTCTGGTACTAAACATGGTGCTAAACTAGTAGCTAGACATGGTTAGCCCCTGGTTTAGCACTATGTTTAGTACCAGGGATAAAACTTGGGGCTAAAGTTGGGGTTAAAGTGCTTTGTGAATGCCCCCCATTTATTTATTTATTTATTTTAAATTAGTAGGTTTGGTACTATCTTGAGGAGCTCTTTGCTTCTTAGCAAGTTCTGTAAATTAAGTTAAAAAGATTTTATAATACAGGGTGTCCCAAAGATCTTTAGATTTTTCAAACCTAATAGCAACCGTTTGGTATTTTTTAATGTTCACTTTATATATACATCAAATTAAAGCTCTGAATTCAACATTTTCAAATATGTGAACAGAAAAAAAATCTAAAAGGTGAAGTTTCTTCAATACCCATTAGAAGGCAAAATGGGAGCTTTTTGCACTTTTTCGTGCATCGTTTTTTGGACGAGGTGTTCCCAGGCATATGGATCGACCTGGGGTCCCACAACATGGCTCCCCAGGTTCCCTGACTTCACTCCCTCAGAATTTTTCCTTCGGGTCTATGCGAAGGACAACGTATTCAAAATTCCAGTGTGAGACTCGTTGGAGCTAAAGCAAGGCATCACCGCCAGGATCCAGTCCACCATGCCTGCCATGCTGCGCAATGTGTGGCGTGAGTTCGAGGAGGGACTGGATGTTTGATGAGCCACCAACGGAGCCCATTTAGAGAGGCCTTGTTGCATTTGCATCGAAAAAAGATCAAAAGTCATAAGAATTGATGCAACCAATTTTTAGGTGCAGGAGCAGTCGTGATTCGAAAAAAGTGACTATTTTGCTTTCTAACGGGTAGAAAAGAAAAATCACATTAAAAAAAAAAAATCTGTTCACATTTTTGAAAATTTTAAATTCAGAGCTTTAATTTGATGTATATAAAGTGAACATTATAAAATAATAAACGGTTGCTATTTGGGTTTGAAAAATCTAAAGATCTTTGGGACACCCTGTATATCAGCTGTAAAAAATTTATTTAAAATAACTAACATACAATATTAATATACAAAGTGTGACAAAATCGTATTTTTCAGCATGACTTGAATAAAACAGAAAGAAATATTTTAATAAAAAAATAATATACACGCTAATGCTAAATTTGTATTTTTTTTTACTTAATTAAAAAAGTGATGTAATTAAAAATTAAAATATTATTAAATTCACAATATTTTATTGTTTTAATTATTTATTACAAATTATTACTATAATACGGCACAATTTCCAGTTATTATTTTTCACTTTGTTTTGAGCACTTCTAGAAATGATCAAAACAGTGAGCAAAGCCCGAAATAAAACTTCTCGTCAGGGTTTGTATTTTTCGATTTGAGCACTTCTAGAAATGTTCAAATTTATATGAGCAAAGCCCAAAATATTTGTTAATTTCGGGCTTTGCTCAAATCGCTAGGGTCACACCTAGATGTGCGCATTGAATTCGGGTTTTGGTGCCAACATATATAAATATAGAAAAGCAAGGAGTAAATAAGGAAATAAATAGAACAACAAGTAAATTTAAGTTTCTTCAGGAGGGGTACACGTGTTCACGGCACCTATAGCACCGGGGGACCAGAAACAATAAAAAAATATTGCATTTTTAGACCTATACCAATCGAATCAGAATTAAAAAATCACTCTAAAAAAATTTAATTATTTTTTTTTTAAAGTTAACAAATTATATAGGGATGATTTTGAAAATTTTTATTTTAAAAAAAATCTTAATAAAAATGCAATAAACACTAATAATTAACATGCATAAAATGTATCGTATCAAAATATATTACACATTAATTTTAATTCGATATGAATGACATGATAAATTAATGCATAATGTATATTGGCCTAACGTTACTAACTTCCTTCTTTAATACGACGCGCATGACATCAGACAAACGAAAGAAAAACAGACTTTATAAATTTGAGCACTTCTAGAAATTATCAAATTTAAATGAGCAAAGCCCGATATAAACTTCTCGTTGGGGATTGCTTTTTTCGATTTGAGAACTTCTAGAAATGTTCAAATTTAAATGAGCAAAGCCCGAAATATTTGTTAATTTCGGACTTTGCTCAAATCGCTAGGGGCACACCTATATAGGTTTAAAAACCTAAAATCGTTTAAAAACCTTCAAAATCTTGCTGCAAAACGCTGAGACAATTTATAATTGCCGCACAATCAAAGTAAGCATAATAGCATATTATACAAAAATCGTTTGTTTGCGACACAATTTTGAGTATAAAATTAAAGACGCAATTTGAGATCTTGATACGGCATTAACTATAAATATACTTTGAATATTACATAATATAATAATAATATATTTGTTGTGAAAAATGGCGTTACTAACTTCCTTCTTTAATACGACGCGCGTGACGTCAGACAAACGACAGAAAAACAGACTTTATAAATAAAGTCAACTTCCCCTCCCGCGTCGGTCACCCGCCCCTCTCCACTTACAAGGGGGTATTTCGTCCGGGGGTATTTCGTCCGGGAGTATTTCGTCCGGGGATATTTCGTCCGGGAGTATTTCGTCCGGGGGTATTTCGTCCGGTCCGGGCGGGGATATTTGGTCCGGGGGTATTTCGTCCGGGGGTATTTGGTCCGCTTACCGCAAAAACAACAGGTGTCTAGCATTTTAGCTACGCAGATGCATTTATAATATTTCTACCACACTCACTGGTAGTTTTATTATAAAAAAATAATAATAAGAATGGAAATATTTGTTTAATAAATACAGCAGTTAAAGTGAACATATATTATGATGAATTGGCAATTGATCACGGTAATTAACCCACACTGGTCGACTGACTGACCTATCATGACCCCCACGATGAGGTTGACTGCACTGAAGAGACCGAGCTCGCGCTTCAGCTTGATCGCGCCCTTATCAGACGCCAGCGAGCCTTTGGCGCTGCCGTGGTGCGCCTCGCCTCCCATTGCTGCACAACAAAGAAAAACAATGTCGTTATATATCTACGATATCCTCGGTGTCAATTTATCAAGATAGATTTTGTCATTACCAATGGAAGTGGACAGAAGTGAAAGGATTATGGCTGAACTATAAATATGAAAATGTATTATTTTTTTCTGATAGCCTAATTAATATGAATTTCTCTACAAAGTTTCAGGTTTGAAACTATATGTATACATATAACTAGAAAATCTACAAATCTATAGCACTTCCGGCTACTTCCGATGCGGTAATCTCATTATTATTATTATTATTATTATTTTTTTTAACTACACAGAGGGTTATTTTCTCTGGAGCACATGACAGCATAAGACAAGTGATAAGAAATAATATTATTTATACTAAATTTAGTAAATATATTTTAGAAAAAAGTACGCGAAAGACGGAGTGAACATATTAAAAATTGGATGAATTCAATCATGAGAAGATCATTAATCTCATTATCTAAGATTCATGAGTTTATTCGTGCTCTGCATGCTGCCAAAAACCAAAAACACGTGTAGTTCGTGCACTATGCAGTACAGCTGGTCGGCTAAACATAGGACACACTTGGAACTATGGTAACCGTCCTCTCAGAATGAATGGACTCGCGAGTATAAGAGGTCAAACAATTTTCTAAATTCTACGTCAGGAAGAAATTATCACAGTATATATAGAGATTATTGTGTATAAAAGTAACATGAAAACACGGGCAAAGCACGTACCCACACCCTGACCTCCATTTCTATATAGGTAATAATGAAACATATATATCAACCTGGAGCCCCTATATTGGACTCCAATATTAAGCTATATTATACAATCTGCAATTTGTCATGCATTGGGGGAAAAAAAAAAGTCACGCTAGCTTTAAGTTTCTAGTTTCTAGGTCCCCTTTTTGCCATTTTTAGTGGGTTTTGAAATGAGACAGAGAGAGCGCTATCATATATATATACGTCACTCTGCTAAGTCACTAAACGCTCTCTACATTATATAATAGTGTTTCCGTCTCGCTGACCGCAGCTAAGTAGAGAGGGAATGCAACAATGCATCACGTCGTCTGCACGAGAGCTCTCCGGAACGCGCGATCGAGTCTCTGACCGCCCGCCAAGCAACGACTTTTTGTCGCGAGATATTCCCGTCGCCGGGCATGCAGCAGTTGTAAGTGCCACATAGCAATTAGAGCTGGGAGGTAGTGTAGATCATGTGTTCTCCGGAGAACCTGCTGAGTAGTCAATCTAGCAGTTATGAAGGATTGAAATTTGAAAGTTCTTAAACTATTTTGTTTTTTTCACACTCAGCGTACTATAAGAGACTTAATTCAGCCAAGTGCGAACCGAAAATAGATTACAACTATTATATGACATGTGTTTCCAAAAATCTCCAAAAAGGTCTTGTTCACTGATATCCTTTATTTGCAGGGCTATCTTTGCAAGTAAATTAATTATCACGCTGTTATATGTAATTGTATTTTTTGATATTTTGTCTGACCTATTATAATGTACAATTATTATATAAATTTATTAATTTAATACTTTTACTTTCCAAGTTAAAATTTTTTTTATTAAAATCTGTGCTATACGAAAAGGAAAATTTATCTGTGAATAACCCTCTTTGAAGATGACAATTATAAGATTTATAAGCTATATTATTATACATTAATTATTTTGTTATATTTTTTATATAATAATATAACATATTTTATTTTATAAGTTTTTTTATGATAAAATTTGAGTGGGGAAAATGCCTACATTGCCGATGTATCCAGAATTTCAAGGGAAGGGCAGTCCCCCCAGCCCCCCTCCCCCCCCCCCCCCCCCTGGATCCGCGTCTGAGTTTAATTAAATCATTCTAAACACCGATTGTTGCGTTGCTTTAACGCCAATAATTATTTTTATGCCAATAATTTGTGTCCGCCATGTCCGTTGTGGGGCTTCCTCTGATCGTTCCCGACGTTCCCGTCTGCATGGCGAAGCAAATTGAGAGATAATTGCCTCAGCAGAGCAAAGACGCTAGATGTGACCTCTGACCCAAGGCAAGGCGTTTCTCGGTTCAAAAATAACTTGACGTCGATTTTTTTTAGCATTTTTTTTATTTTCATAGAAATTTTTGGAAGGGAAACACGAAATTAATATCATATTACACATGAATTGTGAATTAGTGTCATACATTATAATATTAAATACTGTACAACATATGGAGTGATGTCATTAACTCATTAATATCCATATCCAAGATCAATAATAACAATACATAACACATAACAGACTGTATATTATTATGCTTAATAACTATTCCAGATGGAGCTTTTTTTAAAACGGAAGCGGTTGCAAAATGTTTATGGATGTTTATTAAATGCATCTAGTTAGGAGGATATAATATATATCATATACGCAGACAAGAAAATAGTTTTTTTGATCCGTTTTAAAACTTCTAATACATTTTTTTTTTTTATTTTTTAGACCCAACAAAATGCTGGTTGTTCATTTTATTTTTCAGCAAAAAGCAATTTTTTTTTTTTTACTTATGATGATCATTTGATATTTTCTTGTTTCTAGAGAATATTTCAAAAATAGAAATGAGGAAAGCTGTCTAAAAATAGTGAGGGCAAGGATCCCAGCAGAGATAACGTCGTGCATATGTACGAAGAGTGCGATCGAAAAAAAGAAAAAAAAATGCGAGAGTGCATTCTTACATGCAGCAGAGAATGATAATAAATAGTACATTATAATTTTATTATTATACACTGCACAATATATATATATATATATATATATATATATATATATATATATATATATATATATATATATGATAAAGGAAATATATACTTTGCAACGCAGGCCTATACTATTATATATTTATATTATCTCTACAATATATTATTACAGTATAATGTATAATAGTGTATAATACCCTGCTAACCCTGCTTGCAAGGTAGAAAGTGATATGAAGGAAATAGCTATATACAGTTATTCTTAAATTGGATCATAAAGTACAAATAATTAATAATCTTATTTTGCATTTGGTGTTCTGAGTTTTATATGATATTTAATTCTGGTTACATTAAAAAAAAAATACCTGCTTTATTGTGATATATTTAAAAAAAAATGTGTCATTTTGAGTGCAATTCACGAAGGAAGATATATATGGCAGGTTTCTCATGCACTATATAACGGCATAATTAGCCATGCACGTTAAGTGCCAGCCAAATCAATGACTGCAGTAACCGCGCGCGGTTGGTGAAAAGCTTGATAACCTTCGGGATAACTCCTTCGTGAATCACGCCCCCTTTTAATAATTTAATAAAATAAGTCTGTACATTTAAAGTAACAAATTTAACATCGTGTTTAGTTGTAACAGCAGGGACTTGCAGATCTGCCCTCTCTCTCCTTCCCCTCCTCCATCAGTCCCACCCCACGTGCGAAAAAGGTCACGTGAGTGGAAACCCCACGTGCCAAAAAGGTCACATGATGGGGAGGTGGCATGGCCATATAAGATATAATAATTTGTACACAAATTTCCTCGATTTCTCGTCATATTTTATTATAACACAAATAATTATATGATTCACAATCTTCTCATTTTAAATTATTTTAATTTAACTTGTAATATAGTCTTTAATTATAGTTGTTTCAAATATTTTTTTCTGCAGATTTTTTTTACCACGCAAATTTAGGCTATTGTTGTTTTGATTGCTTACAAAATCTAGAGAACAAAAACGGTGAATTCAATGCAATAAGTAAAACACAATAGCAACCACTTGAATAATTCAGCCCTCCTTACAATATTTTTAAGTATTCATTATGCGTACGATATATAGCACCGGTTTTCAGTCTACATTTTCTCATGTTCTTAAATCGTTATAAGAATATTAGTTTTCACGATCACTAATAAATAAATATTATATATCATATCAAACAATATATTTATGAAAAAAATAAAAGAAAAAAATGAAATAGTAAACATCTTAGCATATATTCGAATTAAAAAATATAAAAAAATAATAATTTGGATGAAAGGATGTTAAATAGTTCAAATTATTATATTATTGAATCATTATATTAATTAATAACACTTGAAAAAAAAATCTTGGAAATAATCATTATCTATAACGTTATATAGAGTTGCTCTATGTAGAGTTATAGGCTTTTAATCCATGGCATAGACAGTATAATATAGACCCTTTTTTATAAATAAATTAATATATTTATACGTAATTCTACAATATAATTATATATAATTTGTGTAAAAATTAAGCATACAAAATATTTAGCAGTTTGTTTTATAGTTGAACACAATAGCTATATATTGAAATTTATTTTGAAATGTGCAAATTGAATTTTTTTATTACATTAACCATAATATTTATAAATGCTATATTTACAAAAAAACAAAAATTACTTTGAACGATGTACTTTTCACTGATAGACATAATATATAATACATATAATATATTATATGTATATGATATATGTAAATGGTTGCTACTACGGCCTGGCTCTCCTAATCTCGGCTACGTAATATATATGTAAGTCACACGGTGTCTCCACATGTTTTGTTATCAAGTACGATGCACAGGTGGTGCCTACCTGAGGTGCTGCTAAGTTGCTGCCTGGTCCCTCGCTGGTTGCTGGCGACTGCGGTGCTGCGGCTTGGCCAAGTGAGTTGCCCGGCGAGACCGCGCGAGCTGGCGAGAGTAGCGCGGAGGAGCTTGTCTCCCGTCCTTCCCCGCGCTCTTCGCCATTCATCGCAGGATCACACACCAGCCACAGGGATTTGCATATACGTCGCCACCTCAACCCATACACCATATTTTTCTTACAACCATATATATATATATATATATATATATATATATTATATATATATTATATATATATTATTTCTCATATATAATCCGAGGCGAGACAGCAGTGAAAAGGTTTCTTTCATTAAAAAAAAAATAATAAACAAACAAACAACAAAACAAAAAGATAGAAAGAATAAAATCGTAGACATCATAGTGCTATAATATATAACAGAAGTTTATTTCAAGGTTAAATGATAGATCAGATTTTTAAGGCAAGTTGAATGGTGAAAACTTTTAATAGGCTTTTTAGAATTCCTAGTTTATAATTAAGTTATATAGTTCATATTGTAATTGCATCGATTATAATTAACCCCTTGCAACAATTAATTAACCTAAACAGCAACCCTGGTAGCACAATCCACCATAAGCTCACTTGATATCCACGTGGATATATGGTGGACCAATCACGTGGATATCACATGGAGTATGACAATCATCGCACTACTGATCGTGTGTGTGAGTGCTGCTTATTACCTGGTCGGAAAAATCAAATATTTATTACTTGCTCTTGTTGTAAAAAGTCCTATCATCGAACCTGTTCAAAAATTTTACCAGCAACATTTCGTAAATTAAAACAAGGTTTTAAATGGTCATGTTGGGCCTGTTCATTGCCTCCACTGTCTGACTCCTTTTTTAGCAACATATCGTCTTCCTCTCATGGCTCTACATCAAATGATTCATCTAATGCTAATCCTGGCAAGCTTAAATTTCTCTCTTTTAATGCGAGGAGTTTATGTTGTCCCAAGCGACATCCACAAATTTTAGCATGGATTAAGTGTCAGGACCCTGATGTTCTTTGTGTGTGTGAGACATGGTTGTCGGGAAGCATCACTGATAGTTTTGCTCTTCCGGAAGGGTACACTTTGTACCGTAAAGATAGGACAACTAGTGCTCATGGTGGAGTCATTCTCGCTGTAAAGAGTGACCTGGTGTCTGAGAGATTGTCTGAGTTGGAAACGAGTGCAGAGGTTGTTTGGGTAGCTATTACATGCGGATCATCTCGTATTCTTGTGGGATCTGCATATCGATCCCCTAAAGCTTCTGACTTTACAAACAATGACTTAAGACATTCTCTTCACCTTGCTAGTGCCATTCAGAATAAATTTGACTCAACTTTTTTGTTAGGTGATTTTAATTTATCTGTTGACTGGAGTGATCCGCCTATCCCTCATGGTACCATTGCTAATGACTTCTTGACATGTTTTTATGATTTATTTCTTGCTCAAACTGTGCACCAAGCAAC
Source organism: Siphlonurus alternatus (assembly GCA_949825025.1). Classification (NCBI taxonomy): domain Eukaryota; kingdom Metazoa; phylum Arthropoda; class Insecta; order Ephemeroptera; family Siphlonuridae; genus Siphlonurus; species Siphlonurus alternatus. Next base: position 12,365,372 of record OX463781.1, read on the forward strand.
GAGGGATGTGAATGGTTGTAGGTCTATATTAGATCTTGTTCTGTGCTCTGTTCCCTCGTTGATTGTTGATTTGGAAATTATTGAGGGAGAATCGGATCATAAAGCAATAAGATTTTCAGTCAACATAAAGCCAGTAAGATGCAAAATTCCTAAACGTGTAGTGTACAATTATAAAAAAGCTAAATGGGATGATTTGGATTCACGATTCAGGCAACAACTTCCTACTGACTTTGCAAATTGTGAATCAATTAATATGGCGTGGAGGTTGTGGTCTGAATCTTTCTTTGCTTGTGTCAATGCTTGCATTCCCAAGTGTACTGTTACGCACAGGAAAAAACATCCCTGGATTACTGCTGATATTGTTATTGATTTAAAAAAGCGTGACAGGCTATTCAAAGAATGTAATCAAAAACCTACTGTTGAGCGTTGGGAGAAATATAGAGTGTTGAGAAACAAAATCAAGAGATCTATTAAAAATGCATTCAGTAGTTATATATGGAATCTGGGATTTACAAAGAATGCCAAGGACCTGTGGCGGTATATGCGTTCCAAGCTTGGTAGTTCTGTCCCGCGTTGCTTTCTGTTCAATGGTAAAACACTTACTAATGCACATGAAATATGCAATGCTTTTAGTTCACATTTCAAATTGAATTTTGCAGTGCGGGATCAGAACTCCTTGGGATTGTCACCTCCTTCTCGGCCACATGTTGGATCAGTCTTGTCTAATGTTCATTTTACAATAAATGACGTATGTTTGAGTTTAGCTCGTATTAAGGCTGATGCTTCTTGCGGTCCAGATGGGGTTCCTGCACGCGTGTTAAGCAAATGTTCTGATTCATTAAGTACATCTCTGTGTGCTTTGTTTAATTACTCATTGGAATGTGGTATTGTTCCCGATGCATGGAAGGAGGCACGTGTTGTGCCGGTACACAAAAGTGGTCCAAAGAATGATATTGCCAACTATAGACCAATATCTCTGACCAGTTTAGTTTCAAAGTGTATGGAGAGATTATTGTCTCATGCAATTCTAATCCATCTTAAAGCTAATAACTTGCTTCAGCCGAATCAGCATGGCTTCCTTCCTGGCAGGTCTTGTGCTACTCTACTTGCCCATGTTATAGATGAGTGGATGTATAGTTTGAATAAGAAATCTGTAAAGCAAGTTGATGTTGTTGCTTTGGATTGGTCAAAGGCGTTTGACTCCATCCCTCATGACCGCTTGAGTGCAAAGTTGTATACTTACAACATTCGAGGTTCTGTAAGATCATGGATTGATTCTTTTTTGTCTGATAGAACTCAAGTGGTGGTTTTTGGGGGTGTTATGTCAGATGCTGTTCTCGTCACTTCTGGAGTACCTCAGGGTTCTGTCATTGGTCCTCTTTTATTTACTATTTTTATGCTTGATCTGCCTGGGTGTGCTGCATCGTCTTTGGCTCAGTATGCTGACGATAGTACTATTTCAAGGGAAATATCATGTATTGAGGATACTGAGGTGCTTCAGAGTGACTTGAATGCAATGTCATTGTGGTGTAATCTAAATAAAATGTCTCTTAATGTCTTAAAATGTAAACAAATAAGTCTAACTAGGTCTCCATCTCCTATTGTGTCGTCATATCATGTCAATAATATTATAATTCCTAAGTGTAATACCTTCAAACTTCTTGGAGTTACAATTTCTAGTGACTTAAAATGGAATCAGCAGACTGAGGTGGCACGTAATAAAGCTATTACTGTCCTAGGAATGATATCTAGAAGTTTTAGGGGTGGAAGTGCCAAGCCTACTAGGTTGCTCTACTTTGCTCTGGTTAGGTCTATTCTTTTGTTTGGTGCACCAGCTTGGCACCCTACAACAGCTTGTAACATTGGAAAATTGGAGCAGGTGCAGAGTAGAGCAACTAGATTGATTTTGGGGCATAGAAAATATGATAAATGTGATGATAGTGAAGTGCGTCTTGTACAGTGCAAAATTCCTTCAATTAGAGATGTACTTCAGCGGACTGATCTTTCTTTTTTTACAAAGTGTCTCTCTGGGATTTATGACTTCAATGTATTTGGTCCTAATAGAGTTTCCATCACAACTCGTAGGGAAGGTATGAGAGGTCCTGGGATGGTGCTGTCAACCCCCCGAGGATACTCTAGTGCATACCTTTCCTCCTTCTTTCCAAGGGTTGTTAAAACATTTAATGGCCTGCCTGATGTTGAGAAAGAGAGACTTTTAATTCATTTGTTATAAGTTTTATCTACTCTGTATATATGTGTACTGTATATATATATTTTTATTTTCTTTAATGTTTATTATTATATTTGTTTTGACGAAGCAGTAATTTCTGATTTATTTGTTGGGGTGGCTGTTCACTTTGTGCTTAGGTTCTGCCTTTTGCAGTCCACCCATTGAGCTTACAGGTATTTTATTGTAATATGCTGTATATATGTTGTCATTTAGCTCAATAAACATTTATTATTATTATTATTATTATTACTTCTCCACCATGGAAATATGGTGGGTCTTCCACCATGGATGTTCCCACTATATTTCCATTACCTTAACTGCTTATAAATATACCCTTCTATGCACTTATAATTTGTTAGGAAAAAACAATTTTATTAATAGTTAAAATACATACGCTTAAACTGTAATTTTATTTCACTTTTACATCAAATTACATGAAACAGAAAGTTTCATTAGACCTTACAGTAACTGGATGCACTGATGCAGTCAGACAGGAGTGGTGGCTGATTTGAGGAGAGATTTCAGTACCGTCATGGTCTTCGTAGTGCCGATTAATCAAATCCCTCATCTTGTAGCTCATCTCGTCAGTCATAGAAATCATGGACCGCGGGCACATTAAACAGCTGTCCCAGACGCTGTCGAACGTATACTGAGAAACATTTAAGGTAGAGATAACGCCGGTCAGCTGTTTGACGTAGGTCCCTTGATTAACATGTAAACCTTGGCAAATTCACAAAAATCTGAAATTTTTTTGAGAGCCAGATATTAGTGCCTAAAAGCCATAGAAAAAGTTTCAAAATAATTTAACGAGCCGATTTTTTTTTTTTTATTAATTTTTTTATTTTCAGCATAGGGTTAATATCACGTCAGATCAATAAGAAAATGGATGAGGTCAAAATAGATTTTGATGAATTTCTCATATGTTACACATCTGACCTAGGGTGATGAGGTTTGGATGTCATTTTTTCAAATTTCGAAAAAACCCAATTTTCAGAATTTTTCAAAAATTTAATAACGAGAAAATGTCGAGAAATAAAAAAAATTGTATCTCAAATTCTGCTCAACATAGAGTTTCAATTTAAATTTCTATAAGTTTGTAGTAGCATTGCTAAAGTTTTTTGCATTGATGATGTTGACATTGAAATTTTTTTTAGGTCAAAGGTCAGAGTTCAAACTACAAAAAGCGTATTTATTCACACAAGATATCTAGCTAAAAAATTTCAAGATATAGATTTTGAAGAAGGTTTATCCTTCTATAACATAGTTTTCAAATGTTTGGGATAATTCAAAAATTTTAAGTTACGATTTTTTTTATTAAGTTTTTCTTAGTTTTTTGAAAAATTTTGTAATATTTTTTCCAAAAATGTCACATGGGTTAACAATATGACCAAGATCAATGAGGTTTGGGCATTAATTTTTCAAATTTCTAAAAAACTGGAAATTCAAGATTTTCAAAAAACCTTGTAAAAATTAATAAAAAAAATCTTAACTTCAAAATTTTGAATTATCCCAAACATTTGAAAACTGTATTTTATAGAAGGATAAACCCTCTTCAAAACCTATATCTCGAAATTTTTTAGCTAGATATCTTGTGTGAATAAATACGCTTTTTGTAGTTTGACCTCTGACCTTTGACCTAAAAAAAATTTCAATGTCAACATCATCCATGCAAAAATGTTTAGCAATTCTACTACAAACTTATAGAAATTTAAATTGTAATTCTATGTTGAGCAGAATTTGAGATACAATTTTTTTTATTTCTCGAGATTGCCCTCAATCGTTATTAAATTTTTGAAAAATTCTGAAAATTGGGTTTTTTCGAAATTTGAAAAAATAACATCCAAATCTCATCACCCTAGGTCAGATGTGTAACATATGTGAAATTCATCAAAATCTATTGACCTCGTCCATTTTCTTATTGATCTGACGTGATATTAACCATAGGACTTTCCCGTGGAGAGACAAACTAAAAAATTAATTAAGAAAAATCGGATCGTTAAATTGTTTTGAAATTTTTTCTAAAATTTTTAGGCACTAATATCTGGCTTTCAAAAAAATTTCAGAATTTTTGTGAATTTGCCAAGGTTTACATGCTAATCAAAGGGACCTACGCCGAACAGCTGACCGGCGTTATCTCTACCTTTACAACTTTTTTATTTGAAAGTATATAATAAGTCTATTCGTAAGCCCTGCTCAGTGTACATTTCTGCACTCGATTGACCTTATGTCCAGGTGCCATAAGGTCGGTGAAGTGCAGAAAGATACAAAATGGACAGGGTTTACGAACAAAACTAGCATCACATATTTGGTTGGTTGGTTGGTATGTTGGGGCAATTGACACATTTTGGTCATGTATGCCGCCTCATCATCATATTTAATTATTATATATATATATAGTTCAATATTTTTACAAAGAGTCGAGATCCCCCACACCGCACATCCCGCTGCTTCATTGTAAAGCTGGCAAACGTCATTTATACTTATTTACCTGCAGGGTGTATAGAATAGAAACAATTTTCAGAACTTTCCGGAGAGTCCGGAGTACATGCATTGAACAGTTAACGTATCCGTAAGTGTATAATACGGAAATTTTCTAGGTTTTAAGTTTTAATTTCAATAGGTAATGCCATTCTCGATTTTTAATTTATTATATTAAGGTCTATTTGACACCATTTGTAAACTCTTACATATACAAATTTTCATGCATAGACATTCTGCACTTAAAACGGACCTTCAATAACATATGGCCGGTATGGCAAATTCATAAAAAAATAAAGTGCTGAAAATCATACCAATATACTGCTACATGAGAGAAGATTACAGTATATATACATACTGTACTGTATACGGCAGCAGTCAGCTAGGCTTGGTGACGGTTCACAACTTGCTGATTATCACCTCGATGAAATCTCTCCGAGGCTCTCTTAATCAGCCGTGAGGCCCGTGACGTCATCACAAGTCATCTGCTTCCCAGCATCCTACCAATGGCATCATTATTATCAGCTGATACTTGCAGAAGTTTAACCTGCAAACAGAAAATTGTGTACTTGTAAAGCATGCATTAATATGAATTAAGTCATTATAAAAAATGACTTAAGGTTGACTTATGAAATGATTGTAAGCAACCAAAGTCACTGCTCCTTAGTGTAAATGAAGCTGTGGCAACATTTAACCTGTGATTTAAACCTGAAATTAAACAATACACACTTAATACTCCACCTAGTAACCGGTACGTGTACTGCTGGGCAGAATTAAAGTTTGTCAAATTTCCTGTCCGTTGATCATAAAGCATGCAATCAGTGCAGTATCATAATTATGCATATGCATACAGTACTGTATGCATATTCATACTGTAGCATTACTATATTTATAATTAAATCATTTATTAAAGATTTGACATTTGTGTATGATATGTACACTGCAGTATGAATATGCATATTATATAAAATTATTCTGTAACTATTATATATGTTTTGTATGTATGTTTTATGTGTTCTATTGTAATGTTTTTCTATAATGTATGTTTCTAGTGCTGTTAATATGTACACTTTCTGTGTTTAATAAAAGACTAATAATAATATAAAATACTTGAGTTCATATGCCACAAATCCTGTTGCAATTTTATTAACTAAACTTCATGCAAAATGTGTACAGTATATATTATGCAGTACACACAGCTTATTAGTATGCATATGCATAGGGATTTTGGCTAAAACATTCATGAATCTTATGCACATATCCCTAAACAAAAACAAACTTACCTAATTTTCTGGAACAAAACTTAACAGACACAATAATTAACGCGTACATTACCATAATTTTGGACACGGAAACCCTTCACAAAGTCCATTACCAATCGTTGAACTTGAATTCATCCTTCGGGAGAGTATGCATAGCATCAAAACATGCCTGTGGTTGCATGGTGGTTTACCGCCACCTAAAATAAGAATTTATCACAAAGCAACTGGAACTATAGCTTTATTATACACTTCTTAAACATATTCAGTACTAAAATATAACTTATCTGATCCAAATACGCTTGATTTTTCACTTAATAAAGTGTACACAGGATTGTAAACACCGGTAGACGCCATCGAACAAATTCAAAACAAATTACTCCGCACACGGACTTTTTTCGTAACGTCACAGCACTGAAATCCGATGCGCATGCGCGAGGACTTGATGACATTTTTTTCCGTGCATCGTGGAGTTCACGTGGGCCATTTCCATGCAAATCAAAACATTCGAATTAATAACTTTTTCATAGTAAGAAAATATGAAAAAATATCACGGTCTTACACATAAAAGAGCAAGGAACTCTATTTAATCAAATATCTTAAATTTTTAATGTATGGAAAATTGGTGGAGCTGGTGGCCCAGTGGTCTTTCCACTGGTTTCCCACGAAAAACATAGATTTTCTGCAAAATTTTTTTTAAATGTTTTCAATGTAATTTTATTTATGATAAACAAATGTGTAGGGCTTTCCTTAATACACGGAATTCATTTTAAATCAATTACCGTAATTTTTAAACTAGTGGAAAAGGATGGAACATTTGTGGAAAAATCCATGTCCACATTTTTTCCACATTAATCCACATAAAGTCCACTACGAGTTCCACGAGTGTGCTACCAGGGAATAATCATGTACTTTTATTATATACATGCTACATGCATGCCACGTAGTTCGGCCCCTTTAATTATATATTATTACGTTAATTTTGTTTTGTACTTTTACAAGTTATATATTATAATATATATTATATATATACGTATTATACGTACTGTACGTGTACTCTTCATAAAGAATGCACTTCTCTCTAAAACATGGGTGTTCCCCTTGAAGGTCTTGCTCGCATCAGAACGTAACCTGAGTAACCTCTGAAGAATATAAGATTGTGGGTTCGGGGCCCACAGGCTGAGAAGGGCCCCTTTGTCGCGAAGTGGTGAATCCGAAAGTGGCGGGAAGGGGAGGGGGGAAGGGGTAACCTGCCGGAGTCGGATATATATATTATATAATTTTTTCAAGGAAACGAAGGAACGTGGCAGTTTTTATCTTTATATTAATTAACAAAATTACACATAATTAGTGAAATTGTTTACGATTTTAAATTATATTAAAAATTAAATATATATCTTATATATTAAAGTAAAACCAATGAAAGAAGACAACGGAGACATGTACGGCATGTACATGATGCATTCCCAAAAATTCTGAGTTAGAATTTTCTAAAAATAGTTTTGTTCTACAGCCATGCAGCTAGTCTCTATAGAGTTCCTCCATATTAAACCAAATAAAATCTCTATTCCACATTAGGTTATTATAATTCTCCAGAAAAAAAAAAGCATGAAGTCTGGGAAAACGTGTGCATGCCGTGTGGTTTAACATATATAATGGGGTATTTTAATTACTGACAGAATTAAACCCTAGCTCGAAGAAAGTCTTATTGGAATGGTCGGTGTATAATACGAAAAAATTGCAGCACTTGATGTTCTATGAAATGAATTTCAACCAAAGACCGTTTCAATTTTATTTACGTTTTAATCACCTTTGACATCCTTAAAACTGTGGTCCAAAACGCTTATCATACAAAAAATAATTTTTGCAGATTTTTTTATTAATAATTTTAATTTTAAATAATATTATATAATATATAGTTAGCACTAACTTCCTTTTCTTATTTATAGATTGATTGATTTTGATACTCCAACGCCGACGAAGACTTTTACTTCGCGCGGCTTTGGAGCATTTTCATTTAACCAGAACTATATAGTTTGGAGCATCGAGATTTGACCCAAAACCGAAATGAGATTTTATTTTGAGTTTAAATTGGAGCAAAATTCGCTCACATCTACTAGTTCTGCGCATTTTGCAGAGTTCACGTTACTTATATATATATATATATATATATATCAGTTATTTGAGTACTCTGTATGTCAAAATAATGCTTAAGGGGAAGATAACACGCCCAATGTTAAAAAAAAAAAATCCCTAACTTAAAAATGATGAAAATAATTTAAAATGTTGTCCTCTACATGATCCCCTATCAGTATAGCTAAAATACCAGGTATACAAATTCGAGCTAGTTTTTAAGTTATGAATTCTTAAAGTTGACTAATATATATATTTATATATAACCTTGCAGTTCCATTTCAGTATTTATTTTATTTCAAACCTTAATATAGTTTACGTTTAGGTTTACAGGGTTTACTTAATTCCTTTTCGGAAACGAATTATTTCCAGACCTAAAATGAGGTTTGACGTTCATGCTGAGATACACGTACAATTGTATAATTATATGCTATGATATAATAATATATATTAATTAACATGTCTCGTATACCTTTTATTTCAAGCCGAGCGCTGGATTCACACCGTTATAATTAATTTGTACATCTCCGTATATACTTAATAAATATATAGCTTAATTCTATAATATATTAAAATTATAAAATTTAATTATGACTATATATAGTTTTGTTTATTTTCAATTTTTCTCATATTACACATGATATGCAGCCATTTTTGTCCCCTAGAGTTTTAAGTAAGTGGAGTTGAAATTTTGGATGGGTGCATGCAGGCCGGATCTTGCCCAACGTCATGTCAGTCACTGCAATGCTGGAGTCAAAGAATATTTTCCTGTAAATGAATCGAATGAAATAAATTTTGAAAAATCGAGCGCTTATGGTTTGATCAAATTCAGTCTGGGAGTTTTTTTACAACAGCTTTATTTCTGGTTTCCGTCCATAAGGCCAATGTTAAACTTCTACCTCAGTTTTCACAAAACTAATAAGACAGATTCGCTTCAAAATTTGTATGCCACCTATTGATGGTGAGTTCTATAAGTCTCCTGCAAGTCTTGTTGCATTCAGGCGCGCCGAATTGCCGCGAGATATCAATCTACTGAGAATACTGAGATGCATCCTTATATAAGATTAATTCGTATAATACTGTACCTCTCGATCTTTTTTATCATACATATAAATATATTGACACAGTTTTAAGAAGTAAAATTAAGTTAAATATTCACACAAGTTTTTACTTTTTAATCTGCGTATATAACAATTAATATATAAAATTGTATTGTTTTTTAGGGCTGTAACTTCCGTAATCTGCATCAGGAGCGAAAAGTTGCATATATGTAATATACTGTGTTATATATCCATCAAATTTGCAGGCTGTGTGATTGTTTTCTCTTTTTATCGGAGATAAAATGAATTTTTAACGTAGTATGGGTCAATATCTCGCTAAAGGTTAATTTGTTTTGCGGAAATTTTAATTTAAACCATTGGGCTCGTCAGCATGTGTTTAAACCCCTAGAATTAAATTTTTGTTTAGATCTGACATTGAAAGTATAAAGGCAAATCAAACTTTCCACTTTTTTAACCCCATTTAAGGTTCGAAAAAAATAATCGGAGCAAAATTTCAATGGTACCACCAAAAACTGTGGCATGTTTTTAGCAGGAATAAGATTTTTCAAGCCTCTAATGTGAAATTTCAATTTCATGTAATATATAAAAAATCGGAAGTGACATTGCACACGATTTATGGAATAGTCTGTATATACACGGACATACATATGTTATAGTTATAATATAATTTAAATGTATTATTATTATTATATTATATTATATTATATTATATTATATTATATTATATTATATTATATTATATTATATTATATTATATATATTATATTATATTATATTATATTATATTATATTATATTATATTATATTATATTATATTATATTATATTATATTATATTATATTATATTATATTATATTATATTATATTATATTATATTATATTATATTATATATAATACTGTATATTACATTTTGCGACGTTTTCTTGTGCATGAAGCCAAAGGCGCGCGGCCGGCGCTTCTATTAGCGAGTCCGCATTGTGGGTTCTGCGAGGCGGCGCTAATGAAACGGACACGCGGGCCAAGGACAATGCTTGCCAGGTCGCGCGCGATGGTGTCCACACAGTGGATATTTGCTCAGCAGCAACTCCAGTTTCAGTTGACACAGCTGACCGAACAACTTGTCCTCTCGTTTTACGCAACATTATTTGTATCATTTATGTACGCGCTAATGGATATAACAATTAAGCTACATCATACACTCACATACAGATACAGATGTCAAACAAGCAATGAGTGTCGTGCAAAATATCTCATAAGAAGTTAGAAAAAAAATAGTCAATATTAATTCTCATAATGAAGCATAAATATTGCGACGCAACAGCTAGTTAATTTCATTGCAATATATATAAGTAGAATATGATGTCCTTGCTATAATTTACATGTACGTACAGGTGTGAAAAACAATTAATAATATATATATATATATACATCGTAGAATGTTGTATTGTACAATAAAAATTTCCAAATTATATAAAAAAAATTAAAGGTATACCTGTTTTTAAGAAACAACTGTTTGCCTATAATCTTATTAAAAAATTATTACTTCATATAGTTGTTTGTAATTTTATATATACCGTGTTGTAATAATTGAATATATTGTTATTTTGAGTTATCTTTTAATATTTAGATTGTTTGTCTATGATTGATGTATTACTAATACTAATATATATATTTTTTTTACAGCATAATTTACAGCTATTTCAAATTTATTAAATGTTTATAGTATGCAGTATCACAATGTATCAACTGATATTTAACGTGAATAAAAATAAATAAATAAATTGTATTTAATTAAGAATAATAAAACAATTGATGTATCGTGTTATAAACGGGAAGGAAATGGAAAGTTATAAAACAATTTATGAATATTATAACTATGCATTTTGAAAATTTCTGAACAATAAATTAATTACTATGCATGCACCTGTTTATTTATTTGTCATCAATTCATTCACCGAACCCCCGTCCAGCTTGTAAAATCTGAAAAAAATAGCTCGATCTGTATTCATATTAAATATACACAATCAGAGGTCAGAGCTATTATATTTAATGCAGTTAAATTTAATATATATTACACTAATATGTGTGTATATATAATATTCTCTCTTTAAATCTCTTTTTCATTATTTATAAATATATGTCAGGGGTGTCAAACTCGCGGCCCGCGAGCCGCATGCGGCTCGCGAGGCCGTTTTCGATGGCCCGATCAGCGTCGGTAAAAAATATTATGTTATTTAAAAAAAAATAAATAAATAAAATGAAAAAATAAAAATAAACAAATAAATGGTCAATTATTTAAGTATATACTTGATATAATAATTATCTAATCAAAATATTGCACATCTGATCTTAATGTAATTTTAATTCACAATAGCAATTCAGTTTTACATTTAATAACAATTTTCATTGAGACAAATTTTTTATCCTGTTTTTCTGTAATTATTCTTTGATGACTTCTGCAGCTTGACACAGTAATTTGTATGAACTATGAAAATCAATGAAAAAATATACAGTAAGAGATGCATAAAAGGTGTTTGAAAATATAATATCTTAATAATTAGAACTGCATTAATACATAAATTAATTACCAAATAAATGACAAAGTGTGGGTGAATAAAATATATAAACTTTGTATGAGATAATTCATTTTTTATATTAGTAATTTTCCATAATTTTACTCTCAAAACTGACACGTGACCTTAAAAAAATTTGCGCCCGCGGCGAGCTATTGGGGGGCGCAGACCCCCAAACCCCCCAATGACGTGTTCTCGATCTTGAGAAACTCCACCCTTGAGCAAATTCTGGATACGCCACTACCTGCTAGCATTGCTTACGATTTAATTATTAAAAATACATGAGTTTGACACACCTGATATATGTGATATAAATGGAGTACCGACCTCAATTTGTTTTATTGCAGAAATGGATGGAGGGTGCAAAGTTATGCTACTCTGATTTTTTTTTCAGATTTTTTAGAGCCCGGCAACTATTTTTTAAAAATTATTGAAAGTGCAGAAAAAGTGGCGCCTCTCTTAATAAAAGATAGGACCCAAAAGGGACGTGGATTCGAACCCGACCTCGCCAAAACTTTTTAGCAATACTTCCCGGTCCCTAAAAAATCTGAAAAAATCAGAGTATCATAACTTTTCATCCTCTATCCATTTCTGCTATAAAAAATTTTGAGGTCGATACTCCATTCGTAATAAAATAAAAGAAGAAGAAGAAAAGAAAACACAATGTATATGATAGAGCATTATAATATTTAATTTTATAAATAATATAATATTTATTAATTTATTATAAATTAAAAAAAAAACTAAATATATAGTAAAAAAATAAAATAGCATTAGAATTTCATATATTTCAAATCGATTTGCACATTCAATTGACAACATAACACTGTAATTACAACTGAAGTTAATTAATTACTTAATTAGTATGGTTTCAGCATAAATAATTACTATAAAGTACAACAATTTCTGATCGGTGAATGTATTTTTTACTCACAGAATATTATACTATTTATTTTAGTTTAGTACAAAAATACTATACCATATTTTATTTATTTGAGCAGAATTCAACAAATTTATAAGTTTGGTAAGTTCTGTAGGTTTAGAAATCAAGGGCATTATTTAGTACATTAAATATTCCATAAAATATTAATAAAAGAAAATATAGCAATAAATATTTTTATATAATTATTCACCAATTTAGAAAGAGATTCTTAATATTTTTTTTTAATATTATTATTATTTTTTTTTATTTTAAATCAAACTCTGACCACTCTTGCATGTTATTCAAGTGGGAGAAATAACATTCATAGATACACAACATTGCATATATAAATAACGGATGATAATTTGTCCACAATATTTGCAACATTGTACATGTACATCACATAATTATATATTTTACATTAGCAAATTTATAGTTAATTTCTATACATTCAAATATTATAGTAGACATAATAAAAAACTATAAGAGCATTTTAATTACTTTTGGAAATTACTTTGAGTGAAAACACTGATAATATTTAATGAAGTATTGTCCTCAATTTTTTTTATTGCAGAAATGGATAGAGAGAGGGTGAAAAGTTATGCTACCCTGATTTTTTTCAGATTTTTTTGAGACCGGGAAGTATTTTTAAAAAATTATTGAAAGTCCTTTTTGTGACGTCACGCGGCGTCAAGTACTATCTTTTTCTTAAAGAGCGGCGTCTCGTGACGTCACAAAAAGAATTTTCAATAATTTTTTAAAAATAGTTCCCGGGCTATAAAAAATCTGAAAAAATCAGGGTAGCATAACTTTGCACCCTCTATCCATTTCTGCAATAAAAAAATTTGAGGTCAATACTCCATTATAAACAAAAATACAAGACTTATGTACTTTATTTTACTGACGCTAAGTAAAACTTAAAAGATTATGAAACTACTTAACATGTACCTTTACAGCAAAACCCCAATAAGTACAGGTATAATCCCATTATTTATCCACTATATTATGGTCAATTCGACCATGCACCTCCTGCATTTATTGAAATGGTTATTACTGTATAACTTTGTGATGTTTTAATAAAAAATAAATATATTTGCACAGTTCTGTACAATAATTTTACTTGAACACAACCACTCTTATATCACCCCCAATAAGGTACATTTATCAGTGCAGTGATTAATCAAGACTTCTTAAATTCTATCCTATTATTTAACAAAGTAAGATTATATCTCTATACTTAACATTTCTTCTAGTAAAATAGCACTATGAATATATAGGAAAAATCAACAGCACTTTTATCATGTTACAATCAACTACTGAAAAATATCATATTACATACTGTAGTAAGTATTTCAAGTACATTAAATATTGTATCTACGCTTTAGATTGATAATATTTTTTTTTAAATATAATGATTATATTGCATTATTTTATAAATCATCTAATGCATTTTTTGTTTTTTGTTGTTTTATGAATGAAATTTTTTGGATATTATTATCTTCACTGCATTTGGAGGCAAAGAAAATATGAATGGGAATGCCCAACTCCCTAGCACAACACAGACTACAGACTTAGTGAAAAATACTATAACATTGCAAAATTACAGAATAGCTTCCTCTGATTCACTCTTTTCTTTTTTACCAAGTCTGTACCGTTATGAGATTTGTAGAACTTCTCACTACGAAAACGCTGGCTTAGTTTTTTTCCTCCGAGCTACAATGAGGACAGTCCCTGCAAGCAAGCAAAGTTGGATATCAGAGTCAAGAGAAACTGAGCTGAAGCGGACAGCAATATATCCCAATTCCCTTCACACATAATTCATTAAAATTCTTATTCTGTTCTCAAATGTTAGAACTTATGGAATTGATCATACGAAATTAAAGGATTAATATTTATTTAGAACCAGTGTAAAAAAATAAGAAATGGATTTAAATTCTATAGAAACTACATTGCAACTATATTTTTTTTCACACAATTTTGAATGCCCAATACAGGGTCATTTACAGTACTTGAAGCACACTCAAGTGAATAACTAGTTCCAAACAGCCTTTATTTCATTTTTGATAAGGTTTATTTTTTGCTGATTATGTAGTCTTGAAAATGTAAGTAGGGCCATTTGGAACTGATACTTAACTATTCACTTATTGAAACTAGAAAGAAAAGGTAGATTTTTGGATACTTGCCCAAGTTACTGCTCTTACTATTAATTATCATTCATAATAATATTGACTACATATTGATTATTACTTCCACCTCTCCTCACCTGACGGTCTGTTGCAGTCTCTGGTTCTCAAGAGCCAGCTGCTCCAGCTCGGCTCTCGCCTTCTCCAGGGCAAGCTCTCGCTCCAGTAGCTGGCCTCGTAGCTGTGTCAAAGTCTCCTCCAGTGCCTCAAATATCGCCTGCAAGAATGAAATTAGTGTGAAGAGAAGAGAAGTGAGGTTTTTCTGATCTTTATTATGTAATTTTAGAATGGATATGTATAAAAAAGCATTTATTGAACTTAGCTACGTACTATATTTCAACTGCATTGATAGAAAACAATTTATTAGGCAAAGGTTAACTTAATTGCAAGAAACAAGAACAAAAAATTGTCTGTGATTGACGGAAGGGGTAGACAGACTGATATCTATGAGCATTCTCTTTGTTGCTTAGCGAGCAGTGTGGCATGATTGGTTAAGTGTCTGAAATGATGGTTTTCTGTGATTTCCCATCGTCACTCCCAGGTGAATGCCGGGGCAGTTCCTAACACAAGATCACAGCCGCCTCCTTTTCTATCCTAGTATCCTACTATTGTTAAGTTTTAACATGCTTTCACCAATAGCAGAATAGGCTGTAAAATAGGCATTGTAAAATAAAATAAAAAAAAGTCTTACCCTGGACTCATCAATGCTGTCGCCTGCACAAGGTGGCTCATCTAGGCAGAAGAACTCACGCACGTTGGGGCAGAGGTGCAGTGCTGGTCTACACAGAACGCCATCCACAAAAAACTGCAGGCCCCTAGAGCGCTCCTCGATGAAGCCAGGGTTGAAATTGTCACCAAACCACCGCTTCCGAGGCAGCGATAGCTCAATACATGGGAATGTGATCTTGAGCTGCGCAGTATTTGTTTGAAGGTTAAAAAGGTAAAAAATTTCAGGAGAACATAATTTATGAGGCACATAGCAAATAAAAAAGAAGAAAATCAAGGAGGGGAAAAGTTAAGGTTAAATCAATGTTACAGATTAAGCTTCTATTCTGCCCATGCTACTATATATTTAAAAAAATTAGGGGTACAAGATTGAATCCCCCGGGCTCACTTGCTGGATCCTGACAAAGTATGTTAGTGAGTAGCTCGATGTAAGGCCTTTGAGCAATGAAATTATTCAATCGTTGCATGCATATCAATTGTAATGTAAATTAATGTACAAATATTTACCCAAGTTAATCCTAATTTGAGGGTACACTATGTTAATGCCTCGTAAAACAGGATAGAAAACTGTTGTTTTCAATACATATTTCTACTAAAACTGAGAGAAAAGCTAGAACTTGCCTTGGAATGTAAGCGTACAAAGTCTGTATATCTGCGAAACACAAACCAGCATTCTCCACTTGATTTATTCTCTACTCTTAGTTTGTATACCTGCAAAAGTAAGAAACATGTGTCATAACAAGAAAATTTAAGAGAATTGTACATAAAGAAGAAAAAGTGTAAAATATAATTGCTACTCACAGTGAAACGAGCTCTTTCCTCCATCACTTCATGGCCAATTATTGGGCATCGGAACAAAGTTGGATGATTTTCTAAATCATCACTGTTCCTTTGAAACCTGAAGAAGAAACAAGCATCAAATTTATTCCATTTATTCAAATCAGTCTACTTAAACACTAATTTAGTTTACAACAATGTAATGTAGTAATGTAATGTGTATATATATATATATATATATATGCATACTACGTACTATAATAATTATAATATAGTATTTTAAAACATTACTACTTACATGCACATACAAGTTTTATTATGATATCATGATTGATCCTCTCTCCCTCCCCTTCCCATTTGTGCATATGCAGCCCCCCAGCCCCCCCTGGATCCGCGCCTGCCGAACCAGAGATAATACAACACCCAAAAAATGGGATGGTAAAAAAAAAAAAAAATATAAAAATTTTAAGTTTATACTGCGGCAGTTGTGGTCACACCACTATGGCTCACAGTTTGTGTCCTGCTTGAGGTCTTGAGGTAACCAGCTCCTTGAACTTCTCAATCCTGTCCACGCCCACCTCCGCAGACCCCAGCAGATTCCACTCTCTCGCCGTCCTCCTGATAAAAGAATACTTTCCCACATCATTGTTGCTTCCCTGATACTCGAGCTTCCATTCATGGTCTCTTCTCCCCAAATATCTTCCCCTGTCCACTTTTCCACTCATCTCCTCCCAACCCTTGGCATTCCTTGTAATTTTGTACATTGTTGTCAATCTAATTTGCCTCCTCCTTTCCTCCAGTGAGCTCCATCCCAGTTCTCCAATCATTTGTGTGACACTCTCCCTTTCCTTATGAATTTCCCCTCCGTCACTCACCAGTTTCCAGCTTCCCATTTTGCCAGTCACTCTGGTAACAAACGAAACAACCAACATACTGCTTTTGAAGTTTCCCTCCAAACGTCACTTAGCTGTGATGAGTTAGGAGAATTTTTCCCAGCTATGCATACCTGATTGTAGGAGATGGGCTTTCAGCTGGACTTGGATCTGAATTATTTTCGTCGCTTGCATCGTCCCCATTCTGAATATCCTCATTTCTCGTCTTCAGCCGATCAGTAGCCGCCGTGACTTCAGTCGCATAACTCTCACTTGAGCTCATGTTTATAAGTGTTTACGTGGTGTTTATTTAATTTTCTTGGTCACAGGAGTTGTTGTTTATTGTTTACTTGCTAAATTATTTTGATGCATCATATTATATGCATGCCACAGACGTGATCATACTCATACATGTACTGTCACACTCTATGTCACTGTCACGCAAATTTGCAAAATTTGTTTTCAAATTTTCAGCTTCTGCAGGACCTTTAAAACGATTTTCATTTAATGAAATTTCAGTTCACATACTATCTTATATCATTAGGTATATTTTTTTCGAAACACTGTCAAGTTCTACAACTACAAGTAAAAAAAGAAAATAATATTAATTAACACAGCGCGTTGCTGCCGTTGCTCACTCATAATCAGCTGATTGAAGAAGGGGGTGGGGGGAACAATAAAAAAAAAAAATGCAAGCGCGAAACTTTCACATTCCATTCAAATCGTGACTTGGTCAACAATCCGCACAGAGGATTTTTCGGAATTTTAGCAAGCATTAGTTTTATCATTAAATTCATTTTAAATTCTATAGTATCAATTAAAAAAAATATGTTTACATGCATTTATTGCAACTAAATAACACAGTCATGCAAAAAAGGAAAATATTTTATAAATATATGCCATCAGAAATTTTAAACAAAAAACATGGAAGTCCTTGTTATACATTTCTTAATGCGCGCGTGATAAATAGATAAACTACCGGGTTAGTTAAATAGCATAAACAATTCCTGGAGGGGTATATAAAGTAAATGCAGAAGGCAAATATTCTAATATAAAGTGGTCATAATGCTCGTGAGATTTGTGGGTCTGCTTTTCTTCTTCTTTGCAGTACTGGTAAGTTCGGAATAAAAATTTTCATAGATCTACTGTCAGGCTCGGACTGGGAAGCTAGGAGCCAGTCAGGGCCATATAGGCTTTACAGGCAGCAGGGGCCACTTGGGAGGGGGTCTGCATGAGGCCACTTTTTTTTACGAGGATGCTCTCTCTGCGCCCAGCCTCATAGCCAGATGAGTCCATGCAAGCCTGCAATGTCTATATACTGTTAATAAATTCTAAACATCAATTTTGTTTTACAGGTTACGTCGGGTTATGCTCGACCTGGTCCAAATGAAGGTCAAGATGCTGTTCCTGTGCCAGCAGAACCAGCAACAGAGACTGCAAACCCAAGTCCTTCTGCAGCTAAAAATGTTGAAGGAGAAGCTTTGCCTGCAGCTGCAGAAAATACACCAGAAGAAACCCCATTTCCTGAGCAAGCCACAGAGGAACAGCTCCCTCCTGAGGAGCCAGCTGGTGAGCAACCCGCAGTTAAACAGCCAGCACAAACAACCCCTGCAGCAGCAGAACCAGCGGTAACTATGGAATCATCAGCTCCAGCAGATCAAAATGTGGAAGATACAAAATTCGTAAAGCCACATGTGAATGAAGGACAAGTAGATCAGGTATTTGTCAATATATATTAATTTATTTTACATTTATATGTAGTAATATGTACTGCACATATTATAACTTTTTAATTTTCATCCATTCATTCATAACATGCATGCATGGCACCGCATATAATATAATTATTTATATATATATCCCTTGCGGAGTAGGCCTGCAGCATTATTACCTCTGTCGTTGATGCCCGAGTTAATTTTTTAAATATTAGCTATTTTTCAACACATTTTCTATTCTTTTCAGGATAAAACACAAGCAGAGGAACCATCAGCCTCAGAAGGTCAAGCTGCAAGAACCGAAGAAAATTTTGTTTACAAATATGCTGATCCTATTGAAGCTGCCTACAAGTTGTTTGGTGACTCCAACGATGCCAATGAGCGTGCCCAGGCTGCTTGGGAGCTTGCTCGTCGAAGTCTTGCTGCACTGAAGGCCATTGAGGAACAGCTGATAAGTGGCCATGAGACACAAGCCCACATAGAGGCTGACATCACCACAACAAACGGAAAGTCTACACTGGATGTAGCGGCCACTAAGGAGGAGGGAGAAGCAGCAGACACCAACAACGAGAATGAAGAGGTACCAGCCGAGAAGAGAACAAGGAGGAAGAGTGCTCGTAGATCAGCTAGAGTATCAATTGAATAACTTAATTGTTGATAAGGACAATAGAAAAGAGGGCACAAATTAAATGCTAAAACAAATATGGACAAATACTCCCTTATTTCTAGTTATGAGAACACTTGTGGGTCTCTATAGTGCTTTTTATTTTTGCGTGTGTGGAGGGAGTAGAGAGGTGGGTCCTACAAAAAGGGAGCTGGGCGGGTGGGGAGGGAGGGGGGGTAACATCACCTCCCATGTATTAATGGGGATCTTCTAGGTGGGTACATATACCGAAACCTCCCCTTCCTGCAAGAGTTTTTTTTATTCAAATTGTTTCTGTAGTTTTAATATCTTAACTTAGGTGGTGTCAAATTTGCTCTCACTGAATAAATGTTGTAAATATATGATAATGAGATATTAGAATGTGAAAATTTTAGTGGCTTAATCGAAAGAAGGGGTAAAAATATGGTACTGTGAATTTGTTCAGATTTTTCTGAGACCGTGAACTGTTTTTAAAAAATTATTGAAAGTCTATTTTATGACGTCATGGGCGGTACTGCCCTATCCTTTTTCCTAAGAAGTGTCGCCCGTGACGTCATAAAATAGACTTTCAATAATTTTTTAAAAATAGTTCCCGGTCTCAGAAAAATCTGAAAAAATTCACAGTACCATATTTTTACCCCTTCTTTTGATTAAGCCACTAAAATTTTCACATTCTAATATCTCATTATCATATTACAAACTTTGTTTTAAAATATATAATATTATATTAATATTAAACAATGTACAGTAGTATCTAATAAAATATATAATATTAAACTAAGACTTTTTACTTTAGTATTTGTTTAATAATAATAATAATAAATGCATTTTATAAATAATGAAAATGTTGTAAATAATAGACGAAGAGTTCCACATTAATTATTATCATTTTTATTTTTTAATATTTTTCCACAAAGGGAATATTCACACACAATATGTAATTATGTAAAAAAAAAAATACAGAAGGAAAAATAAATAATGTAATAATAAATTATTAAGTACCTTAAAGCCAGTCAAGGAAGAGTATTTCTATCATTGATATAAATAAAATTATAATTAAAAAATAAAATAAATATAAAATACACTCAGCAAGAATTACCTGAGTTTAAAAAGGCTGAAAAGTGAAAATAGTGATTGCAATTCATCTCAAATATTGATGACATTATTTTTTTAGTCACTTTCAACCTTACACAAGAAAAGTAAAGAAAAAAAAGGGTTAATTTGTTAGTAATAAAATTAGTAAACAAATAAAAAATATCTGGCGTAGAAAAACAAAATTTCCACCCAGTTAAAATAAAAAAATCCACGTGAATACATTTATCAAGTAAATAAATTACATTTTTTTTTAAATTATTATTTATTATTGTAGGATATTGAAATTCTAATTATCTGAAGATGTTCTTCAGATCTCTTTCTAACTTTAGAGAAAGCATTAAAAAAATACTAAAATTCTATACTATTAATAGCACACTAGTTTTAATAGAACACAGCCCTAGTAAAATAATAATATGAACATTTTTCTCAATAATGGATTAAAAGACATTTTCTATAAATATATTTGTAGATTGTTGACAACTAGTTTTTTTTTATATCAAATATTGAAAATAAATTTATGCATAATTAATTAATTTAAATGTTATAACACTTTTTTTAAAATTTCACTAACTGGGAAATACATCAGGTTCTTATAGTTATTTAAAATCGTTAATGGAAATGCAAAGAAAGTTTTATAATTATACGGTGAAATCAGTGGCGTGCGGTGGGTTTAGCAGGCAGTAATGCGGCGGCAAAATTATGGGACTGGACACAGTAAAAGGGGGGTCCGGGGGGCGGAGCCCCCCGGATAGCCCGCCGCAGGCGAAAAAAATTTTAAAAAGGGGGCGTGGCAGGCGACTTTTTAAGCATAAAAATAACACAAAAATATATTATATTTCGACGTTTTATACAATTCTAAAATCAATCACAAATAATTTTTTAAATCAATTTGTAAGACGAGTTAAATTTTTTGTCGGTAATGTCTTTTTTTATATCGATCGTATGACAGTTATATTCATGATCGATCAGCACATAATTAATATATAATATAATTATTTTCACTAAAAACAATACGTATAATTTTTGTATTGTGATTCCGACTATGTACAGCTGCAATACGTGAAAAAAAAATACGCATTTTATTCTCTGCAGTCAATTAAATTCTAATTGTGATCCGCGACGCGGATTGATCAGGATAGCAGTCGATAAATCAATATTTTATTTTCTAAGATACGTAATTTCTTTCAAATAATTTGTTGTTTTGAAAGGTAAAGTCAATTTAAGAACATGAGTTTAATCGTTTAAAATAATTATAGTGTGGATTTCATAATTGTGAAACTATATATTTGTTAATTTTGCTTTAAAAATAAGAGATGAAGTTTTCGAATCTTATATTTTTTTCCCCGGCAGCATATAATTTACGATAATCCACGAGGCAAAAACATCGGCTCCTCGATCGTCGTCGCTCCCCTCCCTCAACTCCCTCCCAGGACTGAAGCTCGCCCCCACCTCCTAAATCGGTAGAAAGCTCAGCTTTTTCTTTGATGATAAAACTATACGAAAAAACGGGCGTGGGAGGGGAAATGTAGATTCATGCATGGGGAAAACAAAGCTGAGTGAGTCTACCGCTTTCATGCAAGAGGGCGTCTTTGCATTGCACCGCGAATTCATTTACGTTTTTGCGGTAAACGCTTCAATAAATTCAAACGAAGATTTTCACATAGACAAAGATAAATTATTTTTTTTTATTGAAATTTGACGTGATGAAATTGAAAAAGAAAATATTTATATTCTTTAAAGAAAGCTCAAATTTTCCCTAGATGCGCCGCATCCAACGCATTAATGGACCGCACGCCACTGGGTGAAATGTATTGTGCAAAATATGTTTGATTTAAGGTCATTTATAATTTTGTTAGAAAGCACTATAAACTTTCTTTGCATTTGTGCTAGATTATTCATAAATTGTTTACTTGCCATAAAATGAAACTGTATTTATTATATTGCGCGTGATTTATGAAGTTATCCAGGTTTTTCACTAACCACAGCTACTGTCATTGAATTAGGCTAGCGCTAAACGCAGTTAGTGAGAAATGTGAATAAATTTCTGGATAACTCTTTTATAAATTGCCCCTATTTTCTTTTTTTTTTTTTTTTTTTCTCTCTACGTTCTTGTATTATATAATTTACAACACAGCTAGACAAAAACAATGTTATGTTATCCAAGTTGAGTCGGTACTCGAACAGTATCTTATGCTTTTTTATTTTATAAACTGCAGAAATCTATTAAAAATTTTCATTGCTCTATTTCAGTGGCATTTTTTATCTATAGTAAAATAAATTAAATTAATCAGCCACTTTTGAATTTTTGAAACAACTACGTATTTCTTAAAAAAAAAATAAGAAAAAAAAAAAAAAAAAAAAAACAAAAAACAAAAAAACAAGAAGACAAGTCTAAATCAAAAATTATTTTGTACATTATGGCCTGATTATCAATGTCAGTAAATAAAACAATTAATTTGAGGTCATGTCCACGAGGTTGCAATCAGCCAAAATTTAGATCAGATGGGTCTGAGCTAGGGGTAATTTTGTTTGCAACAATTGTCAGTACAGGAATACAAACTTTATGAGAAGAAAATTTGATGTTTCAAAACTTATAGGTACAGCTTAATATTCATATTCTTAAAAGCATAATTATATTAATTCAATCAAAGAATATAAAATAATATGTTGCATTAATAATAATAATAAATAAATCAGTATTTAAGTAAGATAAAAACAGAGAATTACACAGAGAGAAAAATCAACCTTCTTAATTACATTTTTGCCCATAAAAATAATAATTTAAGTATTAAAATTGATTTAATGATACCTTCATACAGCAGAATACTAGAGTGAAATACCTCTCAAATAAAAGGACACTAGTAGGTACAGTATATAACTGTAAAAATACTATTCCAAATGAACTTTGTGTTTTTTAGACTTTAAAATAAAGCAAACATATTACCATCAATAAGCAGAAACTACAAATAATAATAATAAATAACAACAAAAACTCATTTAACTATTGCTGTGATGTTACAATGTTTTTAATTTTCACTATGTACAGAGGTAGCTTTAAAGCTGCACTAATAAATACAGTCAATGCTGTATGAAAAAGCAAGTTGAAAATATGTGTAAGTTTCGCCTCTCTATGTCCACATCTGAATGACTTCAAGGTGTAGTGACTCTATGTACAGCTCTAGAAAGTAGCAACAATGCTGAATACAAGAAGCCTGTGAAATACACCACAAAGCATCTCATGTGACAATTTTTGGAGCTTTGATTGCAGCCACTTTAGTTTTAAAATTCCCAGACACCTCATGTGTGGATGGAGACAAGAAAAAAGCAAAACTTGCACTAAATTTACTTCTAACACACTCCTTTAGAGTTTTGAACTAAACTATTTAGTGGAGCTTTAATGCTGAAGACATACTGTGTATAAAAATCAAACACCACATTGTATATGCTTTTTCTGCCTACTCTGATGACTAACAAATGCAAATTTAAAAAAAAAAAAAAAAAATGTCAAGGGAAATCTACATACATAACACAAGGCTGGATAGTTGTGTATCCAAACAATAGTTAAGAATGCTGAGATGGAGAAATGTGTGCTCTTTTTTTCGCTAGACTCTTACTTGCCAGTTTCTGTCTTGATTTTCCTACTTGCCGCCAGTTCCGTGCTTGCCCTGTGCCTTCTTCGCACTCTTTGTCTCTATCTTGTCGTCTAGTTGATGTAGAAGCTCCTGGAGCTCCTCCTGAAGCAAAAACAAACAAATATACTTGTTAACACAATGGATTCAGTTCTAGAGCATGTAAATAATTATCCAGCTCTATGGTGTAGGGGTTAGAGCGCCTGACTCTTGTCCGACAGGTCCCTGGTTCAAATCCCGAGCACAGTAGACTTTTTGTGATTTGGAATGAGTGTGATTAACTACTGGATGATGGATTTGGTAAAAGAAAGGCAGCTTCGGCTGATTGTACTTCGTCAGGGTGAGCTTTGTACCACGGAATGTTATACAACATACATGCCCCACTAAGAATCGGTATAGTGTGTCTGGCGTGCAGACTGGGTATTAGGAGCCCGAGAGAGCACTGTGAACAATGTTGAAAAACAAAATCCGCCTTTGGTAACCAACCAACATAATTATGTGTACATAGATATTTGCAAAACATTTTGTATTACTTGATTACTTGAGCTGGTTTAAAAACTAAATTAATATTATGATTTCGAAGGAGGTATACAGAATTTCTGATCTACTGTATCTATAAGCATATAGACAGTTGGGTAAAGATATTACATAATTACCAATCTGATTTTCAAGAAATGATATAAATCTGTTGGAAGTTACAACATTACAACCATTCAAGAAGTTTGTAAACACAATTACTAAAATGGGACAACTTCCAATAAATAAATAAAGAAATGGATAGATAAAATAGAAGCAGCGCCTGCGTCGATCTCTTCTTGCCTAGTAGTCCTGAGTCAGGCCTGTGTTAATTCATGGACGGTCAAAATAGTTCAAAATATGTACACTTCAACGGAGAGCGCTGCAGTACTAATCAAAAAAGTAGAGGTGCCATTTACACAAAATATTCCTAAAATTGTGAACTCACATTTAAAGGCCATAATAATTTTTATTTGCACAAGTATATTACGTGTAAAAAATACAATATTATTTGCAATTTTATTAAAAAAATTAAAATACAATTTAAACAATATCAAAAAATATTTTAGTTTTCATTTTTATGTTGGCACCAACGTTAATTTTAAAATTCACCGCGCAAAATTGTAAAAAGACGATCGCAACTGTTAGTACGGTGGCGCTCTGAGAGCATTTGCGTCAATAATTGGAACTACGCTGCAAGATATCCCACCAAATCGCTTAGTGCAAGGCAAGAATCTATCGACGCAGGCGCTGAATAGAAGAAACAAACAAACAAACAAACAAACAAACAAACAAACAAACAAACAAACAACAAAAAAGTAATAATTAATAGAGCAGATGGCCTACCATTGTAAGTTTAAACTTCAATTGAATTATTATTCTGAGGGGACAATATTTTTTTTATCGAGGTGGAAAATGTCACATGTCAAAGAAGAATTCAATAAAAATAGGATTCCTGTAGTTAAAATCAGAGCATAAAATTTTGTTTAAAGCACTCAATTTTGACACTCACCATCTCGTAAGTGTAAAGCAGCTTGCAGTACTTGAGGTGGTGGCGTTTCTTGGTGAGCAGGGTTATGGCGTGCGGCAAACAGTACACCCCCTCCTCATGAGAGTTGGTCACCTGTAAGCACCCGTTAACGCTTATTACAAAGATAAATCAATGAAACCCACAAGTCAAACCATAGTATATTTTGAGTGAGGATGGCATATGAACTTGATTTACACTCCATACATAATTAACTGCTAAGAGTAAAAGTAATTTTTAAAGAAATGTATGTAGTAAAATGAAGTTAATTTAAATACAACATAGCTTAAAATGCAGTGCGTCTGCATTTTAGATCACAACAGAAAGACACATATTTTCATTGACTGCTCCACTGTGCAGAGACTCCTCAGACTTACCAGTGAGAGATAGAGGTTGGCTCTGCAGACCTCACACTCATAGTCTCCTTCATCCTCCGAGGCTGTCCTGGGTCGCCTCCTGCGTGGTGCTGCGTCTGGGAGGGGCAGCCGCTCTGAGCTCTTGAGCCCCAGCTGGCGCAGCGTCTCTCGCTGAGCCTCCTCCCGCTCCACCACACGGTGCAGCTGTGGCTGAACCTGTCGCAATACCTCCACACTGCATCGGTGGTCCTGGGCAATGCTGAATAGTAGACGCTCCAGCGAAAACATGGTCGGCTCACAGCTGTTTTTTAGCTCCTAAACAAATAGAAACAAAATGATTCCAGGAAAAGTAAAAAAATAATAATTAATAATGTATTTAAAAAATATATATTTAAGCATCTCAAGTTTAATTTTACCATCTTCGTATACATTTTATACAAAAGAAAATCTGAATATTCACATAAAAATAGTCACCATTACTTTTAATTCTACTCTTGAAATATTTTCCATTAATTATTTCTACAATGGTCACATGATTATTGAATTATTACAGTATACTTCTTTCCTTCAGGTTTAGAAAATATCAACTCACCCTGAAGACATCCTCTGCAGAGGTAAGCCACCTAGGCTGTGCAAAGTATACACTCTCGCTAACGAGGTAGCCCGTGCAGACACTTGAGGTGAAGGCACGTGGGAACACCAGGATGAACTGGCCTGGCTCTTGCACCGTGCGGCACACTGACACCCCATGAGGTACCAATAGGCTGGGGGGCACCTGGAACAAAATATTAGTTAGGGGTTGCATCCTGCAATCTCCAATTATTAGCTGATTAATATCCTGAAGATAAAAGTTAGTGGGAAACACATTATAAGCTGTAGACTTTAATGGAGGGTGTCACTTACCATAGCCGTGTCTGAAGGCAGCCAGATGGTCTGATCTCTACAGTACTTGGGCACAACCTTTGTGAGAGCACTTCTGAAGATGGAACTCTGGCTATCAGGAATTCCATACCTGTAAAATCAAGTTGGGAAAGAGTAGTACAACAACAAATTAAGGCTTTTAGAAGTCTGCTATTCAGCATTACATTGATAAGGTACTATTAAATTAATTAATGATAACATTAATTATCATCAACTGATTAAAGGATAAATTAATTGAAATATTAAAGGATGAAAAAGTAAAGGGTTAAAAAATCATTCTGCACTAGATACTGTTGGGAGAGCTTACCATATTTTGCTGGCTCCTGTGTGAAGATATTCAATCCACGGTAGACCATGAGGGTCACGGTACCAGCAGCAGGTTGAGAAGAGCATACCAACATGCAGCGTCGGGACAGTCACACCTGAGAATGAGATGAGGTATCAAATTTTAACTCAAAGGGGGGGAAAAAAAGTTAATAAACATCAAAAAACAAAATATATCCAGTCACAAAGTATTTTTTTTTTAGTTGAAATTTTCTAAATTCAATGTTTTATTGTTTTATTATTTTTTCCCCATCTAATTAATTTATACCCTTTAATCACTGAAAGTATTAGTTATGCTGGCAAGATTTATGATTAAAGCTGCCATCCTCCTTTCCCTTTACATTTAAGGCACTTACAGTTAGTAACAAAAACAGAGGCCTTAAAGGTTAAATGCACCATAATTAAATTGGAAGAATTAGAGGAATGGAGACTGCAACACAACTGTTACAAAATTAGCAATTTAGCATGACAAAAAAAACGCTATAAAAACAAATAATTAAAAAAAAAAAAAAAAAGACCTTGTCTTTTTTTATGAAAAGAAGACGTGATGTACTGTATTGCTACTGAATAAGGAAAGATAAACCATTGCGGATGGATATAATTATATTAGATTTATTGTATATTGCCTTGGACATTGACGACTGAGGTAATAATGCTGCTGGCTTACCCCTCAAGGAATATGGCATCATGTTATGAATGAATATTGGATTGATTTAGTACTTTACTTTTCACCAAAAGGATGGATAATACTTTTTAATTAATTAAACTCACCCATGACTGATCCCATACTTCTAAGGACTGTTCCTGAATTGTTTGACAACACCTTGAGGTTCCAGGGGTGCTTGGCACAGGGACTGTTCTTGTTGCATGGGAAGCCATATCCCCAGACCCCTGAATCAATGCTGCCTGCATGCACACACACATGGTTGGCACACTCCTGAGCCAGGCGCCAGTACTCGGCCTCCACCTCTTGAGCTCCTGGCTCACTGGTTCGGAACCACATTGACATCGTATTTCGTGCAATGCGGTAGAATGCATTCAGAGGCATGTTGCGGCCCTGGAAATAAATAATACAGCATATAATAGTTATTAATTATCAGTAAAATCAGTGCTGATATTCTCATTGAATTATTTGTAATTGTTTTTCTGGGTTTCTGTTTTTGGAAATTTGAATTTTGGCTTCATTATTTTAAGATGTATAGCAATGATAATCATAACAAAATTATAATTTAAAATCTTTTTGCATTTATAATCCAGTACTGTACAACAAAACAGGAACTAACAACGTAAGTATATTTCCCCACACGATTGTCTCTGACTTCTCAGGTCAAACAGCTCTAACATAAAATGAGACGTCTGCTCACCTTGGTGATGCACTCCTCACTCTCATCAAAACTGTCATCCTCGGTGGAGTCCGAGAGCTGCTGCTTCTTGGACCACTCCTCCTCCACCTCGTCAAACAGCACCTGACGCTCCTCTGCGACAAAACAAATAATTTCAGACTAGTTTCATGAAGCAATGTTCTGCTCAGCCATCTGCAAATATTCACCATTACAATTTTAATAACTTCTTTATGAATTCTACATCATACATAAAAAAGCAAAAGCTGGGAAAGATTTAAACATACTCATTCTTGTCCGTACCTTAGAGATACATGAAACCTTTAACATGAAATAAAGATAAAGTTATTCACTTTTGCCTGAATTTTCATGTGTGTTACTCCAGTTTTCGTCGAAATACTGTAAATAATGTATTGTAATTTGACTCTGTGACGCCAAGATGATATCACCGAGTCAATCTTTGTCCGTTGGCCAGATGACGTCATCAAGATTTCACAGAGTCAAATTCCAATATCTATCTCGATAAAAACGGGGATAAATAATTGGCAAGAGCAAAAATTAATAGTATCGGTGAAAAAGAATATGTACATAATTATATGACCTTGCAAGTGAGTTTCATTCACCTTTAATTAATTGAATATAGTCTTTTGTGTGTAAAGTTTATAGAGTTCATATGTATGCAAAAATTAGAAGAGCAGTTAGTAAAAGTAGTACTCTCTTAGCTTTACTAATTAAGAGAGAGAGAGAGAGAGAGAGAGAGAGAGAGAGAGAGAGAGAGAGAGAGAGAGAGAGAGAGAGAGAGAGAGAGAGAGAGAGAGAGAGAGAGAGAGAGAGAGAGAGAGAGAGAGAGAGAGAACTACTGACCAGGAGAGAGGGTGTCATAGGCCAGCAGGAACTTGCAGTAGATTTCGTCCAGCTTGGTCACTCGGTCTTGTGCAGACTTAGGGATCTTCATGGCATCGGCCACTCGCTGCCACCTCTTCTTCTCTATCACCTCATTCAGACCACCACACTGCTGTACTGTCTGGTAGAAACGCGGTAGGTCAATCTCCATCCCGCCAATCTGAGAGAACAGAAGCCATAATAGTGAGGTTTAAACAATCAGCACAAAAAAAAAACATTACCATGGAGAGCAGTTTACAAACAATTATTGCAAGGAGATGAGATATAGCGTAAGTATACAAAAATATATACATAAAAGAAACTTAAGAACTTAAAGGAACAACTTACCCAGGGAGGATGAGTGTAGGCGACATTTTGTGATTTCAGGTATTTTTTAATTGCAGTTGTCTCCTTGACATTTGGTCCCCAGCGATCTAGCATTTTATGCACATAGTGATTGTAGGCAGTGAATCGCATATCATCACTCACTTTGCATTCAGGCTGTAAAAATATCGTAAAATGAGTTAAGAAACACGAATTGAAATTCAACATACAGTACATACAATACTTTCTTTGAACCGAAAGAATATAATATTTTTAACTACAGTTCATTGTACATGCATATTATTATTATTATTATTATTTTTGTTTTTACAACAGCAAATTATTTCATACAGTACATATTAAATATGGGAACATACCTTCACATAAATTATTATTTGCCTTAATTTTGACAATGTCGCACATCAAATTTTATAAAGGAAAATTAGAATATTGATTGTAATTTTTAGAAGTACCTTGAATGAAGAGGGAGGCACTATGCGACACAAGCCAAACTGTTCTGCAATTGGTCTGATTCTCTCAATGTACTCCATGGGGTCCTGGAAGTCCTTCTCTGTGGGGTGGAACGTGGGAGCTTCCAGCAAGGAGGCAGCACTTCCTGGGGCGGGAAAAGTGACTGGGGTGGCAATGGGCTCTATCACCCTGGGGCTCTTTGCATTGCTACCGCTACTGCTAGTACTGGCCTGGCGCTGCACAGGGGGCCTATGTAACAAAATCTCAGTGTTAGGTAAAAACAAAAAATATTACACTTTCACTTATAAAACTGCAGAAAAAACAACATAACAAAATTTGCTGTAATCTCAGATCTGGCAATGATCTTTATGAAGTAATTTTTTGTATAAAAATTAAAATATTATATCAGTATAAAATTAATCGTGACAAAATAGGATGAATTTTTTTAGTAAAATTTCAAGCTACAGTATTTAAGTAGGCTGATAAAGTTAATCAATTACAGTACATACATAAAATCTTCTATTTTGAATTATAAGTACTATTCCAAGTCACCTGTTACAAAATGTAATTACTGTAACTGTTTGTATTATTCCTCTGTACCTTTTTCCTGTAGGCTTAGCTGTTGATGTAGATGGTGAAGGTGTGGTATGTTCCATGGAGTTCCTCTTGCCAGTCAGTTTCTGCGGCTTGCTGGTTGCTACTGGAGTGCTTGCCACTGACTTCAACTGTTTTGCCTGACTCGTTGTAGCCTTGGAGGTGCGCGGGGAGGTACTGGGGACTCTCGGAACTCTCGCAGTAGAGTGCAGCACTGCAGAAGTGTGTGGCAAAATGCGAGTAGTGGGCTGAACAGTTCCCACGAGAGGAACTTTGGAGGATGAAATAGATGCAGCAGAACCCAGAGTAGAGGTCGGGTGTTGGGAAGACCTGCATAGTTATGGCTTGGTCAGTGGCAATTTTAAAGGTGACTTTTTTTTTTAAATATTTTTTTTTTTTTTCATATTCGGAAGCCATTAGAGTTATTGTGATGTCCCTGCACGTTAATATTTCCATTTGATTCCTAGTTAATTTACAATTAATTACTTAATCAGAAAATTATAGTCTGAGTGAGTTCGGTACTTCAATTCAAGCTGGTGTGGGGTTGCAGCAGCCAGGGTGACCAATAAGAAGTAAGACTTTTCTGATTAAGTAATTAACTGTAAATTAACTAGGAATCTTATGGAAATATTAATGTGCAGGGATATCACAATTAATAATTCATTACTTAATTAATAAAATAGATAGAGTACAATAATAGATAGCACATCTCTCTCTCCGAGCGCTCCAACGAGCTCTCTCGAAGGCGTTCGAACACTTCCGATCTTATTACTTTACTTCTTATTGGTCACTCTGGCTGGTGCAGCCCGTGCCAGCTTGAATTGAGGTAATGAACCCAGACTTTACTTTTCTGATTAAATAATTAATTGTAAATTTACTAGGAATCGTTTGAAAATGTTGACACACAGGGATATCAAAATAACTCTAAGGTTTCTAAACATGTAAAAAAAAAAAAAAAAAAAGCATTCACCTTTGTTCAACTTTAAGTCGTACAGTATAATATGTGTTCTTTATGTTAAATCCCAAATTAAATATTCAAAATAAAAGTAAGGCACTTTTATAGAATCAACAGACACATTAATTCATTAGTATGATGGAGATTACAAATCAACTGCCTAATATCAAAGCAGCAAGACTACAAACACATAATACATAAATGTTCTCACCTGACCATCCCTGTGGTATTAAGAGCAGCCGAGAACCTCTCTGGTGGTTTGGTGACCAGTTTAGCCCTCATAATTACTCTCTGGTTAGGCCCTGTTGGACCCTCTGTTCCCAGCTTCACCTCCACCCCCTGGATCAGCTGTTGAGGTGCTGGTGCGCCTTGCTGAAGAGGTATGTAGAACAAGTGATCATCTTCATTCTCCTCTTCAGTCTGAGTTGAGCACTCAAAGCTGCTACGGAGTGCAGAGGTTGCGGGAACGTTGGGTGATATTGGAGATTCCAGTGGAGACTCGGAGGATGTGGATGCCACCTCGTCAAAGTTAACCTGGACTGCAATGGAGTTACTACTGACATTCCTGGACACAAAAGTATTCAATGGAGTGCTAGCTACAGCTGGCGTGGAGGTAAGTACAGGGTGGATCTGATGTTTCATGGGAGGTGAATCTGTACTACAAGCAACAGAATGAGAAGTAGCAGGAGGTGTTATGGAGTTAGAATTGGAGTTAGAATTTGAGTCGTCCTTATTTTTACTACGTCTAAATGGTATTCCAGCAGGTACTTCTTCTGCTTCTGTTTGAAAAGCATATACACTGCTTTCATTTTCAGGAGAAAATGCTTCTGAACGTTTAGAATGTAATAACTTTTCCCGACGTCGTTGGAATATTGGTCTTTTTTCATCTGGGCTTTTTGGTACCAAATCTGAAACAGAAAAGACAGGTTATTTTTTATTAATAAGCTGATAGCATGCTTACAAAATAATGTAATTGTTCTAATTTGGCAGACCAGGAAGCTAGCTGGTATTAAGAGTAGAGTGGTCCTACACATATTTTAAACCCCCAAAAGTTGAGATAGAGTAATGATTTTTTAATTGTTAGAGGTGGTACATATACTGTATTCAACACTTAGTCGAGACTAAAAAAAAAAAAAAAAATCTCCATTTTATATTATTTTCCCAGTCTGAGAGACTTGAGAATGTTTTTGCTGAACATTAATATTCAAGGAAATGCACAACAAAAATAAAACCGTGAAATTACAAAAAAAAAATCTAGAAATTACAATAGTACTTACTGGCAAGAGTGGTTGAAGTTCCTTTACTTTTCTCTGCTATCTTCAACTCTTGTGTCTGCACGGAAATACTCTCAGTACTTTCAATTTTCTTAAATCTGAAATTCCTCAGATCACTAGATGGTCCCGCAGTTACAGCTTTACTCGTGTTTGTCTTTTCTTGTGTGACTCCAGTGGGTACCACCATGTATTGCAGACTACTACTGGAGCATCCTGCAGTAGCTTCTAAAGCTACCAGTTCCTCTTTACGGCACACAATAAATTTACCAGCATTGGAATTCTGAGGTGCAAGTAAAACAATGTCACGCTGATTTGTAGGCTGAAGCATTGCAAGTCCGCTAACAAATTTCTTCATATCTGGTACTTCAGTTAAACAACTTGGCAAGATTTGTGGAGTGTTTTGTTTATGTTGAACTTCAGTCGACTGATTAACAGGATGTGATGGTTTTGTTAATGCTGGTGGTATTACTGGTATCTTTTGTGCAGTAACTACAGTATTACTTACTTTAATAGACTGAGTCTGCACTTTAAGTGGAGATAAGTTACTCCAATTCAAATTTTTAACTGCATTACTAACAGTTTCTATTTTTTTAATTGGAGTAACATCTTTTTTAATTTCAGGTGGTTTTACCTCTTGGGTGGCTTCTCCTCTACCACACGTGGTACAGTGTGAAGCTTGCTTGGAAGTCTCTGGGTGAGTTAGTGTAGTACGGCATTCCAGAGGGCTACAGGGCAGTGACACGCTCCGTTCTTGTATGCTACGAGTTGGCTCTTTGGGAGCAATGACTTGTAAAGTCTTTTTGGTACTAGCTAATGCAGGTTGGACTAAAGCAGTCTTCTTTGCAACTGGGCGGGGCAACGTTGATGTTGGTTTAGTTGGAGTACTGCCGATCTTGCTTGGACTTTTAGCTTTAACTTTCTGTTCAATCTTTGTTGTTTTATTTTCAGGTCTTGGCACAGGCAAAAAGTCTTTTTCTTTCTTAGATGTAAATTTTTCTTCTTGTAATGTACTTGAGAGAGTTCTCAGTTTCTTATCTAATAGAGCAGGATCTAAGACTTTTATTTCAGATTTCTCAGATTTTTCAACTTGCAATTCCATTTCTTGTGCCTTTTTCATTTCTTCTTTTTCTTCTTTATTTAATCGTTCTAATGTACTTTGCATCAATTCCTGAATACATGCCTCTTTACTTTTCCTAGTGCAAAGATATTTCTTTCTTGTTTGTTCTAACAGCTTATTAAGAGTTCCTTTCTTAGATTCTTTACTTAGTCTCAGTTTCTCACTACGTAAACGAGTTCTTTTAGCTATAGAAGACAAAGAACTCTTCATCTTATCTTGTTTCACTTTTTTCTTTAATTTCTTCTTACCCTCTGCATGCTTCAGTTCAGATTTTTTGCTGATACTACTAACTCTCTTCCCTAAGGGTTCATCGTCCGACTCTGTAAACTCTCGAACTTTCCGGGGAGAGGGGGCGGGAGGGGGAGGTGCCATGCCGCGTAGGCTGCGTCGTTGACTGGGGGGAGAGGCTACGGAGCTGCGACGCTGTGGGTTCAAGGTGACAGAATTGCGACGAGAAGGAGAGGGGGAGCTTGTCGAAGCACTTCTCTGGCGAGTTACAACTTTCTCTTCCTTTTTCTCCTCAGATAAGTTCTCTCGAGATTCTACCTTAGATTTCTTCTTTGAAATTTCTGCTTCTTTCTTAGTTACTTCAGATTTCTTTTTTATTTGTTTTTTTCCAGAGACATCAGATGATTTCTTCTCAGCTGTAAAATAAATAACAAAGTTTAAAATTAATTATCAGCAATCATAACAAATTTGCAAAAGCTAGCAAGTACAAAACACTTGAAAAATAGAGTAAAAGTTTACAATTCTTAAATTCATATGATGCACTGTAAGATTTTAACAAATTCTACTTAATTTTATAAATACCAAATAATAATGATATATGACATGTATAATACTTATTATTAGTGCTTCTCGTGTTTTCTAACGCCACCCTCACCTGAATGTCGTCGCAGCTCCGGGAAGCTGTAAAGTGACAACGAGTCATCGTCTGCGTCATCCTCCTCCTCCTCTTCATCATCGTCGGGGCTCATCCACTTGTGTCCGAGCAGCTCCATGTAGACTGCGGCAGCCTCCTTGGTCTTCCTGCTGAGCCTAACAACAACACATCAACATGTTTATCACTCTATTTACTGAAAAGAATTCTAAAATTTTTAACTAAAATTTTGAACCTTCGTACTCTACACAGTATACACCTCACACATTAAAATGCTGTAGTTTGTGGATAAAATTACAAAGGTAATTATGTAGTAGTGTAAAGAATTGTTTACAATTTTAACAGATGAATTGAAGGCAATGAATTATTTATTGATTATGTGTTCTCGCAAACTGTAGATTTAATAGATTTATTCAGTTCTTTAGGCTATACAAATAGCATAGAACAAGTCATATACAGTCATAAAAAAAACACACAAAAATACACAAAACAACAACAAACATAAATATAAATTAAATACAATAACTAATTAGCCAAGTATAGCACATTAGCACATTATTTTTTTTGTAATATGTAATTATTTTACTAAACAATTATGGATATAATATATGCAGTTGACAAGACCACTGGCATTATCCCCACCCCCTTTCCTCTTGTCTACTTTGTAATCAATTCATCAAAATATAATCTACTGTACTGTATAAAAAAATATACAGTATATAATTATATTGTTACCTGGCTGGTGGCTTCTGTGGAATCTGGCTGACAGGCTCTCGAGTAGACTCTTTAGGCTCGGGACTCACGCTGATAGACTGTTCTCCCCTCCGGGAGCGAGTCTTCATGTGCACTGGTGAGAGAGACGTCTTACGTTGGAGAGCCTTGGCCTGCTTCAAGCGCTGCATGGCAATCTAATTACGAACATAACAAATTTATATCAGAATGAGGTTTATAGGTACATTATAATTTTTTTATTAGCTCATAAATTTTTTGTGATCTTTTTGGCACTGCAATGATTGGAATGGAGATTAAAGTAAAGGGTCTATCAGCTGTTGGCAAAAAACAGAAACTGAGTTAGAATTTTCTAAAAATAGTTCAAGTGGTCCTCCATATGAAACCAAAATCCAAAAAATTCTAACTCACATAGGTTCCCCAGAAAAAAAGAAAAAAATCTGAGAGAAAGTGTCATTTAACATGGGGCCTTACCTGACAAAGACCCTCGAAAAAAAAAGTTTACTCTATTCCATTTTTCTGTAAAAAATGAAGAAAATTACTCATGTTAATTCCCATAAGTTTTTTCTTAATTTCATGGCGGGAAAACAGATTCGAGAACATATATTTTTTTAAACATTTTTTGGTTAAAGCTTAAGCCATAGAACATAGCTATAATTTTTTCATACTACCTAACGCTGTATTTATTCGAGATATTTGATGTCCCATGCTAAATGACATGTTCTCTCCGACTTTGAAATTTTTTTTGGAAATTTCTGTGAGATAGAATTTTTTGGATTTTGGTTCCACATGTAGGACCACTAGAGCTATTTTTAGAAAATATTAACTTGTTTCTTTGTTGTGTTTTTTGGAGTAGATATTGTACTCTACTTTAAAAGAAGGTCAAGTGACCTGGGTTGTCTGCCTGCCGTCATTTTGGAGACAAAGGAGGGGGGGGGAGGGGGATGCCTATATTTATTATTATTTAAAAAAAAAGGGAAAAAAATTTTTACTTTGTTAAAAACAATACGGTAGTTATCCAGTTTTTACCCTAAGAAAAGTTCAAAATTCTGTTGGTCTTCAGTTACCTGCTTGGCAATACTTTTGGGAGACTCTGAGCTGCTAGCTCTGCTTCTTGTCTTGTTGGCTAGTGGCTCGTCATCCTCAGATGAAAAATCCGATAAGTGGCTGGCAACAGACTTGCTGGCAGCTGCAGCTGCCGCCTTGTCCCGTCTTGCCTTCCTCGCCTTGTTCAGCACCTCCTCACGGCTTGCCTTTACTGGCCGGCCACTTCGTAGACCGTTCCGCTTCTTGGAAGATTTTGCAGTCACCACCACTGGGCTTAACGGGAGGCCAGAGCTCCGAGTAGCCCTTCTGTAACAAAACAATTTTTTTTAAATACTGTAGTTTCAACTTTGCATTGAATGCTGTTTTTTTCCAGTTCAGTTAAATGTCACAGGAAACTAAAATAAAAATAACCATGCAGTGGGAGGAAAAAAAGTGCTATTGTTTTGGAAATTATGTAGGCTCTTTGAACTTTGATAAATAAATTGATACTTGTTATTAAAACTGCATGAGACAGCAATAAATTGTACTACATTAGTTTGTACCTTGCATTGGCTGTCCCGAGACTTGGCTTGCTCGGCAACTTTGGTTTGGCCGTCTCAGTTGGTGAAGCAGATTTCTTATGGTGCTCAGGCTGGCCTGTAGACCTTGTGCGCACCATATTTTTATCTTTCACTGTGGTAAAAAAGAGCAGATTAATGAAACAGACAGAGTTTAAGAGCTGAGATCTCAAAATACTTTATTCCATGTGAAAACTTTCTAAATTCTAATAAAAATGGGGGATCCCATACATAATTTCACCTAAAATTGAAGAGGGTACCGGTAGTTAAACATTTGCTATTCATTATTCATTGCGTACTATAGTTCAATATTCCAATAAATTGCTTCATTTTTAACATTTTGCTTCACTACACATTAGAGGAGTTTCATCTGTCTATTTTATCATTGCTTCAAACTACACTGTACCTTTTTGTGCCAACTTGTTCAGGACACCAGATCTGTTTTGCTTCGACAAGCGCTGATCCTGGTACTTCTTCTTCAGTGCTTGTACGGCATTGGTCGGCAGAGCAGCTGATGAACGTCTCTTTGGTCCAAGCCCATTTTGCTGCAACATCTCACTGCGACGGCCCGAAAAGTTCTACACACAAAAATGAAATTAAAGCAACCCTTTCGATATCTAAAGATAACAGTATTACCGGAATATCTTGCAATTTCTCTGGTTTGGATGGTGCTTTAGCAGATCCCTTACTGACAGAAGCATTACCAAAATCATCATCTTGATTTTCATTTGAAGAAACGGCAAAAAAATCAAGTCGAGTTGGTAAGATTGGCGTCCCTATAATGAGGAAACAAGAGTAATTTTTTTGCTCTAACTAAGAAATAATATAAAATTTGTACACAGAAATTTTGTCACACAGTAATTTTGTTGTCTAAAAATTTCAGCTTTGTGCTGGATTTAAGGTAGAGATAACGTCAAACAGCTGTTTGGCTACTCCCATTTGATTAACATGTAAACCTTAGCAAATTCACAAAAATTCTGAAATATTTTTGAGAGGCACATATTAGTGCCTAAAAGTCATAGAAAAAGTTTCTAAACAATTTAACGAGCCAATTTTTTTTAATTAAGTTCTTAGTTTGTCTCTCCATGGGAAAGTCCTATGTTGAAAATTAAAAAAAATCGGCTCTTTAAATTGTTTTGAAATTTTTTCTATGGCTTTTAGGCACTAATATCTGTCTCTCAAAAAATTTCAGAATTTTTGTGAATTTGCTAAGGTTTACATGGTAATAAAAGGAGAGTACGTCGAACAGAGCTGTTCGGCGTTATCTCTACCTTAAGTGGATAAACTTATTTGTCTATACAGTGGTGTGGTCAAATAAATACATTTTTTTTAGAGGGGTTCTTCGTAATTTGGGGAGGTTTTTGTCATGACAAATGGGCGAGGAAGAAGTTAACTGACCAGCAGCTGCTTATGTTTTTTTTTTTTTTTTTTACTGAGCTAAATTTGGAAATTTGGAGAGGGTCTTTACCATCAAAACTAGCTCCAAACCTACTGACTGTGAGATTAAAATGTTTCATACCTCGTAGACAGAGAAATGTTAAGAAATCGTGGGTCTTGGGCCGCTTGGCAGGGATGATCTCAGCGGGAAGCAGGCTGCCATTATTCTTGGATTTGTCTTTGACAGGTGTCAGGGCAGGGCTGCTCAGAGCAGAGCCTTGTGCAAACTTGCGCTGTGCATGTACCTTTGTCCTGAAACATAAAGGTTGGATTAATAAATGACATATTTTTTCCAGTAAAAAATATATTGAAAAGCTTACTTGTAAACTTTCCTTTTTATAGTGTAAAGAAATATCTTCAGTCAGATGTGAATGTTTTTCTGAATTATTATGAAGAGAAAACTCAGAAATTTTTGTGATAAAATAATTTATTTGCAATATTTGTAACAATTATAAATGATGAATGTGTTTGTTATAGGATGTGTATGATTTGTTATGTACTGTATGTATGTTTTGATGCATCAAATTCTGACCTGATCAATATTACTATTTCTATTCTAAAACAAATTGCATAAAACTTCTATTCTAAAACAAATTGCATTAAACTTGACAGAAAGATACACCCTTCCATTTTTTTTTTTTTTTTTTAATATTTAAACAGAATCTGTATATGTTGGAAATTATTTTGAACTTACCTTTTCCCATTTTCTGGCCCAGGTGGGGGTTGGACCAGGGTTGTTGGTTCCACAACCTTCTTGCTCCTCCGCTGAGCCTGGTCTCTACTGATCACCATGGTGCCAGAGTGAACCAATCAGAACTAAACATAATAATTATGCTTGTTAGTACCTATTATTGTGTAATTTAATTTGCATGATAAAATTAGTTGGAAAACATTCCAAGAAACACATAAAGTCATGTGGAACATATCCATATAATAATGTATGCATACTAGAAACTACTAGATGGTGACATTGCTAATTTTTTGCCTCAAATCACTGAAAACAGGAAGTTCAGATTTTCTCAAATAATCTGTAAATTTATGTACAGTATAAATAATGTACAGTATACACTTCAGTGTTATAACATAACCCTGAGCATTGATCTCAATTTATATATTTATATTTATATAATATATAATTTAGTATATATATTATATACTAAATAATCGCAGCACGACGGACCAAGTAACATTCTTCTCACAAAAGGTCAAAGAAGGATTTAATAGAAAGGAGTCTACATTAGCAGTATTTGTAGACTTCAAAGCAGCCTTTGATACTGTGTGGAGACAAAAATTACTACAGAAAATGAAAGAGATGCAGGTACCAGTAAATTTACATAGGTGGGTTAAAAACTTCCTGAGTCAAAGATTTATAAGAGTAAAAATGAATGACAGCAAGTCCAAGTTTAGACAAACCAGCACAGGCGTTCCGCAGGGGGCGGTGACTAGTCCCTTGCTGTTTAACGTACTTATCAACGACCTGCCGCAAGAATTAAAGAAAATAGCTGGAATAGAAGTACGTATGTTTGCAGATGATGTACTTATTTGGACTACTGGAAAAGACATGAAAAAACTGAATACCATAATGAATAAGGCACTTAAAAAGCTAGCAGAATGGACAGATGAAAATGGTCTCATTATAAACACAGAAAAAACAACCTATGATTATTACAGCCTTAAAAAGAATCCTCAGCATGATATAAATCTAAGGTACAATAATATTTCACTGAAACAAGTGCAAAATCCAATATATCTAGGAGTAACCCTGGACAGAAGGC
This sequence comes from Siphlonurus alternatus, assembly GCA_949825025.1. Classification (NCBI taxonomy): domain Eukaryota; kingdom Metazoa; phylum Arthropoda; class Insecta; order Ephemeroptera; family Siphlonuridae; genus Siphlonurus; species Siphlonurus alternatus. The sequence goes on from OX463781.1 coordinate 12,406,195, forward strand.
TGAGTGGTGAGGTGCATTTGGAGAGAAATGCAGACAAAGGTAAAAAGAGACTATCCCTAATGAAAAGGGCAGCTAGCGTTAAATGGGGAGCGGATCGTGAAACACTAGCTACAACGTACAAGACGTATGTTAGACCTGTGCTAGAGTATGGTACCGAACCTTTTGTCACTGCAACGAAGGCATCAACATCAGCAGTGGATAAAGTGCAAAATCAGGCACTCAGAATAATTAATGGAGCAGTGAGATCAACTCCTATTGCAGCTATGGAAATTAATACCAACATAGAACCCTTACAAGAAAGAAGAAATAAGGCAGCCATGAAATTACATGAAAAATTAATAAGATTGGAAGAAGAGGATTGGAATCAATACCAACCAAGTTCTATGAAAACTCAAGAAACTTTTATAGAAAAGACAACAAAACTAAAAAAAGAATATCTCAATCCGGCCATCTTACAAAGAAAACGTGAAAAAATATCAGAAAATTATCTTAGTGTGGCGACGGTGAACGTCCAGCATAGTATTAAAATAGAAGGTATCAGTAACAAAAAATCTCTCCTTGAAGAGGAACTTAGGCAACTTGCAAATAAGGAAATACACCGGAAATATCCTCTCCCGGACTGGCTTCACATCTATACAGATGGATCAGCAACACCCGGAGTTGGTAATGCAGGGGCCGGTGTATATTGCAAGCTTTTTCAAGAGTCTGCCCCAACAAGCAAGCATGGCAGCAACTTTGATGGAGAGGTTCAAGCTATCAAAATAGCCCTGAAAAAAATAAATAGCCAAACTAAATATAGTAAAATAGTATTACTTTCAGACTCTACTGCAGCAATTCAAGCAATAGCCTCTCCAGAGTCTCAAGACCAAAGAGTGGCAGAATGTAAAAAGCTAATTCAAAATCATCAAGACAATAGTATTACAATAGTTCTACAGTGGATACCAGCCCATTGTAGTATTCATGGTAACGAACAAGCAGACTATTTAGCCAAGATGGGCAGTAAGATGACACAGCCAACAACAAATATTTCCATTTACTCAATTCAAGCTCATATCAATAGTGCAGTGAAACAAAAAGTTGATCTAGACTGGAAAAAACAAGCAAGTGATAAAGTATGGGGAGACCTTATATTTAAATTAGCTAAAACTCATATTTACAATAGACTCACAGACACTGCTAAATTTAGATTAGACACAGGCCATGACTACCTTGGATGCTACCAGAAGAGATTTAAAATCCAAGATAGTGACATTTGTAAATTATGTAAAAAAGAACCCCAAGACAGAGGGCATCTATTTAGATGCTCTGCATTAAAAGCGGAACTTGACTTGTTGCCTGGCAACATGAAGCGGGAAGAGCAGGAATCCTATCTCTATTGGCTTGCTAGAAGTAAAATGGCTTAAACGCCAAAACGTGGGCATAAGAAAAGAAGAAGATAATTTAGTATTATGTCTTTTTATCCTTCATACTCGCAGTACTATTTACTACCAAAAAAAGATTAGACACATAGAAGATTTTACATGCTACCATGGTTTAGCCACAGTTAACACGAAACACTTTAATGTAAAGTAATTGGTGTCATTTTTTTATTGAAATTTGTTGCCAGTAACTCCCAAAACACTCCCAAAAGTACTATCATAGCTGTATTTTGATTTCAGAGCGGATAAGCTATGCATATCACATTGAGTGGTGGATATAAAGATAGTCAAATCCAGATGTTCTTATTATATATTAAATATTATTTATATCATTTAAATATCATTTAAATACCTGTAAATCTAGAATTAAACCTATCAGCGATTATGCCAAGGGAGACTTCATATAGTCTATATACTTTGAATAGCAATTAAGCAATAAGCTTTTCATTCTACTTATTTCCTATGTCATATTTTGTTTTATATGTACCTATATATACATATATGATATAATATGATGTAACAAACTGTCAATATCACCTGTTATTTTATTTTATATTGCTTATCATTTTCTATTATTCTGTAACTATTATAAGTTTTTTTGTCTCTATGTTGTATTATGTACAGCCACAAGAGAAATAAATAAATAAATAAATAAATAAATAAATAAATAAATAAATTTGTATGCGTGTTTTATATGTTCTATTACAGTATTATTCTATAATGTGTATTATGTGTGTATATATAATTCTTATACTGTATTAAAAACTGCTCTGTAGTGTAGTGGTTAGTACCCATGGCTCTGGTCCGCAAGGTCCCCGGTTCGATTCCCGAACACGGCAGACTTTTCGTGACTTGGGATGGGTGTGACTGATTACTAGATTATGAAGTTGGTAGGAGGAAGGCAGCTTACGGCTGTCTATACTCCGCTGCCCTGCAGTATTGCACTGCCACTGCAGGCTGCACAGATCTGGTAGTAGGAGCCCAGAAGAGTGCAGGAAAGGGTTCTGGGAGCCTGGTGAGCCCCAGCATGGTCGCAAGATAACTCTTATTGACAAGGCTAAATATCGGCCTTGCCACACCCGAAAGGTTATACAAATAATGGTGTCAAGGGTTATTACTTAACTTTTAACTGTATGCAAACAAGCATCCTTCAGTCCAAACATGACCATAGTGCCAAAATCAGCACATTAAATGTTAGCATACAGAATGTCATCAATGCAAAGTCTTCTACTCGCAATGGTTGTACAGTACGGTACCATAAAAACCTCATGCTTTTTGTGCAACAACGATCAAAATACTGCATGTGCAGGAAAGATACATACTGTATGTAATTATTTAATGTTAACTGTAAGGATAATTTTAAGATATATATGGTATGCACAGATGCATGTATGGTATATAATTAACTGTACATGTACATTATATAAGGTCTGTTCGTAAACCCTGCTCAGTGAACACTTTCTACACATACCCAATCGACCTTATGCACATTGGACATAACGTTGATTGGGTGCAGAAAGTGTATACATACACCGAGCAGGGCTTATGAACACTTGAACAGACATATTACTACAATTATAAATAATACGAAATAGGTAATACTGTACAGTATGTATGCATGGCATATATACTTTATCTTTAATAGCTATAATGTACTCATGTACATGATATTTATCATATAAATATTTACGTATGCATACTGTATCTCATTAATCTTATTATGTATGTATTTATCATAATATTTATTTTTTTATACATTTCCTCTTGTGGCTGTATGATACATAATATGCATACAACATAGAGGTATGCATCATACAAAGGTTTTGGTATGTACTTAAGTCTAAAACTTATATATAAAAAAAAACATATGATATTCTCTGATACCAACCACAAAATAACAAAACTGTAGTGGTATTAAAGATTAGTTTATACTGCGGCAGTTGTGGCTACACCACTATGGCTCACAGTTTGTGTCTTGCTTGAGGTCACCAGCTCCCTGAACTTCTCAATCCTGTCCACGCCCACCTCCGCAGACCCCAGTAGATTCCATGCTCTCGCTGTCCTCCTGATAAAAGAATACTTTCCCACATCATTGTTGCTTCCCTGATACTCGAGCTTCCATTCATGGTCCCTTCTCCCCAAATATTTCCCCCTGTCCACTTTTCCACTCATCTCCTCCCAACCCTTGGCGTTCCTTGGTAATTTTGTACATTGTTGTCAATCTAATTTGCCTCCTCCTTTCTTCCAGCGAGCTCCATCCCAGTTCTCCAATCATTTGTGTGACACTCTCCCTTTCCGTCTTCTTCTTCTTACAATTGTTGGAAGGAGCCTAAACGGCTATAATTCCACGTACTGAGTAACTTGGATCAATTGTATAGTTGAACTGTTTTTTGCAGGGTCTTGTAAAGGATAATGGACGAACAATGGATAGGATGATTATGGAATGTGGGATGCAAGGTGATGATGGAAGTGGTACCTATATGCCCACCACGTGTTACCGTGGGTGAACCAAAACCACACAAGGAATTGGTTGGATTTTAGGACATTGGGTTGACGGTGTGGTGTGGGGTGCAATAATGTAGGTTGATGATGCAGGCGACAACATGCAAGGAATGGCAGGAATTTGAAAGATTCTCAACGTGTCGACTCCTGTGGGCCGACCGAAGAGCAGGGTCAAAGTAGGATTATGTGGATGCGGTGAGGCGAGATGATGATTATAATATGAATCAAATTGACTGGGGATAGGAGTATAGAAATCAAGACGATTAATATATAGAATAGGATAGGGATAGTTACCAGGAGAGGACAGACAATTTGAGCGGAGAGTCACGTCGGCGTTGCTCACTCTGGCGCGCCATCTTGATTCTCTCTTCCTCCCTTTCCGTCACTCACCCAAATATTAATTATGTATGAAATACTGTAATAATTCTTATTTGCATATTAGTTAAGTAAAACATATAATATGCATAATTATTATTATTTTACTTTAAAATTCATAACATCATACAGCATAACTGAGAATAAAACAAAAAGATAAGAGATTATTAGTTAAAATGCAGGTTAAAATGAACTTGAACTTACACCCTGAGGGCTCGTTCGAACACTCAACCATTGAGCAGCTGCAGGCTGCAGCTGCCTGTAGCAATAATAATGGGCCTACGTGCGTCGCTAGCAAACAAGAAATTTAGGCCTTTTGGACACAATATTTATGATTTTTCTTACATACATTGAACAAAAATAAGTCTTATATTACTTTATATTTGATTAATCAATAAATATGAGTAAAGATTGCATACTTACGACTTATTTCCTGAATTTATTCACACCTTCACACATTGCGGTCGGCAGCTGCTTTTGTTGATGTTTTCTTTCTTTTGTTACGAATTGCCGCTTTTGCTTGCAGAGTGCAGCACTTACGATTAAAGGGAAAACGGAAAGGGAGTAGCTATTTGCACTGCGGAGCAGTGCAAATAAGCGCCAAATCGCTATTTGCACTGCCGCAGTGTAAATAGCGCCGGGTACGTAAAATTCTTATTTGCGCTGCTGGCAGCGCAAATTAAGGAAATTTTGCTATATGCACTGCTAAAATTCCTAACATCCCGGCAGTTGCTGCAGTGCAAATTAAGGTTAATTTTGCTATTTGCACTGTGAAAAAACCGTTGACTTCGAGGAGGGGAGGGGGTGAAATATTGAATATTTGCAGCGACCGTTAGCACAGCGGCCACAGCCCGGTTTACAAATCTGTATTTGTGACAAATCTTTGTTATTTTTCGATGTTAAGTGTGCAAGATATTTGTAAAATGTGAGTATTTTATATAATTAGTGAATAAACATGAAAATGAGTCCATCAACTTTTGAATTATGCTTCTTAAATGATTCAAAAGTTGAGTTTTCTGAACCCCACTTTCCTTATTCAAAAGGTAAGCATCTCATTGCAGTCTTTTTACTTTTAATGTTTACTGCATTTTATTATATGCCTAATATGAGGTAAGAAAAGATGTAACATTAAAATATGCATACCCTTATACTATAGCTCAGGTTCGGGAGCCATTTGTTCGCAACGCACCCATGCAAGATTTGCATAATGGGTATTGCAGTCTATAAGCTCAGGTTCCGGGCTATTCTTTCTACCCCCCAAGTTATGTACAGAGCACGGTCAGCATGGTTCAATCTAGCTCATGTATGCATACTGTAGCATTTTCTTTCAACACACTCTAGATTTACACCAAGGGACAAGTTTAGCTCGGCCACGGGGGCTATTAATTGCCACGCCCCAAATTATTATACCACAATTCAGTGTATAGCTCAGAAATGGGTACATTTTCATCCAATGCATCCTAGCTTTGTATCAAAAAGATCAGTCTAACTCGGGTCTGGTTGGCATTTTCTCGCAACGCACCCAAGGTTTTGGACCAGGGGAAAAAATCTAGGTTGGTAGGCTTTTCTGGGAACGCACCCACCAGGAGTTAGTCTAGCCCAATTTTGGGAGCAATTTTATCCTCGCCCCCAAGTTTTGAAGATTTGCACCAGAGTTCAAATTAACTCAGGTTCACCATCCAAAATTTTATCCTAGACTCAATTTTGAAAAATATAGTGGGAATTAAGGGGAGGTAAACCTTTTCTGTGGGCATATGGGGGGCATATGTAGATTAAGTATTGAATTGGGAGGTCCTCTAAATTGTATCTCGTTCAGAAAAATGAGCTACCATGACAAAATGCAATAATGGGGTTTTTGCTTTCCCTGCTGTAGCTTTTAATAATAATTGCCTCGCTTGATAAGGGCTCATTATTGCATACAATCTATTATTGCTACCATATATAGCTCATTATTCTAGACAATTAAGGGACAATGAATCCAAATTTGCAATACATACAAAAGAAAATTAAGTTTGCTCGTTGCATTTGTTATGCAGCAAATTAAAGGCAATTAAATTAATTTTTCCACTTTATTTAATTATATTATTACTGTCCACAGGAGGATCCTAATTTGGTTGCCTAAATGTGACAGCTGCCGGACCTTGAAGACCAATGCGTGTCTTCTGATGGTCGAGTCTGTCGGTGGTGAAGGTTCAGTTGCTGGCACTACCCTGCTCTTCACACTCCTCTCCATCTCCTATCATGGATCGTTGACAGGCAAGCAACCTCGCTGCTATACTGAGACTGAGACATTGTAAATTATCAGTGGTGATACTGGTGGTGCGACAGAGAAGGTACCGGTATGCATAAGTTTGCTCGTTGCATTTGTTATGCAGCAAATTAAAGACAATTAAATTAATTTTTCCACTTTATTTAATTATATTATTACTGTCCACAGGAGGATCCTAATTTGGTTGCCTAAATGTGACAGCTGCCGGACCCTGAAGACCAATGCGTGTCTGCTGACGGTCGAGTCTGTCGGTGGTGAAGGTTCCGTTGCTGGCACTACCCTGCTCTTCACACTCCTCTCCATCTCCTATCATGGATCGTTGACAGGCAAGCAACCTCGCTGCTATACTGAGACTGAGACGACGTAAATTATCAGTGGTGGTATTGGTGGTGCGACAGAGAAGGTACCGGTATGCATATGTATAGGAGGGCATTCAACAAGCACTTTAACCCTACTATAGCATTCACTTTTATCACCCAGGTTAAAACGAGTGCTAGCTAAACATGGTACTAAACCAGGGGCTAAACATGGTGCTAAAAAATGTGGGCTAAATCAAGGGTTAACGTAGTTGCTCAACATTGCTTAACACCGATTTAGCCCACATTTTTACCACCATGATTAACCCCTCTGGTTTATAGGGTAGCGCCACAAGATTGTTCGGTTGTCTGCTTACAGGATAACGGCCTGATGTTTACCTCCCCTCCCTTCCCCTACCGAAGAGCAAGAGTATTCGTAAAAGCATATTGAAGAAAACAAAAAAAAAAAATAGAAAATGTAGAAAAAATTAATTATAAATTATAAATGGCAATTATTACATTTATATTGTATTCGTATCACCTGCTAGTTTATAAAGAATACACAATTTACATTTTTGTGTCCTTAAATAATCATAAGTGTCAACAAAGTCAAATGTTCTAATTTTTCCATTTTTTTCCAATGCTTTTACGAGTACTCTTGCTCTTTGGTAGGGGAAGGGAGGGGAGGTAACCGTCAGACAGTTATACTGTGAGCAGGCGGCAACCCATCAATCTCGTGACACTACTCTATAGTACCATGTTTAGCACTCGTTTTAACCCGGGGGATAAAAATCAAGGCTAATGTAGGGTTAAAGTGCTTTGTGTATGCCCCTTCCCCCCCCCCCCTCATAGTATGTTGATTTCCTTCCATCCTTCCCCCCCTCCCGAGTTGTCTGTCCAAATTCTCCTTCTTCTTTGAGTTTTATTGGCTAAGGATTAAGATAAGAGGGCTTAAGAGTAAGGTAACATGGATCAGCTGATCAATATAGTTCCATTTGATTTTAACATGCAAAATCTTGGCAAACACAAAAATTCTGAATTTTGCCAGATTTTAGAACCAAAAAGCCACGGAATAAAAATTAAAAACAATTATATAGACATGATTTTTTTTTTTTTTTTTTAATTTTAGCTGAGAAGAGCATGGGCCGGAGAGCCAAAATAAATAAAAAAAAATCGTCTTGAATAATTGTTTAAAAAAAAAAAAAAAAAAAAAACTGTGACCTTTCTTTTAGGTATGCATACTAAACTCTGGTTTAAAAAAAAAAATCAGATTTTTGGCTGATGGCTGCTAAGGTTTGTAATTAGAGTATGTTCATTGAATGGCACTCAAGGGGGGGGGGCGACTTTCTAGCTTCCTAATGTTATAGTGTTTTGGTCAATTTCAAGAGTTGCATTTCTGTGTGACGTCACAGACGCCCTGGCTCTTATAGCCCTCTGATTCGCTCTCTGTGATCACGTGACGCAGCTGCTGCTATAGCAGCTGTTCGTTGTACCAACCTACAGGTGTAAAATTCCCATGGAGTTAGGGATATTTTGTTTATAATTTTTATTCAACTTCGTTTTTCATATAACGTCTACCAAATAAATGTTGCTTACAATTACAATTCCCATTAACCTGTTGTTATGCTTATTTTGCTACTATTCATTGTATTCAGCGCAGTATTGACTGATCAAATTTAACATTGTTAGTGCCTATAGTGACGTCATAGACGCCCGTTTCAAACATCAGTTAGTGGAACCGCGCTCGGCGAGGCTACAGCGCCACCTACCGGATAGCCTCTCTATTTAATATTAACTCTATGATGGCACTATGTCGATCAGCTGATCCGTCTTTCCCTTAAATATGAGATATGTTGACTTAAGGGTAAGATAACACGAACAATCGATTGTTGTAGTCCCATTTGATTAACATGTAAACCTTAGCAACCTCTTAATAATTCTGATTTTTTTTAGAGACAGTTCTTAGCACCAAAAAAATGTGGAAAAAATTTCAAAACAATCGGACGATCCAATTTTTTTAAATGAATTTTTTAAATTTTCAGTATAGGGCTTTTCCATGGAGACCAAAACTAAGAAATTTATTTAAAAAAATTGGATCGTCCGATTGTTTTGAAGTTTTTTCCATATTTTTTTGGTGCCAAGAACTGTCTCTCTCAAAAAAAAAAAATAAAATCAGAATCATTATGAGGTTGCTAAGGTTTAATGCTAATCAAATGGGACTACAACAATCGATTGTTCGTGTTATCTTACCCTTAATGGAGTATTGACCTCAAAATTTTTTATTGCAGAAATGGATAGAGCTTGCAAAGTTATGCTACCCTGATTTTTTTCAGATTTTTTTGAGTCCGGGAAGTATTTTTAAAAAATTATTGAAAGTCCTTTTCGTGACGTCACGTGGCGTTAAGTCCTATCTTTTTCTTAAGGAGCGGCGTCTAGTGACGTCACAAAAAGAACATTCAATAATTTTTTAAAAATAGTTCCCGGACTCTAAAAAATCTGAAAAAAATCAGGGTAGCATAACTTTGCACGCTCTATCCATTTCTGCAATAAAAAAAATTGAGGTCAATACTCCATTAAAGAATTTGCATATATCCCCCCTCTCCTTTTGTTAAAAGAGTGGGCCGGCTTCAACAGGGTCGGTCTGATAGCAGAAGGCCCGGGCCGCGATTAACCCCAAAAAGCCCGCCCGCGCAGCGGGGGGGGGGGGGGGGAGAAACCCCGCCGGGGTCGAAAAACATTTGAAAAGGGAGAACCTGGCTTTTCTTTATATTTTGTTGTAAAATATAGAAAAATTGTATTGATTTTTTTTATGCAACTTTTTTAAATGAAAAGTATCATGCTGACGAATATTTTGGAATTTGGAAGTCACGTGATCTTATTGTTAGTGTGAAATGTTGAAAGTTAATAAATCAAATCATCATTTTTTTTTAATGTACAATTTTTTTATATTTTTTTGGATTCAACTTAATTTCAACTGCTCAACTGTATTTCTGCAGCACAACCTGCAACAATCTCACTTTTTACCAGAATTTGTTTAATTTATTTTATTTTTACAGGAAAAATTAAATCAATACCATATGCAACTCAATTTGACTTATATAATAATTAATTAGTAATTATTGCTAAAAAATAGTTCGAACTATAGCGCTCCTCCATATAGAACCGAAGTTAAAAAGATAAAGAAAAAAAATTAAAATGTGTTCCATAGAATTCGCTATATTTATGGTTATGGTTCTCCAGGAAAAAATTCCGAAGTCAGAGAGAACGTGTGATGGCATTTTTAACATTGCCTGACAAAAACCCTCAATTAACTCGAAGAAAGTTCATCAGTTGGTTGGTACGAGAGCCACACCAATTCATGAACTTTCTTTAGGGGAATCGAGGGGTTTTGTCAGTAGTATAAGGCCCCATGTTAAATGCGGCGTTCATTCTGATTTTGGCTTTGTCTCTGCAATCTCTGCATTAGCTCCCATGACTTTAAGTACGGGGTTTGCTAATTTTTCAGAGTTCAGAGTGAATTACCACATCTATTATTAAGACGAACACTCAACACTGACTATACCCTTATTAATCTTATTATATTTTTAGTACAAAATTAGCTGTCTATCCACCAGGGGCCGGCCCTGGGCCCACGTATATTTGTAAGTTAATCATTAATTGTGTTAGAAAAAAAAGTTTAGCACGTAGTAGTATAAAAAATATTACGCGAACTTTTTTAAATGTCTGCAAAGAAGTTAAATTATGTTCAACATTTTTTTTTCCTTTTTCCTTTATTTTCCTTTATTTTTCTTTTTTTATATTTTTATTTTGTAAAGGCCCCTATAGGGCCCGCCACAGCTGGGGCCCGGGCCGCATTTGCGGCCTAGCGGCCCTGGCCAGACCGACCCTGGGCTTCAAGTTTTATATTGCTGCTGTAGTCCTACTCCTCTCTGCTTTTTTACTGTCAATATTTTTTTTATATAGTGAGATAATTTAAGTAGCTTCATAATCGAAAGAAGGGGTAAAATTATGGTACTGTTAATTTTTTCAGATTTTTCTGAGACCGGGAACTATATTTAAAAATTATTTAAGTCTATTTTATGACGTCACGGGCGGCACTGCCCTATCCTTTTTCTTAAGGAGTGCGCCCGTGACGTACCGTCATCAAAATAGACATTCAATAATTTTTTAAAAATAGTTCCCAGTCTCAGAAAAAATCTGAAAAAATTCACAGTACCATATTTTTACCCCTTCTTTCGATTGAGCCACTAAAATTTTTACATTCTAATATCTCAATCATTTGCAACTTTTTTATACCATTTTGATGTTGACTGTCAAATTTTCAACAAATTTATTATTATAACTACTGTGCTGTATAATCTTATATAATATAACACAGTATATAACAATCTAATTCCATTTCCCCCTCTTTTTGGCAGGACGGTCTTCTAGCTAGCTACTGGCAACAGTGTTGCTGGGTTCAGCCCCCAACTCCTCCACCTGGTGCTCACTCTTTGACTGAACTTTGGGTGCATGTGAGCCTGGCCGCTGCCCTCCTGGCTGCCCTGGGGGAGGATCTAGCCCTGAGCTTGCCCGCAGACCTGGCAACCACCCTGGGGTATCTGAAGGACACGAGCATGCTGCAAGCCCTCTTCCAATTCCTGGCAGCAAATACTGGTAGGTATTTTATTTTTATAATATTATTTATTTATTTATTTTTTATTTATTATTTACTTATTTATTTTCTATTTATTAATTTATTTGTTTTTATTTTATATTTACTTCTTTACTCTCGATGCTGCAAGGCATCTCTGCTGTTGGGAGGGTGTGGTGTGCTGGCCGTACTGGGTCATTCGTTTGCTCCGTGCTGCCACCTACGTCCCAGTCTGCTGGCCTCGCTGTCTGTTACAGTCTGCTCCAGGCCACACCAAAAGGATCCATGTATGGCACCGTGTTTTATCTGAGACATCTTCTTTCTGCCACTGACCTGCCGTGAGTTTCCAACTTAACGTCAATTATCTTTTCAACTTCCAATCATTATGATATTGTACTGTGGTGTGTACTGTACACTGCTGGGGGGAGAAAATGCCAATTAAGGCTCCATAGTACTGATCAAATGAGTTTTAAAAGCAATTTTTAGAACCAAAAAATACATCAATTATTAGAAACACAAAATAAAATATCAAAATGTAACCACAAAACCCAAAGTAAAGCTGCCAGGTCCAGCATTATTTTTTTTATTGGATAATGGAGCATCAACCTCAAATATTTTTATTGCAGAAATGGATAGAGGGTGCAAAGTTATGCTACCCTGATTTTTTTTAGAGCCCGGGAACTATTTTTTAAAAATTATTGAATGTTCTTTTTGTGACGACACAAGGCGGCAAGTCCTATCTTTTTCTTAAGGAGCAACGTCTCGAGACGTCACAAATGGAACTTTCAATAATTTTTTAAAAATACTTCCCGGGCTCTAAAAAATCTGAAAAAAAAACAGGGTAGCATAACTTTGCACCCTCTATCCATTTCTGCAATAAAAAAATTTTAGGTCGATACTCCATGCACATTATAATGATGATCGATTTGTTGTTTTTCTTTTAAATTTTTTTTTAATAATAATAATAATTGTTTATTGGGTTAAATACATAATTTTGATGGGGGGGGGGAAGAAGAAACATAAACTGACCAATTTTGGGTTCTGTGAACTATTGTTTATCATAAACAATAGTTCACACAACCCAAAATTGGTGAATGAAAAAAGCCGGAAAACCTCTATGCAAAAAAAGTGTACATTTTCCCATTGTTTTATTATTGTTTCTTGAAATATTAGCTCAACTGTATACTGTATAATATATGCACCTCTGTTTTACTTTTGAAACTCATACCTATTCTTCCTTTCTTTGATGTGGATATTACAAATAGCTGTAGCTCAATGGTAGAGCAACTGTCTTCAGACAGAAAGATGTTGGTTCAAATCCAACCGGCTACAATCACTGTCCACTCCTTGCCAATCCTTTCTTCTATTTTTAATATATTTTAATCCTTTTCCTGTTATCTTTCTTCAACGTCTTTATTTTCTGTGCTAATTTTATTTTAAATTTTTCAACATTTTCCTGTTGATATTGTCACGTATGGCTCATATTTTTATTATCCAATTATTGATTGCCTTACGTTACTAGTAAACAATTACATGTCTGCAAGCGGATTATACTAATCCTAAGTTCTGAGAATCAAGTCTCCATCAATACACATGCACCGCAAACAAGAACAGTACGGCTTCCTCCATCTCCCAGCCCCTCCAGCGTCAGATGGCACCCAACATCGGTCTCGCACTTTTATGTATTTATTCATTTTATTCTATGTATCTCTTAATTGAGTTAACAATTATTAATTCTGAGAATTCTAATGTGCTGCGTTTGTATAAAAAGGGGCAGGGCTCGATCAGAGGGGTTGACTCCAAGAAAGTCTCTCATAGGGGTTCACTCATACAGAATCACTCAAAGAAGTCAGTCGCACACAGTAATCAGTAAGGCAGATGGCACTTGTAAAGTAATTCTAGAAGTAAGCCTCGGAAACATTTCATCTCTTGGACCACGTCTCTGATCAAGTCCGCGCTATTCACTTCTCGCAGCCAGTCAGCTGTTCGACGTAGGTCCCTTTGATTAACATGTAAACCTTAAACCTTTGCAAATTCACAGAAATTCTGATTTTTTTTTTTTTTTAAAGGCAGATATTAGTGCCTAAAAGCCATAGAAAAAAATTCAAAGCAATTTAACGAGCCCATTTTTTTTTTAATTAAGATTTTAATTTGCCTCTCCATGGGAAAGTCCTATGCTGAAAATTAAAAAAAAAAATCGGCTCGTTAAATTGTTTTGAAATTTTTTCTATGGCTTTTAGGCACTAATATTTATTTGTCTCTCAAAAAAATTTCAGAATTTTTGTGAATTTGCTAAGATTTACATGTTAAGTAAAGGGACCTACATCGAACAGCTGACCGATATTATCTCGCTACCTTAAATAGCTTCACCACAAAAAAATCTCAAATTGGTGTGTTTCGGAGGCCTTTAACATGCATCCTTATGGTACAGAAAACAGCTTTTTACCTTAACTAGCTTCGTCTGAACTATATGGTACTAATTAAAAAATATCTATGTAATCTATGATAAATTTTTTAATGGGCTTTCAAATAAAATATTTTTTTTTGCGCAGTCATTCTTGCGGAAAAAAAATATTGAAAATCCTAATTTGAATTATTACCCACAAAAATTTCAAGATTTTTTTAAACGGCTCCGTAAATAAATTATTTTATTAAAAAACCTAATAAAGAATTCATCACAGATTATGAAGGCATTTTTTAATTGGTACCATATATATAGTTCAGATGTAGGCTGAGCAAAAAGCTGTTTTCTCCACCATAAAAGGATGCGTGCATGTTAAAGAGGTCTCAAAAACATTATATAACTTTGTGCTTTTTTTGTGGTGAATTTTTTGAGGTGGATTATTATTATTATTTTTTTTTTTTTGGTTTATCATTTCTCAATAGAGGGCAGGTTAAACTATTTTTATATATAAAATAAAATATTAATTAAAAAAAAATGCAATACAATTAATGCATCAAAATATTAATGAAATGATGTGCTGTATAATAAAATTATATTGTCTACTTTAATAATAAAAAAATGAATATTATTTGATTACATTCATATTGTTTTTTTAGAGTTAGGCTCGCTATATATCTTTATTTTTTAACAATGTTAAGATATAATATATTCTAGGCAGACAAAAATGATTTTTATTGGAAATAGGAGAAGCTTCAACATTGCCAACACAATTCTCTCAGCCAATGAAAATCTAGCGCGCGAACTGCGCGTGCCATGAGGACATGTTCTATCAAGCTTCCTATCCCTTAACCCAGCGGTACCTGGTTTTTAATTTTTTTCAACGGTTTTTATGAAGGGCAAGATTAATAATTCATATGAGCCACAGGAAAGCAAGATCACTTTACTCAACATAAAAAAATATTCGAGATTTTGTGCAGCATAGAATTTGAAAGAAAAAATAAATAAAATTTTTCTCCTAACAAACCATACGGAGCGATGTCAGAATGCGGCGCTGTGGCATTTTTAAGTTGATCCAAGCATATATCATATATGTCATTGGAATATGATTAACTTTTGGCACTTCTAAGTACCAAAACCGAAGTGCTAAAACCCAAAAGTTTATAATAATAACTTAATTCTATATTTAATACACGACATATAGACCATATATATAATAAATAATATACTTCATTCATTCAATCATGACTCCATATCCCTTGCGGGGTAAGCCGGCAGCATTATTACCTCGATTATATATATGTATATCATGGTATTTTTTTCATATCTTAGAAAAAAAATGCATATGTAAATTTAAAAAATTACTAAAAAATACTTTTCTTTAAATCAGGCTTTATTTAGCCAAATTGTGCACTTGGGCTACTATTTATCTTGATACTACAGCAATCAGCTTAATTAGCTCTAGCATAAAAATTACTCCGTTGAGCAAGGATATAAAATTAACATGGTGAAGATACGTCAGTGCTATGTTGCCAACTACCGGTGCTACACTCAATGCCCTTAAAGTAATTTATGTAATTATTAATTTCTGGAGCTATATATATATTGCAAAATAAATAACAATTAAACATTTTTGCTTGCTCCCCTATATTTATTTACAATATAAAATATTGTCCCTCTAGTTTATATATATATATATATATATATATAATATATCCAGCTGAAACATATATAATTTTTCTGATGGCCCCCTCAGGCAAAAACTTCAAAAAAGCTGTGTAATCCGCACAAAGTTTTATTATAGACTATTAAATTTAGTATATAAATTTATAGCTTCAAAATAAATGCCTCGATATTGAGCAGCAAGCAATTAATATAAATATATTAAAGCTCCTTAATTACTTCTTACAATTTTTTATTAAGGCTAGCTAATATATATGATCTTATAAAATTGTGTATATTTTATTATTTCTCTGAAATTATGGCTTCTGTGGAAGTATATATAAATATATATATACACCTCTGCCAGTATAATCTGTATGATGTATAATATATATATATATATATATATATATATATATATATATATATATATATATATATATATATATATATATAATATATATATACTTCCACAGATGCCATTATTCTGGAATTTGAAAATTTTAGTGTATTTGGCTTAGGTTTAACACCATCATGCAGCAGTGCAAATAGCAAAATATACCCTTATTTTCACTGCCAGCACTGCAATGCGCTGCTAGCAGTGCAAATAAGGTTTAATTCATTATTTGCACTGTGGCACTGCGCCTAACAAATTCCATTTCAGCAGTGCAAATAACAAATCCTGCCTTATTTGCACTGCCAGCAGCGCAGTGCGCTGCCGGCAGCGCAAATAACGCTCTTTCCGCTATTTGCACTGTTGCAGTGCTGCCTCTGAACATTCACTGCCAGCAGTGCAAATAGCAAAATTCGGCTTATTTGCGCTGCCGGCAGCGCACTGCGCTGCGGCAGTGCAAATAAGGGTATTTTTCGCTATTTGCACTGTGGCAGTGCGGCCAATCAAGGCACTGCCAGCAGTGCGAATAGCGTTTCTGGTCTTATTTGCGCTGCCGGCAGCGCAAATAACGGTAAAAAAATGCTATTTGCGCTGTCAGCTCCCGCCAAAACCGCAGTGCATATAGCGTTTTTTGCCCTTATTTGCGCTGCCGGCAGTGCAAATAGCAAAAAGTGCCTCTATTTGCGCTGCTGGCAGTGCGAATAGCGCCGGTCAAACGGAAAAGGGGGCGTTGAAATTATGTCAATATGATACTATGGCTATGTTATTTTATCAAATAATTAAGTTATTGGATTTTCTTTGCTCTTAATTGAGTAAATTTTTATAATGATCAGTATTAGTAATTATTTATAAGATATAATTATTCTTCTAGAATGGAATATGAACACACATTTTCAAGACGTGAACCTGACCTTCACAACAGGTGCTGTGGAGGTTGGATATGGTGCATCAGGGTATGTTTCTTATTCTCCAAAAATTCTAAATTTTATTAAAATTTTACACAAACATTTATTCTCATATATTATACAGTATAATAAAATATAATATCTCACTTTGGAATGCCTGAGCTGTGTATGCCTATATCATACTGTATAAAAAGATAAAAGATAAAAATTTAGTTTATACTGCGGCAGTTGTGGTCATGCACCACTATGGCTCACAGTTTGTGTCCTGCTTGAGGTTTTGAGGTCACCAGCTCCTTGAACTTCTCAATCCTGTCCACGCCCACCTCCGCAGACCCCAGCAGATTCCACTCTCTCGCCGTCCTCCTGATAAAAGAATACTTTCCCACATCATTGTTGCTTCCCTGATACTCGAGTTTCCATTCATGGTCCCTTCTCCCCAAATATCTTCCCCTGTCCACTTTTCCACTCATCTCCTCCCAACCCTTGGCATTCCTTGTAATTTTGTACATTGTTGTCAATCTAATTTGCCTCCTCCTTTCCTCCAGCGAGCTCCATCCCAGTTCTCCAATCATTTGTGTGACACTCTCCCTTTCCTTACGAATTTCCCTTCCGTCACTCACCAGTTTCCAGCTTCCCATTTTGCCAGTCACTCTTCTGGCCGCTCTTCTCTGTATCTTTTCCAGTTCCTTCTTTCCCTTCGTCCTATATGGGTCCCAAACGTACACGTTGCATCCATATTCTAACATTGGTCGGATAAGTGTTTTGTACGCTTTTTCCCCGATTTCCCTCCCCGTTCCTTTCAAATTTCTCATTACAAACTCCAGATTTCTTCTTCCTTTATTTGTGATGTATGCAATTTGATCATTCCAGTTAAGCTTACATTGCATTACCACCCCTAAATATTTATATTTCTTTTCCTCTTTAAGTTCAGCTCCGTCCATTTTATATATTGCTGTGCTTCCTGCTCTTTTCCTACTAAATTTGACTGTGCTACATTTATCAATATTAAGATGCATTTTATTTTCCTTTACCCATTTACCTACTATATTCAGATCCTCCTGAAGTATTTTGTTGTCTTTGTCCTTAATTATTTTATATATAACACTATCATCTGCAAACAGTCTCATTTTTATTTAATTCCTGTTCCAATATCTTCAATAAAAATAATGAACAAAACAGGCCCCAGTACGCTGCCTTGCGGAACTCCTGACGTTACCTTTTCTTCCCCCGACATTGTTTCTCCTAACTTTACCCTCTGTACCCTGTCTGTCAGAAAATCCTCAACATATTTAGCTAATTGTTCTTCCTGCAGTGCCGCTCTAACTTTCCTCATTAGTGCGGCACTGCAGGAAGAACAATTAGCTAAATATGTTGAGGATTTTCTGACAGACAGGGTACAGAGTTCCCTTGAAACTTGTTAATTATTCTATCAATTCTATGTATGAGTTATTTCATGCAATTTCTACAGTATGATATATATGTCTATAATTTTATATGTATTTTATGCATACACAGTACTATTTGTGTTAAATAACTGACTTGAATAAAGAATAACGCTAAATTTCCGTTTTCTTTCAGGACATCTGCGGCATTATCTGTGCTATTATGACATGGCTCTTGATATTATATGCAGAGTTTGTTGTGATGTATGTCATGCTCCTGCCCAGCCCTTACCCTATATATTCCACCGTGAACATGATAATCTTCCAGCTGTTTGCATTCCTTGCCTTTGCGTCTCATCTACGCACCATGTTCACCGACCCTGTAAGTACATATAGGATATAATATGTAAAGCACTTAAGGCAAATTATGGTTAAAGTTTAGAAGGTGGCAGAACTTTGACTGCAAAATTCTGGCATTGTCAATTGTCATTATTTGCCAATTAGGCTTGGCTTGTATCCTGCTCTGACTAATCTAGTTGCAAATTATGTACATATGTGTGCATATCTCCAGTGGCATAATGTACCGCGTGCTATGGGATTATTTCAAAGCATGTGAAATCATGTTAATATGCATAATGGGAAGGATGAATTATGGGAATTATCGCAGAATATTCAGCAGTCTTTTGAAAGCACCTCTAGCCCGAATCAAGAGTTTATTGAACTGTCTTCCTGCAATTATTTTTGCTGAACTTTAATTAAATATTATGATTTACTTATTTACTTACCTAAAATGATGCCATATTCCTTGTGGGGTAAGCCACAGGATCATTATTAATTTAGCTGCCACAAATAGACCTCCATATAATTATAGCTCAAGAGCAACATTACTATATATTTTTTAAAATTATTGGTGAGGGGAGAATTGTAGTTGTATCAAGCCACTTCAGCCATGGCATGACGAGAATTAATAAAGTGATATCTTAATGTTTTTTTTTTATTTGAAAGGATAAGGAGAGTTGTAACAGACCGTAATGATAAAAGCTTTCCCAAGGCAAACAGTATGCAATAGGAGGGATGTAAAGATTATCAAATTTGTAGTTTTATGGTTTAAACTGTTTAATGTACTAAAACTTTTAGCATTTTTATACAAGAAAAGGACTTGACTCAATAAGAGTATCAACCTCAAAAATTTTTATTTCAGAAATGGACAGAGGGTGCAAAGTTATGCTACTCAGATTTTTTAGAGTCCGGGAACTATTTTTAAAAACATTATTGAAAGTACAGAGAGAGTGACGTCTCCTGACGCTCGCCTCTCTTA
Organism: Siphlonurus alternatus; assembly: GCA_949825025.1. Lineage (NCBI taxonomy): Eukaryota > Metazoa > Arthropoda > Insecta > Ephemeroptera > Siphlonuridae > Siphlonurus > Siphlonurus alternatus. The sequence continues at coordinate 12,425,750 of OX463781.1, forward strand.
ATAAAAGGATAGGACCTTAAAAGGGCGTGGGTTCAAACCCGACCTCTTCACAACTTTTTAGCAATACTTTCCGGGCTCTAAAAAATCTGAAAAAAATCAGAGTGGCATCACTCTCCATCCTTTTTTGCAATAAAAATTTCTGAGGTTGATACTCTATTGTAGAGTAATAATTACAGTACTACTTTACTGTAATGTAATATAATGTATTACAGTATAGTTAATTTGTATATATGCTAGAATGTCTTAATTGATAAAGAATACTAATATTGATGTTTCATTTCTTCAGGGTGCTGTACCAAAGGGAAATGCAACCAAAGAAATGATATCTCTGATGGGTTTCCGAGAGGGCCAGGTAATATTTAAGTGCCCCAAGTGCTGCAGCATTAAGCCAGAACGAGCACATCACTGCTCTGTGTGCCAAAGGTATGTATGTCAACAAATAACATGAAGTTCTCTGTTGCAAAAATTTAGGTTAGTGTTACGCCCCTTCATTGATGCTTATTACAACACATTTCAATGATCAAGACTTGCAAGCTGTCTCTGTTTACAACCTTCCAACGCAGACAAACAGATGCCAAAAAACCCTATGGGATTTTTGTGCCCGTCTCTTCTCCTCGCAGTACACCAAGTATTCCTTTGTATTATGGTGTCAGTACATGTACATAGGCGCAGATGGCAGTAAATTATACTGGTTTTCCCTACCAAGGTTGGCTTTATACCAGGTTAAGCCACTGATTTGACCAATTTTAAAGGACTTGGCCAATCAGATTCAAGTATTTCAGGACCCATTGTACCACGAAACTTTGAATGCGTCCATCATGCAATGCTACTTTTGAAATTTCACGGTGGAATGGGTCCTGAAAAAATTAGTCACGAAATTCACGCTTGTCTTAACCTGTAAAAGCCAACCTGGTTCCCTACCTCTGTAAAAGTCAACCTTGTTCCCTACCTCTTATCATACACCCTCCACGGTCGCGGCCTCCACCGATACCCCCCTCATTGCAGTCCAGCTAGACATAAACACGGCTTATCTCAGCGAGCCTAAAAATCCCATAGGGTTAGACGTCTGTCTGTGATTCCAATATTCACTTCATGTTTGTTTACATGTATTGTGTATTAAAAAAAAATAAATAAATAAACGCCCTAGAAAAATGTGTTGTGAAGACCTGTTGATTTTTCTTGTTCTTTTTTTGGTGTTGATTTTTTCATACTTTATTTATTTATTTATTTTATTATTTAGTGTCAGCTCTTAAGGGTTGACCTCAGTTGATTGACATCTCAGAATCGGCCCTCTTGAATTGAACAAGACAATGGACCTATTATGAGGAAACTTCCCCCTTGAATCTGCTCAAACTATAAGTGATTAAGTTTTAGATCATTTTCAAAATTTTAAAATTTATCTCATATGATTCTATCGGACAGAAATTTTCTTTGACTCGTCTAGTAACTCTAGTAACTCAGGTCAATCGTTCGTTAACTAACAATTTGTGTCCTATTATGTTACAGATGTATTAGAAAAATGGATCACCATTGTCCTTGGGTAAACAATTGTGTAGGAGAAAGAAATCAGAAATACTTTGTTCTTTTTACTGTAAGTATCATTCTGCTAATTATTACGTTATTGGTGCATGTAGAATGCAGTCTGATGTTTTGTGTTGTTGTTATTGTTGTTTACAGTTTTACATTGCCCTGATATCGGTGCATGCTCTCTTCTTGACGGTAAACCACTTCATCTTCTGTATTCGGCATGAGTGGAAGGAATGCTCGGTGTACTCGCCTCCTGCCACCGTTGTGTTCCTTCTCTTCCTCGTGTTTGAGGCGCTCCTCTTCGCAATCTTCACAGCGGTCATGCTCGGCACGCAGATGCAGGCCATCTGGCACGATGAAACGGTACAATTACCTTTTATTTTTCCTAAGTAATGTTAAGATGCAATTTCTTGAAAATTAGCTGAGGTTCCAGCTGGTTCTTGTATCAAAATGTAGAAGGATCAATAGAACTATCCGTAAAATCAATCTTTTGGATTATAGTCCATAAGCTGTAAGTCTTATCATCCTTCTGATCTAGCTGGATTTTGATAAAAGGAACTGTTGGAACGTTGGAACATAAAGGTGGTTTTCCATGTTGTGATTTCGAGCAGGACTTAGCGGAGCAAAAAAGGTGCACTTGCTTTAATGTCATAAGGTGGCCATGTTTGCATGAAAAAGTCGTGTTGGGATTTAATCATAGCGGTAAATAATTTTTTTTTTCTTGCCAACATAGCCCGCATATGTTATTGAAGCAAGTATGCCTTTCTTGTCCCGCTAAACCCCGAGCAACATCACTTGTTGGAAATCCACCTTTAGCTACTTTTCACCTGGGCTGCCTAAAATTTAAAAGAGGTGCTGTAAAGAATACTATACTGCATTCATTCAAAATATTTCCTTCCAGAACTGATTGCTAACTTTGTACGTACTGCATGGATTTACCAATTGTATTAATATTATATAAGGATTGTCAGTTTACACATATGCTGCATCCCGAATGTCCATTCTCGCCTACTACCCTACCCTACAATGGCAGCAAAATTTAGGGTGCATATGATGCGCCCTACTTATATAGCGACCATATTGGAGGGGAGGGCATTTAGAGCCCCTACAGTGGACGAAAAAGTGATTTGGGATGGAGGCATAGTGTGTTTTCAGAATATATAGACTATACTTATATTTTAAGAACTTAAAGATTTATACCAAGCTGCAAATGAATTAAGAAAGAAAAGAGGAGGGGAGGGGGTAGTATTAAAAATAGAAAAGATAGTGTCTCTTGATTATCTAACCCATGTTAAATTCCATGTAACTGGGGGTGGCGTAGGGCCTTCAAAACCAATAATCTGTGCAGACGTCACTAAATTAGTATGTACTGTAGTCACAATTTATCAAAACTGATATTTAAACTGAAAAAATAAATAAATAAATATGATATAATTATATTTTACATTATTATATTGCTAAATCATTGTCCGTTTAAGGGTAAGGTAACGCCACCAATGTTAAAAAAAATCCCTCTCACAAAAATTCTGAAAAAAAATTAAAATGTTCTCCTCTACACCCCCTATCAGTAGCTAAAATATCAGGTATACAAATACGATCTAGTTTTTGAGTTATGAATTTTTAAAGTTGACCAATTTAACATGGGAGTTTCATTTCTCCATGTTAAAGTAGTCAACTTTAAAAATTTATAACTCAAAAACTAGATCGTATTTGTATACCTGATATTTTAGGTACTGATAGGGGGTATAGAGGAGAACATTTTAAATTTTTTTCAGAATTTTTGTGAGAGGGATTTTTTTTAACATTGGTGGTGTTACCTTACCCTTAATTGTGCTGCAATATGCTGTGGTGCCACAGCCACATAAATATTTGAATATGCATTGCAAGCTTAGGGAAAAGTGTTTTCTGATAATTGGGTAACAGCGTTGTTGTTGTTGTTGTTGTTTTTTCCCTTCTTTATTTTGAGAGGGTTTAAAAAAAAAAAAAAAAAAGGCAGAGAAAAATAACTGACTATTATTTGAAGATATGTTTAAAATAAAAGTATTTCATGCAGGTTGTCTATTGCAAATAATTTTAAGTATTAAATTAATTTTTTTTTTGTCATATTACAGCTACTTGGATAATATTTTTATTATTGTGATTACAGGGTATTGAACAACTGAAGAAGGAAGAGGCTCGCTGGGTTAAGAAAAGCCGCTGGAAGAGCATCCAAGCTGTGTTTGGACGTTTTTCGCTAAATTGGTTTTCTCCTTTCTCACGACCTCAGCTGCGTGGCAAGATTGAATCTTACCTGCACTCAGTCTGACCATTTTCATGATACTGCGCCATTATTGACTAGCTTGCCCCAGGGTTGCTTCATTCATAATCTTCTTAACTTTCATGTGCTAGGATCATAATTTATATATTGTATTTTTTTTATTGACCTCTTTGGTTGTATGGGACCGGAACTGAATATTTTTCTCTTAGCATACCAATGTTTTTAAACAAATAAAATGTGACTAGCATTCAGATACTACAATAGCATAACTATATGCTTGCCAACTATTTTTGTTTTAATTAATAAGCATATTAAAATGTATTGCATACTTATAAATTGTAGCTTGTAATATTTAAATACAGTACTTATAATTAGAAATTTTGAATTCCTCTTCAACAAAATGTGCCTTTTTTTTATTGTTTCGTGTTCTATTTGTTTGAAAAGATTGCTGAGCATATTACATTTGAGCGAGTGTGCAGGAAACAATTGCTATAAGTTTGTGTATACTGATCATGAGAAGCATTTTAACAGCAAACTATATAATGAAATTTAAAATTGCAAAGCAAAGTCGTATTATGAATATTATGATCAACGTTTTCTATTGTTAACATTTAATTGGTTAAAAACATCATTAGAAAAAGAAAATGTTGTGAACTATAAGTATTTTGAGCAGTGTTTTTTCATAATAATTAGACAAGACAATCTAACTAGTAAAAGCTGCGTTAATTTTAAAAACAAATGTTGCAAATAATATTAGTTAAATATTGGTTATTTTGTAGAGGCGCATCACACTTAGATATCTTTTACTTGTTGCTTTCTTACAATTTACGAATTACTGTATTTAAATTAATTGTTATGTGTTTTTATTATTTTTTTGTTAAATTTGTATTGTTTTGTTGTTTTCTGCTCTTAAATACATTCAAAGTCTTGAGGTAATAATTTGCAGCATATTATACGTAGTAGTATGGATTATTTTTTATTCTACTACATGACACTATATAATTAATACTTATATTGATATAATTGAAATGAAATTGGACCAGTTTTAAAGCATTTTAGTTCTCTTGTTTTTAATTTTAATAGACATTGATGCCTTAGGAGTTCAATTAATTTCTTTAAATTTTTTATAGATAAAACTTAATTTATTTTAGAACTTTGGCAATGGTTGCTAACATAAATGTTTATGCACTTCCGTTTATCAGAGCAATTATTTCAAAATCTATACATATCATTTGTTTGTTGAATTTTAGAATAATTTAATATAGTATTATAGTTACAGCATTTTTACTTGCTTATTGAAGATTTTCAACTCAATTTGCTAATGGCTACAATATGTAGTAAAAATAGGAAAAAAAAGTACACTTAATTACTATACATTACAGCTATAACAGCAATTAAACAAAATAAATTGCCTCTACATAAAAACACAGCAATATTTTGACAATGTTTTACAAATATATGTATCATGTTGATTGGCAGCATGGTTAAATAATAAAATAATTTTACCATTTCTGTGTCTTGCTAGATATTTAAAAAATATAATCTATAGATGCAATGTTATAATATCTCAATAAGATGGCTTTAGAGCTTAATTTCTTTAAGCTAATAAACATGCAGATTCTAAAAACATCAATTTAATTTGTGCTATCCCCCCCCCCCCTCCATGCACCCTTCGGAAAAAAAAAAAAATCATTTGAAAAGATTATTAATAGTTTTGAAATATTTTTGTAGAATAATAACTGTAAATCATTATTGCTAATATATTGCTATCACGTGGAATTGAATTGGAGTTTTGAAAGGAGAGTGGGGGTGAGAGGATCAAATGCCATGGCTATATTATATACTAGCTATATCAGTGCTGTGCACTAGCTGTAGCTAAAATTATAAACCAACCTTGAAAATAGAATATAATATATATGTAATTATGTAATACATTCATTTAATTGTTGTGTTCATTTTGCTATAATTTCAGACAATCATTAAATATTATTGTTAGAAACTAAACAACTAAAATAATGTTCACTCTATATTAACTCAAGTGATATACCTTGGTCAGATGGTCTTTTTTATTTTATTTTGTAATTTTATTTAAAGTTTATATCTTCAAAATTTTCCATTTGTATTGCTTCAGTAATGAGTTGTTTAAATATTGGTTTATCTATTTTTGTCACAGAAAAAAAAAAAAAAAAAAAAAAAAATCAGTGTAGCTTGATTATGAATGTTATGTGAAATAACAGGTCTAAGGAAAAGTTCCTATTCATATGCTTCATATTATGCATACAGGTGCGTAACCAGAAAAAAAAAGTAGAATTAAGGGGCTGGGCTGATATTTTATAATAAGCTCAATGTTAAAAAAAGTATAAATTTGGAAAGCTAGGCCAGGGCTATGTAGAGGTACATATTATACTACCTTCAATATATAGATTTGTATTTGTAATTGAATCAAAAATTTTGGAGGGGGCTTTAAATAATATATATATTGACATGCATGGTTTTGAAAAATATTCTAATTATATTAACATGCAAAAAAAATATCACAACTCCGTTGGTAAGTAAAATGGACTTGCTATTTATTTTTATTTTTTCCCCCGCTTACCAATGGAATTAGTATATTTAAAACAAAAAAAATTTTTTTGTTTTTTTGTTTTACTATGTCTAAATACAATGCATATCAAGGATGCTGTGGCAAATCGGACTAACAGAAAATGTTGCAAAACCCTGTTAGTCATATTTGCATAGGATTTTCCATATATGAAAGGACTAACAGGTTTCGCAACATTTGCTGTTAATCTGTTTTGCCGTGGCACCATTAATTGCTATACTACACTGTATGTACAGTATATATAATATAACTTTTGGGGCAACTCAACCATAATATATATACTTAATAAGTTTTGTCACAAGATTGGAGTATGTATCACATCAGTAAAAATTTCATAATTAAATTGCATGCAATAATATTGCAGTTTAATAATAATTTTGTACAAATGGTAAATGAAGAAAAAAGAAAAACAATTACATTATAATTTCAAGTCACTTATTATAGCTATGGTTACATTTGACAGATGGTTGAAGATAATTCATTTCCCAGTATTAACGTTCATTGTCATATAATGGTACATTATGAAAAAGTATATATTATGTATTTATTTCAAGAGCAAAAAATCAGTTTGAACTATATACTGTACAGAATTAAGATGGTCCTTCAAACCTGTTTGCAATTGAACTCTGTATTCATATACAGTATGCATGTTGCAGCTAGCCAACAGTAGTAGACTCAATTAACTGAAGAGATTTTACTTTTCAAATTAAGGAAAATAAACCATTTAGGTTGTGATAATCTTATTAAAAGAAAAGGATAGGAATAACCAGCAAGGCCTTACCGATCGAAAGAGTCACAGCAGGTGGAAATTCTTGCGGTCACAGAGGTTCACTCGAAAGTTTTTACATTTTTGAAACGCTTCGCATCGTGGAGATGCTTCTTCAGTCACAAGAAGAATTTCCACCTGCTGTGACTCTTTCGATCGGTAAGGCCTTGCTGGTTGTTCCTATCCTTTTCTTTTAATGAGATTTTACTTTTAGTTGAAAATAATTTCTTTGTCATAATCAAGCTTTGTCAGGGAACAAATTAATAGTGAAAGGTGGTTCCAGCCTTTGGGCTGAAAATTAAGCAAGCAGATTTTATTCTATGGTTTCTAAATCTGAACAAGATGGTGTATCTGATCCTTTTTTTTTCTTTTGGATAACAAAAATAAATAATTGATATTTTAAATTTATTGTTGTTCTTAATATAGTAGCTGGCTTCCAACCATCTCTATAAATCTGCGCTGCTTTTTTTGTGAATAAGACAAGACAAATAAAGCGTTCTTAATACTTAATTTTTTTACTTGTATCAGTAAAGAACAAGCAAGTATGTATTATTATTATTATTTTTTTTTTGCAAGCTAACATTATAGTTTCATTTAAAAAATCTGTCCTCTCAAAAACATTTTGTTCCCCAATCTTCCCCATCAAACTACCAACAAAAGAAGAATACAGTATTTTCCTTTTTTTTTAAAAATATCTATTTATCTAAATAAATTGTAACAATTCCAGGTATATTTACAACACTTAAAAGTGCATATGAAATCAAGAACCAGACTAAGACAGTCTGTAAAACGGCAGTTTATCAAGGTCTTGTCATATATTATAAATAATTATATGACGTCATAATGTCGGTGGTCTGGCTTGAAAGAAGTAAGCACAAGATAAACCAGTGTTTTAGGAGCGAGAGAATTAGATATGGAAAAGCTGAAAAATGTAGTGTGCGGATTGTTTTAAGAGCAAGGTTTAATTATGGTGCGTAACTTTCTATTACTCCTGTAATACCTGCTGTTAATTGTTTTACTTGATTCTATAAACTTCTTATAAAATTTTAATATACTGTACACCAACTAAGCACATTTTCACTAGCTTTTTAGTTCCCAAGATTGCCGCTAGACTTCTGGCTGCACTTGTCACTTGGCCACTTCAATCATGCAGGACTGCCCGCAAAAGTGGCATCATGGAAGGGGAAATGACTGCTGGTTCGTCAATAAAAAACTATCCAGTCTGGCCTGATTCAAAACGCACTCGCAGTTAAGAGTCATTGCAAAAGAAAATGGCTAATTTCACATTTTAATGAACTGTAGGAAAATACAGATACTTGGATTAAACCAATCAAGTTCTTTCGTACAAAAGAGAAACTTAACATTTCAAAGATGATAAGAACCCACAGAGGTCAATTTACTCATTTTTTTATAACGGATAATGAAGGTTTTAAGATAGAAAAAATACTATTTATTCTTTATAACTTAATTGTACTACTGTATATCAAGAATGATCAGAAAATTAAGAGTATATAATATACTCTTTTTTTAAGTTAATAGTAAGCTTAAATAAAAAAAAGACAATGTGAAAGAAATTCTTAAATTGTAAATTAACTCTGCAGAATGCATAGTGTTATAAGAAAACTTGATGAAAAAATAAAAGAAAGAAAAAAGAAAGGAAACAAAAGCATATTATATTAATTACAATACTTGAACTGTACTAAAAAATAAAGTTTATTATTGTTGAAGAATGAAGAAAAAAAAAAAAAAAAAAGGAGAGAGAGAGAGAGAAAGGAAATGCAGCAATTTGATTCACTAAAATGTTAAGATTCTTAAAAAAATAAAATTATTTACGTACTAAATAGATTAAGTAACCTTTTATGAATTAAAGTAGCCATCAAAGATTTAGGAGCTCCTTTCGCCCTTCGTCCAGGATTTCTCGCAGCTCAGCTTTCTGCTTGTGAGTTTCTTCTTCCTGCAACATGTGATAGCAAAATGATGTTCTCTGACTAATAAACAATAGAAGCCACTACACAATATGTTGGTAGATGTCAAAATATGCAAAGAGAGGATTGCTTCAAAAATTATTATTGCATAACTGGATAGAAGGGGGTGAAGAAAAACTACTATTTTTTTCTTTTTCTGATTTCTTTGTCTGGGAACAATTTAAAAACAATTATTGAAAGCAATGTTTCTTTAATATTAGGTTAGGCCATCGATCTAACCCATGTTAAATATATGTAGCCAATTATATTCAAGCATTTTAAACTCACTAACTTTGTGGTTCAAAGGGTCCACCAATCAGAAGAAAGATAAGTGCGTCAATCGCAATGCTGCTTTTTAAATTTAAAGGTGCAATGGGTCCTTCAAAATTGATATGAAGTTACGCACAAAATTCCCCCATGGCCTAACCTGGTATAAAGGACGTTGATTGAAAGCACAAACCACATTCACTTTCCGTCAACACGCCTTAGTAAAAGGATAGGTCTTAGCCAACGATAAAGGAGCACAATGGACAATTTGCATGACATTTTTTTTTATTGCAGAAATGGATAGAGGGTGCAAAGTTATGCCACTCTGAATTTTTTCAGATTTTTTAGAGATCGGGAACTATTTTTAAGAAATTATTGAAAGTCGATTTTATGACGTCACGAGGAGTCTGTCCTTAAGAAAAGGCCTTAAGAAAACGCCCGTGACGTCATAAAACTGACATTCAATTATTTTTTAAAAACAGTTCCCGTTCTAAAAAAATAAAAAAATCTGAAAAAATTCAGAGTAGCATAATTTGGTAATTTCTGCAATAAAAAATGTCATGCAAATTGTCCATTGTCAAGATGGAACTTTCAATAGTTTTTTGAAAATGCTTTCTGGACTCAGAAAAAACTGCAAAAATCAGAATAACAAGACTTTGCAAGCTCTATTCTTTATTGAGTTTATTCACTCATGCAATAATTTTTGTTATGTAATACTACATTAGAACAGGTGAGCTGAGTGAACTGTTTGGATTGTGTGTGCAACCTAGGAATTTTGCAACAATTTTTAATTACATACTATTTTTGTAGGTTATTGTATTAGAACTTTTGAGGTTTATGTTTTGTACTAAATTATATTGTATTATCATGGTTAATTTTAAGATTTTAACCTGATTATTTTTCCCAGACATGTCAAATCTTAAGTCTTGCAAAGGCAGGAGCTTGAGCGTCATTAATACACAATTTTCATTGCCTTTTAACAGTTAGACCATGGAAATTTTTAAAGACAATTTTTAAGTATGGTATATCCATTAATGTTACTAAAATGCAACACACACTTACTAATTTCTTAAGTACAGTAAATTTTTGAAGTTCTATCAGTTCCCGGATTGTAAGTTCCTCTTCTGTTTTCCCATACTTGAAAAATAGACAGTCTGGTGACTCTTCACTGTGACGCTCTCTGGAAATTGGTAATAGATTAGAATAAAATTTTATATATATATATTTTTTTTTATTTCTACTTTGCAGTTAATAATACATTCTGCATTTAATTTTACATTTAATACTGTAATGAGATGAATTTTATAAGTATCTATGCAAAGAGCTTTCGGAAAAAAGAAATCCTTGACATTAGCAAGAATGCTTTTGATAATCACGATGGACACTGAAAATATGAGATTGAACAAATATTGTGCTGGAAAAATTGTCGCCAAAAAAACAGGTAATTTATGGACATTCGTGTTCATGGGACATCATGTGTTATTAAACGAAGTTGATCACTCATAGGATAAATAATTAGTCAGGAAATTATGTAACCCACTGATTGTTTAAGGGTAAGATAACGCTACTAGTGTTAAAAAAAAAAAAAAATCACACGAAAATTATGAAAAAAATTTAAAATGTTCTCCTCTACACCCCCTATCAGTAGCTAAAATATCAGGTGTACAAATACGATCTAGTTTTTGAGTTATGAATTTTTAAAGTTGACTAATTTAACATGGAATTTCAAACATAGAAAGTTAATGTTTGAGCTTTCAATAAATTAAACATTTTGTAATTCATGCACCAGCCATTAAGATTATGATATAATAATCTTGGCTGGACATTATTGTGTAAAAATTTTGTGAAATAAAAAAAAAAAAAAAAATCTCCATGTTAAAGTAGTCAACTTCAAAAATTCATAACTCAAAACCTAGATCGTATTTGTACACCTGATATTTTAGCTACTGATAGGGGGTGTAGAGGAGAACATTTTAAATTTTTTTCAGAATTTTTGTGTGAGAGATTTTTTTTTAACATTGGTGGCGTTATCTTACCCTTAATGAGATATTAGAATGTGAAAATTTTAGATGCTTAATCGAAAGAAGGGGTAAAAATATGGTACTGTGAATTTTTTCAGATTTTTCTGAAACCGGGAACTATTTTTAAAAAATTATTGAAAGTCTATTTTGATGACGTCACGGGCGGCACTCCTTAAGAAAAAGGATAGGGCAGTGCCACCCGTGACGTCATAAAATAGACTTTCAATAATTTTTTAAAAATAGTTCCCGGTCTCAGAATAATCTGAAAAAATTCACAGTACCATATTTTTACCCCTTCTTTTGATTAAGCCACTAAAATTTTCACATTCTAATATCTCATTGTTTGATTGGTGTTTAACATTGCAAAATTATGTGGATATTGTAGTACTGTCCCATGTGTTATTTTAAACTTATTTTTAGCCACTGATTTAGCATACCTGAAAATATGGCAGCAAAATACTATTCAAATTCCGTCTACATTTAAAAAATATTTAATAATACAGTAAAACAATCTAAGGAGATCAGTTTGAAGTTGTGCTTACTGCTTATATACAACTAGATTTCCTAGCATTATGAAGTTTTCATTCATAGTTGTGAATTATTTCCCTCAACTCCTTTCATATACAAAAATAGAAATAAATTAATAAATTTGTCAACAAAATTTTATTTTGTGTCAATATCTTATTGCACAAAACACCCACTTCCCCCAAACTCACTCTGGGTCGTCATTGCGAGTCCAGTCTAGGAAGATGTGCCGGCAGTAGACACACTGGACACTTTTGCGCCGACGATGCTCTTCGTCCGGCACGAAGATTCCCGCTCTCGCCATCTGTCCAATCAAACAAACATCAGCTTTATTTAAACTTCTTCGCTCTTCATTAAATGCACATACATATATTTATATGCAAGGGATTTCCGTTGTGAAGGAGTTTGTCTATAAGAACTTAGTTTCTATTGACTGGAGATCAAATAGTTTCTGCATATAGCCAACAGGCTTCGTAAAATTATGTTTGTCTTGGATGATGTACAAGTAGCTCATAGTTTTGAAGCAACTGATTGGAATAAAGAATCAACCTATCCTAAAAACATGATTATATTGTTCTTTACATTATACTGGTGATGTAGAATTTGATAGCTACTGTACTATCATATTCTGCTATTTTATACAGTACAGTATTTCACTTTTATTTATAAGTATGCAATGAAGTAGACAGTCTCCAATGTTCACCTTAATATATCTGAGCCATAAAATAAAGACAATCTTTGCAAGTTGTCTACTTCACTGCAAACTACTGGCTGTATGTTCCAGATGGAATAGAGTATCAACCTAAAAAATTGTTATTGCAAAAATGGAAAGAGGGTGCCACTCTGTTTTTTTTTTTTTTTTTTTTTTTTTTCGGATTTAAAGTATTGCTAAAACGTTTTGCCGAGGTTGGGTTTGAACCCACACCCCTTTTAGGTCTCATCCTTTTATTAAGAGAGGCGTCACTTTCTCAGTACTTTCAATATATTTTTTTAAATAGTTCCCGGACTCTAAAAAATCTGAAAAACATCAGAGTTGCGCAACTCTACACCCTCTATTCATTTCTGGATTTCTGCAATAAAAAATTAAAATGCCTCTTGTACACCTAGAGTTTAATACCTAAATTAAATAAAACAAATTATTGTACCTTGACATACGGTCTTTCAAGCAAGAGTTTATGTCTGGCCGCACAGAGTAATTCCATGCCTGCTTAAACGCGCAACATGGTAACGGAAAAATGTACCAACTCCATTGGTAAGCAAAATGGAGTTTGGATATTTTTACATGCACGCGCCTATTAAAAATCTCCGAACTCCATTTTGCTTTCCAATGGATTGCGGGATAGAGGGCTATGCCTCGCTTCTCCCCCGAGTAGTGCACTTGATCCGCTCAAGTTCCAGAGTCTAAAACAATGGCGGATCAAGCACACAGATCGGGGAGGAGGGGGGGAGGCATATAGCCCTAACCCGCAATGTTAAATTTGGGGTGGGAGGGGGGCGATGGGGTGGGGATCATAACACCTTCAATGTATTTTTGTATTTTAGAACCTTTTGGGGGGTAGTGACTGCCCCAAGCGCCCCCCCCCCCCCCTCTTATGTCTGCTCTGGAACTATATATGCATACCTGTTGATAACAACTGCTGATAGTGCTGCTCTAGCATCACCGACTGACACTGCTAAGCTTTTAATATCAATGCATTAGCTCAAGCTTGCCAAACGCTATATTTTAGAATATTGCCCAGTTCTAGGCAAAAGGGCATTTTAATGAATTCCACCATACAATATAACTATTTTATACTAGCTGTACATACTGTATACAGTACTGTATCATACAGCTAGTATAAAACAGTACTGTATATTATGCAAAATATGCATACCAGGAGCCAGGGATGCATACAGTATGTATACCGAACATGGATAACAAAGCTCATACTTACATCCTTCTTATTGGAAGGACCACTCTCGAACCATTTGCCTACTCCACCAAAGGTTTTGATGCGGTTTTGGTAGTCCATCATGTCATCCCCCTCCAAATCGGCCAGCTCTGGGATATGATCTGCTGTAGCCATCAGAGTTGAACCGGTATCTTGGTACCTAATACAATTAAATTAACCAAATATGCTGTAATATATGCAAAAATTTAATACCCTTCTAAAAATACTCACACAAATTGTACTCCCATTTAATTTCAAGGCTATTTTTTAAAAATTTGCCAACACTTTGTATGCATACACAACACAACCGCCGACCGCCAGCTGCAAAAATTCAACGGCGGGAAGCAGCTGGTTGAAAACAATCGCAACTCGTAAACTCAACATATGATCAACAAGGTAAACAAACAAATCCAACGAAGTTTATCATGAAAATCATGAAATAGATGCTATAATAGCATAATACAGATTAATTAAGAAAGTTAAAAATGGATACGCTAGAAAACGTAAATCCTAAGCTTTATCAAAAGTGCCAAGAAAGATTAATAACTTCAGAAGAAGAAGATGAAAATGTTATTGACGAGTATGATGCGAGAGAAGTGTTTGGTATCCTTTTAATCAGTGCATGTATCATACTGTATGCATATTCATACACTGTGCAAGCATACGTATGCACTGGTATGCATATAGCAAGTCCAATATCATTTATACACTCATATATATTATATACAGTAACTTAACTGCTTACTCAATCGATACATACTGTATGTGTAATAAAAATTATTATTGTTGATCTGGTTGATCATCTATATAGGTTAAGGTGCTTTCACATATTCGAAAATCGCTACGGAGTTCCGTAGCTATGCCGTAGGCCTTTTACATATTCTCGTTCATCTGCGGCAGCTGCGGCGGAAAATCATGTGAATGCCGTAGCAAAATCAAACTCATCTTGATTTTGCCGTAGCAAAATCAAACTCATCTTGATTTTGCCGTAGATGAGTTTGATTTTGCTACGGAGTTCCGTAGATCGATCGCGAGGTGCTACGGAACAGCTACGGTGCGCCGCAGCAAAATCAACACATTTGCTACGGAGTAGCTACGGAGTGTTTCCATAGCGATTTTCGAATATGTGAAAGCACCTTTATATGATACGCCACTTAATTGTGCAGCTTATTATGCTCTTTAATTTTTATATCCGAGTTTAATTGCAGGCGTTGCAGCTTGACAACTGTGGTGTGTGCTGCTACATGGTTCACCATTCGTTGCATGCTGCCTGAAGTTTTACGTACTGTAAAACTGTATGTACTGTAGAGAGTGTAGAGATCCAAAGAAGAAGTTGCATGTCTATTAGGCCTATATTAGCATTACATTTATCATCAAAAATGTAATTTCAAATTTCTGTATACATATATATATATATATATATTACAGTATATATATATATTATATCTATCATTCCCTAATTATTTCAGCATTCTTCTAAATTTTAAAAAACTCTAGCCACCCACATGCACAGTCCCATGACTTGAGATACCTGAATTAATTAAGTCATCATAAATCATAATTATTGTCCACCTTATGATAAGGTCCTTCTCCTTATGCCTTATATGTAACCTCTCTGATAATCATGACTACGTATGTAGGTAATCTGACTTACAGCCCAGAATAATGAGAGTGAAAAAACGTGAAAACGTTGCCAAGTTTATATGACCCCTAGATAGAAGATTTTAATCAGAAGAAAGCGAAACGTAAGGGGGGCTTTTAATCAGAAGAAACCGGAAAGCTTACAGTGTTGCCGGTTCGGTCCAGATCAAACTTTTTTCATCTCATCCTTCTTGGCTAAGGGAAAGAATCGTATGTAGGCATTGTAGGCTCGTCATATGACTCTGACAGGAGGGGGGGGGGAGAGAGGGGGTTAGGAGAAGAGAGACTATATATCCCACCAAGTAAAAAAGTAATTTTTTTTTTTCATACTCAATTCAATTTTTTTAATTGAGTTTGACTACAAAGGTCCCTTTTAATGCATGAGTCCCCTTGACCCATTGGGCCCCTCTATATTAATAGTTACACCACTCAGAAACAAAGCTGAAAATTTCGCCCTCTATAATTTATAAATTAACAAATTCAATTCATTTATTCAATTAACTGGCTGTACAGGTACAACATGGATTAAGTCATTCCTAATAATATAACATTAAAATTACATAACATAAAAACACATCAAAATAACAATAATTCATAAAACTATCAAGATATGAAATACAATAGATACAATCAATTAAAAAACAAATGAAAGTCAGCTTTTTTTATTTTTCTATTTTATTTATTTATTTATTTATTTATTTATTTATTTATTTATTTATTTATTTATTTATTTATTTACCTATTTATTCATTTATTTATTCATTTATTTATTAAATTTATTTATTTATTTATTTTTATTATAATTATTTATTTTATTTATTCATATTAAATACCACAGTTAACTGGTTATACATTGTGACTATATACTATAACATTACAATTTTTATTATACTTAACAAGACTTTAAGATCTCATCCGGAACATTAACGATCCAGAGCATCCCCTGACACTGGAAGAACTGAATGTGGTTGAACAAGCTAAAGTTGAGGTAATTATACCAGAGTACAATATAATATAATATAATATAATATAATATAATATAATATAATATAATATATATGAAATAAGCAGTGTGTATACATAGACATGTATACACCCCTGCTTGCGGCTAGTGGTTATTCCACCACGGTGGCTTGCCTGCTTGCAGCTGCCTCCCTCATCCCCTCCCTGTACCCCTTTTCCAGAACCCTTCTTAATATATACGTACCGTAGCTTTATTACAGCATATTATATATATTTATTTATTTATATATATATATATATATATTATGTTAATGGTGTGAGCATTCAAACTTACAAACTTAACAACAGTATTAATTGTGATAACAAATTCATACAAATACATTAAAAACTTGTTATTACGCAAAGTGAAGGGACACAGGAAGTTAGGTTTACCTTATATCAAATTTTTTTTTTTTTCTATACATGCAATGCTAATTATTTTTGATGGGACCGTGATCTCCTTTACTCAAAATCAAGTTTTACCTACCAGTAAGTTGTGTAATAAGGAGTTTTTACTGTATATTCAAGTGGCCATGGTATATATATAATTCAAACTTGCCTCCATTTGGTATATTAGCTACTGCAGCTTTAGGAGGAAATGCTGTCCGAACGCTAATGAGAAAGTAGGTTTCAAACAGCCTTGGACACTTTCTTCTTCCCCATCTGCAGGCTGCTGGAGCACATGCTCGGTTGAATTAGAATTAGACTAACTGTTTGCCTTCACTTTTCAAATTAATTGTCCTAAAGCAGCTTCATTAGGAATCTTATGAAAATATTGAGGCCATGGATACCAAAATAACTCCAAGGTTTTGAAATAAGAATGGTTTTGTAAAAAAAAAAAAAAAAAAAACATATCTTTAAGGCAGTCTAAATTATTGAAAGAAAAAGATAAGAATAACCAGCAAGGCCTTACCAATCGAAAAAGTCACAGCAGGAGAAAATCTCGTCTTGTAATCACAGGTTAACACTAAATTATTTTATAGAATAGAATAGATTTATTCAATCTTTTGATTACACAGCATCTTTCTTTTTAAAAAAAATACAGCATAATGTAGATTATGTCCAATAGTCATAATAACATAATAAAAACAAACACAAAAACACTTAAAATAATCATAATACATTATTCTTGTCTACCTCAACCAATTTGATTAAATTTTCAATTGGTAAATCAAAAAATTCTTTTACACTGCAATGTACATAGGATACTTTACCAATGACTTGCTGAGAATACCTCTCATATTTTGAGGGTGACAATTATACTTGGTAATAAGAGGTTCCATATGATTTTATAGATTTGAGAACATGCATATTACTGAGGGCTTTTAGTTAAGAATGTTAGATTATGACTTGGCTTAAAAATTTTGTTTTTAGATCTAACATTATGATTGTGTAATTCAGAATTTCTCTGAAACATATGAGGATATTTAACAACAAAACAACAAGCTTCTAATATATATAAACAGGGCACAGTTAAAATATTTTTACTAATAAACAATGGCTTACAATGCTCTCTATAGTGACTTTTACATATTAATCTTACAGCTCTTTTTTGTAATATTAACATTCTGTTTGTATGAGAAGAGGAACCCCAAATTGTTATACCATATAACAAATGAGATTGAAAATGAGCATAATAAACATTTTTTTCAAGCATTTCTCATCGTCTAAATGCTTTATATATTATCAGTTGGAGGACTTGGAGGTATTAGAGAATGACTGATTTAAGCTGGAGGGGTAGCTAGTATTTGAGTGAGAAATTTTTGAATATTTACAGCTGAAAATTTACAATTGAGGTTGAGGGATTGAGTTTTCTGAGATTTAGCCCAGGCTTCTCTTCTATTTGCCTGGACTTGAGGATATTCTGATAGACTAGTTTCCACTGATGTAAAATTGGATGTAAAACATTTGTTCAAATCGTTCAAATTGTGTGAGGTTATTCATCTGTTCAACTTAAGTTTGCCCACATGCGACGAGAAACTCATCTTTTCCCATACAAATTTTTCTTACTCAATTAAGTTCATAAAAATGCTGTTTAAACTTTTCAGGTTGAGAACAGCAACAACCAGGTGACCGTTAGCTTCACTCCAACAATCCCTCACTGCAGCATGGCCACATTGATCGGTCTCTCCATCAGGGTACAGCTGCTCAGGATGCTGCCTGCCAGGTTCAAGGTGAGTGACAGCAAGACCAGAGTTTAGCTCAACACCAAAGCAATTGGGCTTCTTTCATACAGTTAAAGATGTTAATTCAATAATAATTCATTAGCATTGAAAAGTTTAAAAGGGAAATCCTCAAAAATACTGCTGCATTATCGAGACATTTTAAAACTTCTTACCATATAGTTCAGGCTGGTGGTGAGGATGGCACATATAGACTGTGCTAATTTCAGTTGCCTATATTTTTATTCAATACTGTTGTTGGTGCCTTTGTAATTGTTTATTACATTTATAAAGTAAAGTGTCTACTACAAAAAATACAACAAAAAAATGAGTTAGTATGTTTTAAAAATAGTTACAGTGCTCCGGCCTACATACGGAACCGAAATCTAAAAGATTCCAACTCACATAGGTTCTCCAGAAAAAAATTCCAAAGTCAGAGAGAACGAGTCATTTAACATGGGGCCTTACCTGAAAAAACAACCTCGAATATCTCAAAATAATACACCGTTAGGTGTTATGAAAAAAATATAGCCACATTCTATGGCTCGAGCTTTAACCAAAAGTTGTTTAAAAAACATATGTTCTCGAATCCGTTTTCCCGTCATAAAATCAAGAAAAACTCTTTAGGGGATTTAACATGGAAAATTTTCTTGATTTTTTTACGGAAAAATGGATTTGAGCGAATTTTCTTATATTCGTATTTCTGTTAAAGCTCAGGTCATAGAACATCAACATATTTTTTCAAACCACCTAACGGTGTATTTTTTCAAGATATTTGAGTCATTTTTAGGTAAGGCCCCATGTTAAGCGACGCATTCACTCCGACTTTGGAATTTTTTTCTGGAGAACCTATGTGAGATGGATTTTTTTCGGATTTCGGTTCCATATGTTGGAGCACTGGTGCTATTTAAAAAAAAATAATAACTCAGTTTTCATTTCTTGACATCAGCTGATAGACACTCTACTTTAAGTCGACCAAAAATTTTGTTCTTTATAATTATTTTTATTATTTTTTACATTGTTGGATTTTTCTAGTGTTTGTTTAGTTGATATTTTGGGGCAATTGACACATTTTAGTCATTTATGCCCCCAATTTTTAGTGTTCATTTTAGATTGATTGTTGTATTTACATGAAGCACTGATAAAATCGGCACATATGTATATATAATTTTGAAGGAATTATGTTACAGCAGATTATAAGGTATTCCATCATTGCATGGAATAGTCGATTTAAAAGTTGGTCCTTGATAATATTTTCTTCTTAGTAGTGGAACCTTTGTAATGCTCATGACCTGGAAATCCTTCAATGGAGTATCGACCTAAATTTTTTTTTTATGCAGAAATGGATAGAGGGTGCAAAGTTATGCTACCCTGATTTTTTTCAGATTTTTTAGAGCCCTGGAAGTTCTTTTAAAAAATATTGTAAGTCCTTTTTGTGACGTCACGCGGCGGCAAGTCCTATATATAACCAGGGGGCGAGACTATACACTAGGGTTTGAAGCAAATAAAAATGCTTCCACCTGCCTGCCAGCTGATTTCTTCCCACTATAGTAGGAAGGTCAGACCTTTTCAATGTTATTTCATGTTAAGGGATCAGCTGTGGTGGTAAAAGGAGAAACTTTTTTTTGCCTCAGCGCAGAGGGTGTAGAAGAGCGAGCGTTAGCTTTCCATAGTATATAGTTCAGTGTATATAACCTTTTCTTAAAGAGAGGCGCTTCTTGACGTCACAAAAAGGACTTTCAATACATTTTTAAAAATACTTCCCGGGCTCTAAAAAATCTGAAAAAAATCAGGGTAGCATAACTTTGCACCCTTTATCCATTTCTGCAATAAAAAAAATAAGTCAATACTCGACTAGTGGTTTTAATTTAAGGGTAAGGTAACACAGATCAGCTGACCCAATGTTAAAATAATCCCACACATGAAAATTATGAAAAAAAAATTAAATGTTCTCCTCTACATCCCCTATCAGTAGATAAAATATCAGGTACAGTATACAAATTCATAACTCAAAAACTAGCTCGAGTTTATATACCTGATATTTTACCTACTGATAGGGGATGCAAAGGAGAACATTTTAATTTTTTTTCATAATTTTCATGTGTGGGATTATTTTAACATTGGGTCAGCTGATCCGTGTTACCTTACCCTTAATGCGTGTACAACTTTTATCAAGTAATCTTATTGTCGACCGAAGTGTCGCACTTTCATTCTTTAGCCCTCCCTGGTCAAGATATCACAATCTAAAGTATGTAATTCAAAGCACAAAATGACTATGTATTAGTGTGGTGATGTCATAAATAATTTTACTGTACATAAAATTGATATTTCTTTGAAAGTACACAGAATTAAAATAAAAATGTACAACTGAATACTGTACTATTTGTTTACTACTCTCATCTCATATTAGAAATTCCTGAATTGAAACGCCAATATTCAAAGTAGTTTGATATTCCCACAGTAATGAATTTTGAAGGTTTTGTAGAGAGGTTTGTAATAAGAGTACATATCGTCGCCTCAGAATGCAAGTCGCGTAAGTACAAAAAAATTTGATGGGACTTTGAGCTTTAAGTTATATTGAAATAAGGTTCAAAGTTGCATCAAATTTTTTTGTACTTACGCGACTTGCATTCTGAGGCGACGATATATAACTGACTTGTTTGCAAATTTTCAAATTTCAAAGATTAACAGGAAGGTCAGAAACTCTCACTTCCGGCAGGAATATCAAACAAAGTTGACTGTAGTGCTTGCTACTACTGTTAGGGTTGCCTGTTGGCAGGTCTCCGTGAGGGTAACTCCTGGCAGCCACACCTCTGAGCATGCCATTAACAAGCAACTGGCGGACAAGGAGAGAGTAGCTGCTGCCCTGGAGAACTCTCACCTACTGGAGGTGATCAACCAGTGCATTGCTACCACACTTAAGGGCTAGCTCTTTCTGCATTCCTAACTGTTTATTAACCCTTATAAGATTTTAAGGAGAAATGTACAGTGGCGTGCGGTGGGTTTAGCAGGCAGTAATGCGGCGGCAAAATTATGGGACTGGACACAGCAAAATGGGGGTCCGGGGGGCGGAGCCCCCCGGATAGCCCGGCGCAGGCGAAAATTTTTTTAAAAAGGGGGCGTGGCAGGCGACTTTTTAAGCATAAAAATAACACAAAAATATATTATATTTCGACGTTTTATACAATTCTAAAATCAATCACAAATAATTTTTTAAATCAATTTGTAAGACGAGTTAAATTTTTTGTCGGTAATGTCTTTTTTTATATCGATCGTATGACAGTTATATTATATTCATGATCGATCAGCACATAATTACAATATAATATAATTATTTTCACTAAAAACAATACGTATAATTTTTGTATTGTGATTCCGACTATGTACAGCTGCAATACGTGAAAAAAAAATACGCATTTTATTCTCTGCAGTCAATTAAATTCTAATTGTGATCCGCGACGCGGATTGATCAGGATAGCAGTCGATAAATCAATATTTTATTTTCTAAGATACGTAATTTCTTTCAAATAATTTGTTGTTTTGAAAGGTATAAAGTCAATTTAAGAACATGAGTTTAATCGTTTAAAATAATTATAGTGTGGATTTCATAATTGTGAAACTATATATTTGTTTTGCTTTAAAAATAAGAGATAAAGTTTTCGAATCTTATATTTTTTTTCCCCGGCAGCATATAATTTACGATAATCCACGAGACAAAAACATCGGCTCCTCGATCGTCGTCGCTCCCCTACCTCAACTCCCTCCCAGGACTGAAGCTCGCCCCCACCTCCTAAATCGGTAGAAAGCTCAGCTTTTTCTTTGATGATAAAACTATACGAAAAAACGGGCGCGGGAGGGGAAATGTAGATTCATGCATGGGGAAAACAAAGCTGAGTGAGTCTACCGCTTTCATGCAAGAGGGCGTCTTTGCATTGCACCGCGAATTCATTTACGTTTTTGCGGTAAACGCTTCAATAAATTCAAACGAAGATTTTCACATAGACAAAGATAAATTATTTTTTTTTATTGAAATTTGACGTGATGAAATTGAAAAAGAAAATATTTATATTCTTTAAAGAAAGCTCAAATTTTCCCTAGATGCGCCGCATCCAACGCATTAATGGACCGCACGCCACTGGAAATGTAATAAAGAAAACAGTTGCCAGTAATTTTACTCTGTGTTCATATTAAATTTAACTAAATTGCTTAATGTTCTGTACATCAACTATTTTATTTTAATTAAATTTAATTCAGCAGATGTAATTATGAATATTTATTTATTTACATCACCTTCATCTCCCAAGTGAACATTTATTTTTCTTAGGTAACTTCTAAATAATTAAGCTTTTTGTAAAAAGAAAAAAATACTTGTACAAAAGTTATTGTTTCTTTCAACATGCACAAATAAATGACCATGACATGCCATTTTTAAAAATAATTTACAGTATATTTAAAAGAAAATTAACATACATAGCATATTCTACAAGTACAACAATGACCAAAGTTCAATTCAAATCTCGCACAAGTAACCATTATATGACAAAAACTGGCAACTTGCAATCTAGATTTAACACCTTGATCACACACAGTCTGTTCAGTCCACGAAGCACTATGAGCGAGCACGCTCACTTCTCCCTTTTCTTGGCAGCCACTGCATCTCGGGGCTGACGAGTCTGCCGTGTGGGGTCATACTTGTAAGTCTTGGGCACCGGACCCTGGCCAGACTTCTGGAACTGAATCTCATCAAACCGCTGCCTCTCCTCCAACTCCTTTGTAATCTTCATGTTAGTCCATGCTGCAGAAAATAAAAGGCAATTAGTGATAAATAATAATTACAAGTTTATTTACCCTTACAAAGATGAAACGTATTTACTGTTTCTTTTGCCTTTTAAGTACCATAGATTTAGTATTAATTACTGTCTTAACCAATATAAAATCTTAAATAAAAAAAAAAAAAAAAATATACAGTATTATAGAAGTTATCATGAAATAATGAGTTTAAATTTTAAGATAAAATTCATTTGAAACAATATTGGGGGGCATTCACAAAGCACTTTAACCCCAACTTTAGCCCCAAGTTTTATCCCTGGTACTAAACATGGTGCTAAACCAGGGGCTAACCATGTCTAGCTCCTAGTGTAGCACCATGTTTAGCACCGGGGATAAAACTTGGGGCTAAAGTTGGGGTTAAAGTGCTTTGTGAATGCCCCCCAATAAGTTTTAATAGTTTCATAAAGTCATTACAAGTAATGTTATCTGACGTATTTTTTTTTTTATTCTTACATTCCCTGAATCCCTTCACAAAGCCCTTGTTCTTCTGTGGTAGGTTGTCTGGGTTGTGTACAATCAGTTTGTCGATCTTGAAGTACTCCCTTACAGATGGAATTCTCAGGAACCCAACTTGGAGCAGAGAGATGAAGTTGGTGGACACCCAGTAGCAAAGGATAGCCTGAAATGTGTAGGAGTCATACTCAAACACCATAGCTGGCACAATTTCTCCAGATCAGCAAACCCAAAGAAATAAACTTCACTAAAATTCCTCATAATATCATACACAAATATCATCTAATTCCTTTAATTTCGTTATTTAAAAAGAAGGGATGGGGGAACAACATTACAAGATAAAAATGTAGAAAAAGTCAAGATAGTCTTTTAAATTTGGGTACAAAACAGAACATAAATGCATACTTTGTATTATGATCAGTGATAAGAATTTTCTAGTATGTGATTGATAACGAGCATTTTTTATCAGTTCTATTGATAATTTTCCTTGCTACATGTCAAATTTGTATTTTTACGTTAACTTATAAGTTAGGTCCTGTTGGTGCCTTCATTGCAAATAAGTTATGGTAGTAAATGGGGTAGTTTATAATTACCCCGGGGAAGTTGACTGTGAAGGGTAAGATGACAAGGGGCATGGCTCTGAGAACATATTTCATCATCTGCATGTTAGAGGCTGAGAGGCGGGCTGTATCGGTACCAATCTGAAATAGATTAAAAAAATAATTAATTTAACAGCAGATGAGACAAATCTAATTAAAATTACAAATAGGCAATTCAGCAAAGCATTTCATTATTTACTTGGTGTTTACTAAACATTTAAATCCAAAAACACCTCATCAACAATAAGACTACACTATATGCTGCAGATCAAGTGTGACTTTTAAACTTTTAAGGCAGACTTACCTCGATTGTGAGCCACATGGTTGCACTGGTGAGGATGGGCAGCAGGAAAAACTGATCTGGCACAGTGAGATCCGTGAACCAGAATAGTCCGCCCTCTCGCATACTATCCACAGGGACTGTTGCCATGCGTCGTAAGCCCAGGAAGAATGAGATGAACAGCGGAGCCTGAAATTATTTAAGTTAATTATTTTATTGGCATAATCAATGTTTTAGAAAAACAGAACTGAATTACTTGGTTCACATTATATTTTATGCTGTTTTTTCTGTCAATTATAATTTTTAATGTAGCAATTTTTAAATAAGACGAAAAACATTGATAATACCTGTGCCAATGGTACCAAAACATTTTTGAATGGGCTTAAGTCTTTTTCCTTCATAAAAATAATCATTTCCTGGGCATATCGAGCAGCTGCAACAAAAAAAAAATATATATATATATACTGTATATCATGTGTATATTATGGTCTTTTACAAGAGGGACAAAAAATGTCACAAACCCACCCTATCACAGGTTACCTAGGTTAGTCTGCTGTTCAAAGTTGCCTGTCACAACATATAACAATCTGCAATGCTAAGCAGCTTTGCGTGTTCTTGTCCCTCACTTAAAAGAACTGAGCTAGCCTGAGATTGCTAGAAGAGAAATTATTATTTCACTATATTATTATTAATGTTATTACAAAACCAATGTCCCTTGAAAAAAAAAAAAAAAAAAAAAAAAAAATCAAGAAAATCACCAATGTAAATTCCCGTATTTTATGAGTTTATTTCAATTTTCTCACAGGAAATTGTATTCACAATAAAATTATTTTTAACAATAATAATTCTTGGTTAAAGCTCAGATCATAGAACATTACTATCTTTTTTTCATAAGCATTCCTTGAACTTTCTTTGGAGCAAGTCGAGGGTTTTTGTTGTAATGCCCCATGTTAGATGCTTGGATGACATGTCCACTTTTAATTTTTTTTTTTTTTTTTTTTTTTTTCTGGAGAAAGATGAGAAGTTTTTAGATTTGGTTTCATATGGAGGAGCAGTAGAACTATTTTTTAGAAAATGTAAGTTCAACATTTTGGGGAAACAGGCGTGACGTTTTTAATACAAAATTTATTTTTTACCATCAAATTGGTTGCCGCTCTGCCGAGCCTCAGTCATTTTCATCTGTAATACTTGCAGCTGTGGCAGGTTGTTGTTCATTTTGGCAGCATTCCGCTGGGCCATGATCACCAGCGGGAAGATTATTGTCCTCACGCATAGTGTACCTGCAATGTTAAAAGTTTGTGGTGTTTGATTGGAAAATAATAAAGTATATATATTATATATATATATACATTATACCGGTATATATTTCAACACTTAACAATGATTGCTGAACTGCTAAAGAAAATTAAAAGGTGACAGTGATTTAGACATAATTATGAACTCAATTTCATTTTGTGTTGACAGGAAGAAGTAAAGTCACACAGATAGCTTGCTTACCAATTATAATGGCTGTCCACC
Organism: Siphlonurus alternatus; assembly: GCA_949825025.1. NCBI lineage: Eukaryota > Metazoa > Arthropoda > Insecta > Ephemeroptera > Siphlonuridae > Siphlonurus > Siphlonurus alternatus. The sequence continues at coordinate 12,452,095 of OX463781.1, forward strand.
ATGGCACATCAAGTGTGACATGAAGATACTCCATGCAATTTTGGACAATTCCGACGGGTGTCCATCCGCCAAGACCCAAACTTGCGAAGCTTGGTTCTCCAGCCAAAGCCTCTACCACTTCCGCAACTGGCAATGCAGGAGGTTCTGGGATACTGTCAAGTATACTAACAGAGGGTGTGGTGGCAGCTTGTGATAAGTCAAGAGGCGAAGAATAGGAAGTGTCTATGCTCCCAGCTGGTTGACTGTATTTGACAAATGTGCTTGCTGTCTCTTCAATCAGTGGAGGTGGATCAGGTATGTTGATTGTACTTGCTGCTCTCCAGGCAAGTATAATGTGGTTGTATGTAGTAACATTTCCATGCTTTAGCAGTTTACTTTGTCGCTGCATGTTATGCTGAGCATGAAAACTTGATGCGATATGGTGATGTCGAGCTCCTTGAAGTATTGATGATTTGAGAAATTGATTCTGATTTGTATTCTGAAAATTTATAAAGAGTTCTTAGTAAATGTTAATTAATAGAAAAAACAATCCCATCCTCTGGTAAAGATGCACCAAGGTTCAGAAATTTCCTTGTTTTTTTTAAAAGAAAAAACATTCATTACGGATGTAAACTATGCATATAGCTCAATGATATCTTAATAAACAATTATTGCTTTAACTTACGTTCCAAATCTGCATATACCCTAAAGCTGGCGTAATATGCCGGCATTTTATGAGAGAAGTCCCACGAGGAATAATAAGTGCCGCCATGTTCAATGCAAACAACTGAATGTTTTACTACCAGCTGTTTGCAAGGTCAAATTGTAGCGTAACAATCGTTGATCGTAATAATTTGTAGGCTTTTCTTGAAAGTGTTTTAATTTTTATCCTCTGGGCTCTGTGATTCAAAATTACTATTATAAATTTTGGAACAGCTGCAGTGAGTTTGAACTTCATTTGTAAGGCAATCAGGTAACATAAATACTACAAAATAGGGGTGTGTCTTTAAAAGTCCGATATGATGCCGATTAGCTTATTATAATACCCCTGGAAGCTATGCATCCTGTTTTACTTTTCAGAAGCCCGGCAAATGTATAATAATAAATAAATTAATAACGTACCAATAAATATAAGTGGACGTACATTGAATAATGTCGATAAAGTAACAAACAACGCAATTTATTTATTAGTTTCATTTTACGTTGTATACAATTTTGGAAATTTTATTGATTTATAAAGTCCGCAGGCCATGCAGGTACAATATATATATATATATATATATATATATATATATATATATATATATATATATATATATATATATATATATATATATATATATATATATGTTGTATATAATATATTATATATAAAAATATCCGCAATATTACTAATATATATATATATATATTGATGATTATATATGCCATAGAGATGGTAATGAAATTATAACCATTATAACTGAGACCTCGGACCTCGGCCTCTCGATATATTTTATATCTCCTCGACATATATATATGCATTATAGCTACACATACAAAACTTATATAATTAAAGAATTATTAATTATATAATTATTCATTCATGCTGTATATATATTGTATTAATTTTCAGGGTTCCTGTTCCAATACTGCATGCATGTATTTTAGTATGTAAGAATTAAATAATGTATTAATCTCCAATTTTACATTAATTTGTCATTAATTCATCTAATATTAGATATTAGTTAAAATGAATTGAATGTACTACAAATACTGATGTAATTATTAGAGAAAGCTATCAAATAAATTTCATTTCATATAGCTGCAATTAAATAAATTAATTCGGTAAAATTCATTATATATATTTCTATTGTAAAAATAAATAATATTATTTATTTTCTATAACGTATACGAGATATCGCGACCAATTAACGTATATATTATAGTGATATATATAATTATTATTAATATATACATATATATATATATATATATATATATATATATAAATTTTAATTAATTATATTAGTATACATAATATTAATAATATTATTGACAGTATAATGCCTAAAAATGCCGCAATATATATATATATATATATATTGTTTTTAATTACTATATTGTAATATAAAAAAATAATACACTGCATCACATAAGAAAAGCCTGCATGCGGTGTGCATAATTATATATATTACTGGTACATAATATATATAATCATGGCAATTATGATAAAATTATATATATATATATATATATATATATATATATATATATATATATATATATAATTTTATCATAATTGCCATGATTATATATATTATGTACCAGTAATATATATAATTATGCACACCGCATGCAGGCTTTTCTTATGTGATGCAGTGTATTATTTTTTTATATTACAATATAGTAATTAAAAACAATAACATATATACATAAATAATAAATTGTTCCTGTCAAAAATTTGTTATATATTATATAAAATACTCAAAACTTTGTATTTTTTATATTCAAAAGAACCGAATTTTTTGATGCAATAATTATTAAATTAATTCAATTTTATTTTATAGTTAGCGCACATGTTTGTATATATTCTTATAATTTAATAGTACTTACATACGTCATGCTTTAATTGTTTATTTAATATTTTATATTTATTTATTTATTTATTTATTTATTTATTTATTTATTTATTTATTTATTTATTTATTTATTTATTTATTTATTTATTTATTTATTTATTTAATTATATTTTTTACAAGGATACACCCCTAAGATCTATTTACATGTATAATTGTTGTTAATAACTGTAATTATCTAATTATATTATAATTAACTGTATATTAAATTATTTGATGAAGTATATCCCCTCCTTCATATAATAGAACATACTATATAATTAAATTTTAATAACCCAATATTCGCAATTAATAATGCCATATATAGCTGCATGGTAATATTGACATCTTAAAATTCAGAGAAGATCGAGAGACGCAGATCATTTCGACTCCTTGGTTAATTTAGTGAATTAGTGTATCATTAAAATATTTGATAGATCATTTTTAAATGGATAATGGATCAACGAGTGGCACACGGAGAGCGCTCGATCGCCAGGCTCGAATTCCCCAAATAATAGCATACAAATATTATGCAAAGTAAAATATACAAAATGAATTTACGGAGGGGGGGGGGGGGGCTGGGGTATCTGTTAATTAAACTTGTAAGCAGTGATAGTTATAATTGATAGGCTACAGTATAGAATAATTAATTTAAAGGTTGCATTTGATTTCATTTCATAATCTTCATTTTACTAGAGGCACTCAACAAAAGTTGCTGGCATTTTTTTTTTTTTTTTTGTAATGTGTATAACGCACATGATGCACAACTTATATTACAGAATCTTTTTTATTTATTTATTTAGTTATTTATTTATTTATTTATTTATTTATTTATTTATTTATTTATTTATTTATTTATTTATTTATTTATTTATTTATTTATTCATTTTAAATAAACATGATACATTTCATTTATACAAAAAGACATTTATACCTCAATGAGCCAAAGCTCGAGAAGAGGAATGAAAATTTTGTTTCATCTGGAAAAACATGATGACAGAAATATTTCACTACATAATTAACAATAACAATTTTGTTAAAAAAAAAAAAAAAAGTTGATGTAGCTTATTCATATAAACACTATAAGTTTGGATTATAATATATTAAACAAATATAGTCAAAGCTAACACAAAATTGATACATAAATTACACATGTTTTAAAATAGTAATCTTAAAATGTCGCTAGCTGTTTACCTGCATGGCGATGATATGTGTTTACAATCGATGATCGATTCAGAGTGAACTCAATAGATGATAAGATGCAATGGGGGTTACAATTTTTTCTTAGGTTTTCACATTCACATTGTAATATAAAAATTCAACGTGACTTTTTTTTAATCCTGAAATAATATATATATAAACAATTTTTAATGTTCTTATTAAAAAAAAAATAGATAATCCGCAAATTTCATTAATTCATTATGCAGCACTGCGCTGTAACGTACGTAGCATAAGAAGTTACGTAACCGCATGTTCCAAGGACATTGCACGCGCTGAAGGATTCTGTCATGTAGTTTCGCTGAAGACAATTAAAGGTGCGGAATACCGGCGGAGGCTGGCGGAGCGGATGATGAGATATCATTATTTGAGATAAAACAGAGTATACGCAGTGCGGGCACTACGGAACATTCAGTCGACGTATAGCGAACAGTCTATCCACTGGACGACGTATAATAAGCGGATAGATATCGTTTTTTTCAGCTCGTGAGGGTAATATAATAAACATTATTATAACCGAATATTAATTCTATTTTGTTTGCACTTTTTTTGGTACGTATTTATGTAATACGTATAGTAATAAAATATTTTCATGTCGGTTTTATATAACTTTTTGTAATAAAAATATGGTTATGTAACATTTTTTTAATATGATTAACCATGGAGAGAGTATTAGAGTTGTATAGTTTTCAATAAGGCTTCTGTTTGAATTTTTAAATCTCTTGCAGCTTTATTTACCCCACATTTACTTACGTTAGAGTTGTATACGTCAATGTAAGTTTTATGATATGCCAGATATGCAGTATATATGATACATAATTTTTAAGTGATTTATTCATTTTAATTTGCTGAAAATATTCGATTTTGTCAATATAATATACAGTTACAATATATTATTATATAATATATATAATATATATATATAATATATATTATATATTTTTTTATCTTAAATTAATTGTATCCGTCGAGTACCATTTTTTGTTATTTTTTTCCCTTAAAATTTTTTTATTTATTGTTGACGTTTGAAGTGAACTTTCAACCTGTTTTCTTTGTTAATTAGCACTAATCAGCACATGATGAATTTTGTTTATATAATTGTTTTCCAAAAATTTAGTGCATTTTATATAACTGAATTGGTACATTGGTACTTTTTAAGTTCTATATAAGATGGAAAACGTAGTATCCTTATTCAGTTTATTTTATGGTTACAATGTGTATGCCTTAAAACTTGAGAGAGGGGGATGTTTTCAATCCTCTCCCTCGAGCTCGAGGTGATGTATCGATATGTCATTCAAAGAACATGAGGAGTGAGGATCGATCGATCTGTTCAGCCACCAGTATGATAAATATATTATGCTCTTTCTTGGAAAATTTCTGGTTACAACATGCACTATTATTTATAATTCTTACTAAACTAAATATATTATTCTAAAAATGTCTACTGTACTTATTTCCTAAAATCAATATCATCTTGTCAGTCTCTATATTCACGAAAGCAAAAAAAAAAAAATTATAGCCGTTATATATATGTAACAAACAATACGTGCGCTTTAATTAACAATATATATATATACATATATATATAAGTTATATAACGCAACTAAAAAAATATGCATGATTACAATATAAAATTATATTTAATGCACACGCATGAAGCTATAGTGCTACATTTATGCATAATTATACGGTATAAAAAATAAATAAAAAAATCTTCAATCTTACATTTAAGTACACCGCGCCGCTAGTGAGTCACTATATGTTGATATCGACGAAAAACCTTTATAAATAAGATATATACTGTGTAGTGTGTACATCAGTCACATTGATCCAATAGTCCTGATGCACGCAAAAATAATTGGATTATGTAGTACCAAAAAATGTGTGCAATTGACAAAAATAACAATAATAGTAATAATACTAATAAACAGGCGCGTATGCAGGGGGAAGGGGTGGCTGGAATGCCGCCCCCTCCCCTCCAAAATTCGGATTTAACATGGACAGTATATAGGCATACCACTCAAATTTTTTTTATATAACATTATAGCCGTTTATGAAGGGTCCCCCCCCCCCCCCCCCCGATATTCGGTTCTGGATCCGCGCCTGATTCAATGATTCATAATAATGATCGAATGTATTGTACTTCAATACATCGGTCGAGGTAACTGAGGAACTTACTTGTAAGTGCGCTGTTTTAGCAGACGACCACCGATGGCGCCGATGCTACTTTTCAATAAAATTTTGCATTTGATTTTTTATAATTTTATCAATTTAAAAAATAATATATAATTATATATTATAAATAAAATTCGCATCCTTTGTAGCAATGCAAACATTTTGTTGTTGGTCAAAATCACTTGTAATATAATTTTAAATATAAACAAAACAAAATAAACAAAATAATTAAAATTTTAATGTAAAATTCAATGAATATATTATATCGCAATTCATTTCCATTGTTGTCATATTCTGATTACCTAGCGGAAGTTTAGCGGCATTCACACATAAATGACACAACCATATTATGTACGTACTCTAAGAGTATTTTGTTTTCAGATCCCCCCACGATGGTTATTCAGATATTGGACGAGGACCACTTGGCCATCAGCGGCATTGTCACCGTCGCCATGCAATTTATTTTCTTCGTGATCGCTGCGTCCTTTCAATTTGACAAGCTTACGGACTTCGCCGGAGGAACAAATTTTATAATCCTTGCAATTTTGACGTACTGCTTAGGACAGGTAAATAAAATTGACTATAATATTTAGATTAAACATTGATCACTATATAGTCTATATATATATCTATATATTTGTTGAATAGGCAAATTTAGTTTATTTTCATGTAGAGCAAGATCCTATATATCCTATACTATATTAGAATAGAGATGTTGGAGGATAATATAATATTATAGACACGTGTGCATAATTTTTCTGTATATAGCAGCACAATAAGTAGCACCACGTAAAGTCGTAAAGTTGCATTGCATCTCATTGTTATTTTTTGGGGGGTATTGTGTGTATATATGTACTGAATATATAATATATATATATTAATTATCGTTAGTTAGCTGCATAATTTAAAAAAAACATATATATTACATGCAGTTAATTATTATTTGCAGACATACAACAGCAGACAAACTCTAGTGACGTCACTGGTGTGCGTGTGGGGTGTTCGACTTTCCGGCTACCTTCTATACCGCATCTTAAAGATTGGTCGAGACGAAAGGTTTGACGACAAACGCAGCAACGTCATCCGCTTTGCCATCTTCTGGACCTTCCAGGTGAGAAAACGATCAGATTTTATATATACGTCTACTCGTACACCATCATAACCTCTGTGTTCATGTTTCCGCACTCGATTTCCTAATGTACTTGAGCATAAGGTCAATTGGAGTGCCGAGAGTGAACACTGGGCATGGTTTACGATTTACGAGCATTTTGAGACGTAAATAATAATATATGTAATAGTCAATTTTACAAAAAGAATCACGGCGAATATATTTTTTGTTTTCTTTTATGATTAACATGAAAATACAGTATACAAACTTATTTACATAATTATGCTTGTAAAAAAAAAAAAAAAGATTAGCCTCTGTATCAATTTTATTGTATTAATTTGGAATCATGACTTTTACTTTATTTTTGGTTCTTATGTATATAACGAGAGATAATTTACAGAGATTGTGTTTATAACACAATCTCTGTGTTTTATAAGCTTTTGAGAGCAATAAATTTCCTGAGAGTATTGTATCCTTATAATTTGAAAGCTTAATTGTTTTAATATTTTTTGTTAATATTATATGGTTAATTTTTTTTACACTTATTTTTTTCTTCTTTGTTATATTTAAAAAGTCATGAATGTATTGTGTTTGGATGTTATTGTTATGTATTTTTGTTAATATTAAGTTTATTTGACATGAACATATATTTTATGTTGTCTTGTACAATCGAAAAAGTTCGAATAAAGAAAATAAAATAAATAACAAATAATATTCATCAATCTAGGCTTTTATAAAAAAAAAAAAAAAAAAAAAAAAAAAAACTTGTTGTGTTAAAAATGGATATAATAAGCTATATAGGTCATTCAATTTTATTTGAGGCAGAAAATAAGAGTAAAAGCGTAAATTTTTATGTTTGCGTTATGATATTAAAAAAAATATTTTGCCATTGGTAAATAATAATTATAAAAACCTTTTTTTTTCTGCTTATTAACTTTTAGTTGCGTGCTGTAATGAATGCAATCTTTACTTTTAAAATTGAATACAAAAATCATTAAAATTAAAAAGTTAAAACTTTTCGTTGCATCAATAATGAACTGTCTGCTCTTTCAAGTGAGCGCAATTATGAGCCTTATTTTACATCGATTTACAGCTCATAAGTGCGTTCATCTGAAATAAAATACTAATATATTATATATACTCTATATATTATATATGTATATAGTCTATCATTCATGCATTATATAACGCAACGGCTTTGCGATCGGGTTTGAAATTAAGTTCTTACTAGCTGAGCAAAGAAGGGGGCGCCGGAGGGGGGGGGATCAATAATATCAATATAGATTAATCTTTTACTAAAAAAAAAATACACACTGTAACGTTTTATGTTAATCAAAATTATCTCCCCTGCTGCAATGCCCTTGATATATTTCTTCGTAATATATTTTTACTTGATGCTTATCTTATCCTTAACTCCCAACCTCTGATACTCCCTTTAATTTACATTTTTTCCCGTACTGCAGGCTATTTGGGTGTTCACTGTAAGTCTGCCGGTGATAATCATAAACTCGCCCCGTAACACGATTCCACCGCTGCCACGCACCATGACTCACGTGGACTCCGCGGGCCTGGGAATGTTCATCGTGGGACTTCTAGCGGAGACCTTCGCGGACCTTCAGAAGTTCTCCTTCCGACAAGATCCTGCTAACAAGGGCAAATGGTGCAACGATGGTGAGTGTCAAATTAGTCAAATGATTTTTTGTATGCTTCACTTCGTGCTTGTGTGCAGTAAATATATTATGATTAAAATTAAATTAACAATATATTTATATATTATATAATATATATATATAGTATATACACAATATCATGTTGTTGTTTTTTAAGAAGGTATAAAATTATGTCACTCCAATAGCAACCATATCATGTATTTTTTTATTTTAATTAAATCATATTTTATTACGAGGATCTCTTAATTTTTAGCGAATTTAATTAGATACATTAATGTGATTAATGGGGGCGATTCACAAGAGTTATCCAGGCTTCTCACTAATCGAGGTTATATAGGGGGTTACAATCTAATTCAATGACACTAAACGTGGTTAATGACAAATCTGGATAACTTCCTTTATGAATCGTGCCCATTATGTTTAAAGTTTCATTGCGAAAAGCAACTACACAAATATGATACTATTAAAAGTATTTTTTTTTAATTAAGTGCTGATATTTTTCATGCATTTAAACTTTAAACTAAAAAAAAAAAAAATAAAATAAAAAAACTCAAACCAATAGGTTTATGGCGGCTATCCCGACACCCAAACTATTTCGGAGAAATTCTTCTGTGGTGGGGCATCTTCGTGATTTCCATCAACGTAGTGAGCGGCTGGGAATGGGTCGGGATCTGCTCTCCAATCTTCACGACGCTCATCATCCTCTTCTTATCTGGAATCCCCATGCTGGAACGATCTTCGGACGAGCGCTACCGAGAGTAAGTTTATCGGCATGAGATATATTTGTTTTAATTTACAACAAATTTCACCATTAAATAACGTTCAGAAAAGTTGGAGAACAAAAATACTGACAGTAAAAGTATTAGGATTACATCATTTGGAAATATTGTAGCTTAAATTCTATAAAATTGTAATATAATTAAATCAAGCTTTTTTTTTTTTTTTTTTTTCAACTTAAATTTGTATCATTTTTATAAAAAATTTAATTGTTATTTGTATCCCCTATTTGTAATATAACATGAAATTAGAAATGAAATTTATCATAATTTTAATTTACCACTGTATTTTTGTCAATAGCAACCCAGAATATCGTCTGTACAAGAAATCTACATCCCCTCTGATACCAATACCACCAGGATTCTACGTAGAAATACCATACTTCTTGAAGTTCTTATTTTTCTTCGAGTTTCCACTGTACAATAATTTGAAGAAGAAGTCCACTCCAACACCAACTCCCGTGGCAACGTAAAGAAACATTTATTAAGGCGAAGTACAAAATCATTACGATATATAATTATATACAAACAGTGTGGCCGGGATTTTATGTTAATTGTTATTCTTATGTACACTCTCAACACCCGGCTTCATTTGCCGTCTCTCTTTATATCATTTAAGTATTTATATAAGAATTTAATTGATAATTGAAAATATGTATGTTCTTTTTAGGGTATTCATTGTTTGGGTGCAATTTTGCATTATTATTTTATTGGATTGGAAGATGCAGGTGTATACTCATGCAGTGATTAACGTGCGTGATAAATTGGTTTTGTTGCATTTTTGTATATTTTTTTATTTTATTATTTTTATATAACTCGATTCATTGACAAATTATTTCCTCTTTATTATTTTATATTCAGTAATCTATCCAAAAATTCTCAAATTAGTCCATTTTCTTCCAGAGAATCTTCTTGGTTCACAAAACTAAAAAAAAAAAAAAAAAAAAAAAAAAGAACAAATAGGAAGAAACTTTTTTCATACACTTATTGTGTGATTCGAACTATACTATTAATAACTTTTTATTTAATATTTAATCAGATGATTTGTAAAGTAGAGCAATATCCTTTTCTTCTTACAAATGAAGCATTTCAAACTCTATATAACTCACCTCTAATTAAATACTTTTACTCTCAAAATTTTTATTCATATAAAAAAATTAACAATTTTAATCTTCAAACTTCATTAAAATGTTTGTTAAAAATTATCATAATATAGTAATTATGTCACTGTCAATGTAAATTAATTAAATTTCTAATCCTAATTAGCATGTGACTAAATTGAAGTTAGCCAGAGACAGTGACAATTATAGAAGTAGATGAATATGTCAATCCCGTGCCAAGTATACTTTGTAACTGCATTTAAAATGCACAAAAAACTCCGAATTAATAGTTGTAGTCCAAATGTATTGAAATATTCTCTCAATCAAGTTTTGATATTTGAAATTTCATTCATAAAATAAACTTGCATGTATGGGTTTTTTTTTTTTTTTTTTTTTTTTTTTTTTTTTTTTTTTTTTTTGAGCGATGTGATACGACGAATATCACGCATTGTTTCGTATTTGCTGTAAAAATCTTTGCATATAATATTTTTTACATTGCATTGCTCAATGTCAGTTTTACTGAGAAACCTGAATGAAAAGTTTCCTTTTACTACAGTATAATTATACACTTCTTACAACATACATAATTAATTAAGTAAGTCTTGTTGTCCATTTTAATATAAGTTTATTTTAAAGGTGCGCAAAAATCGCATCGCGTCGCTCGCTATTGTCATGTATATAATTCATTCACGTTTTTATATTTAATAGAGTATTGACCTCAAAATTTTTTATTGCAGAAATGGATAGAGCGTGCAAAGTTTTGCTACCCTGATTTTTTTCAGATTTTTTAGAGCCCGGGAACTATTTTTAAAAAATTATTGAAAGTTCTTTTTGTGACGTCACGCGGCGGCAAGTCCTATCTTTTCTTTTTCTTAAGGAGCAGCGTCTCGTGACGTCACAAAAAGAACTTTCAATATTTTTTTTTAAAAATAGTTCCCGAGCTCTAAAAAATCTGAAAAAAATCAGGGTATCATCATAACTTTGCACGCTCTATCCATTTCTGCAATAACAAATTTTGAGGTCATCAATACTCTATTGTTTGCTAAAATGTGCTATTTTATTTTTCTCGTTCTCTAACACCAACATCTCCAGGAAGTTTTACTATTAGAACTTTCATAATGAAAATAGAGTAAAGTTCTTTTAGTTAATTCTTTATATAATTATTATATATTTGTTTAAATTAGCTTTTTCTCAAAAAAAAAATATTATTTCAGCATGTATAGATTTTATTGTTGCTAGCGTTAAATCAAACGAAGCGAAGTTAAATATTTGTTGGCAGAGCTAAATATTTTAGCATATATATGAAAATTCTTTACAATGTAACTTTAAAATTTAAAAATAACATAGCAATATTAGAATAATTAATGTCCAATAAGGAGATATAATTAAAATAATACATATTTTATATTATAATACATATTATATATATATATATATATATATATATATATATATATATATATATATATTGTAAATGTAAAGTTAGCATCATTTTTTATTTTTTTTATTTTATTAACTCAATCGAAAGAGGAGGTCGAAAAATACACCTGTGATTTTTTTAGATTTTTATTTTTACTGCATCATGACTAAAATAGATATGTAAAGAGGTCACGTGACCTGGAGGCGGCGCCTGTGACGCCTATAGGTGAAAACAGCCGCTACGCTTAGCACCGCCGATTTGGTGCTAAGAAAGTCAGTTGAAACACTCGCTCAAATGTTTCCGATCGTGTTTTTTTCGAACAGCTGATTGCCTTAGCACATGATTTCAATGCAATTTTTGAAAATTTTTGAATTTCGCGGTTAAAAAAATTGACGAGCGCAATTATTTGTGCGCTTAGCACCGAGTTTGGCCTCTCCAAACTTCCGACCAATCAGAACGCGTAGAATGGGCGGCTGTTTTCACCTTAAGACGTCATTGAACTGTCCGGTCAAACAAACAATCAACTATGACTTTTGTAAAAAATAAATTAATTGTTGCTTGTTTCCATAGCAACGTGGTTGCTTAGAAGCGTTATAAAGTCGATCGTTTGTTTGACCGGACACACAGTATAGAGAAGATAGTAGAGAAAGTCGTATGTTAGAATCGAAGTCGAAAACTGCTCGCGTCAACGGCATGTTTGTCCGCCGCAATGTTAAAATCATAGGAAAGGGGCACGACCAAATGGGGCATCCTGCAATGTTATGGTATAGGAGAATCAACTATAATCTGCTCTAACTCGGAAATTATTAAAGCTAGCACAGTGGAACTTTCACTAAAATATTAGAAAAAAAATCTAGTATTTTTTACAAAAAAAAAGTAAGCTCTTAACCCAATATTCAAAAAGTGTCAAAAATTGACTTCAGCTCCCCCGTAGCGCAGGTATGGGAGTTTGGCTACTATCTTTCCTGTACTGTGACCGGACAGTTCAATGACGCCACAGGCGTCACGGGCGCCGCCTCCAGGTCACGTGACCTCTTTACATCTCTATTTTAGTCATGATGCAGTAAAAATAAAAATCTAAAAAAATCACAGGTGTATTTTTCGACCTCCTCTTTCGAATGAGCTAATAAAAAAAAATTGATTGTCCATTTTATCGTCGTAATAAAATAAATAGCATGCATGCTTTTTTCGAACATATTTAATTAATTATAGATATTGAAATTAATTAAGGTTAAAAAAAAAACATTTTGATGAAATATCATAATAATTAATATACTTCTTAGCAATCCTATAATAGAGATGATAAAGTAGGGAAAAATTATAGCAACCATGCAATGCACACATTTTGTACACACTTGTATTTAAGGCAGTAATTGCATTTTAATTAAATTCCCTTTATTTGTTACCGTGCCTCTTAATTGGTAAAAAACATAACTTTTTACAATAAGTTATGAACAAATAATTATTTTGATCATTCGAAATAATTTCGTATTAATTGCCACCAATTTTAACCTATTTTGTACGAATTGATTTTATGTAACAAAAATAATAATTAAAAATCATACAAGCGCTGTTGACGATATAATACCAAATGAATGGAATGATTTTTGTATAGCATGTGCATATAAAAAGCTGATGAAGTTGAATTCATTATATTATTTTTTAATGTTTTTTACTATATTATTCAGTATAAATTAAAAATTATACGCCTGAATGTGTCATGCACAAAAATGTTTAAAACAACTATTTATGTAAATAAAAATTATAATCCTTTTTTAATTGTGGCGTTCTTTAATTTCCTATAATGCTATTATTGTATTTTAAATATTTTTAATTTTATTTAAAAGGTATAAGTTTCCTAATTATAGTGGATATATAATATAGTACGTGTGCCACAACTTAATTGGTTGAAGGTAGACCTATACAGAGTGAACCATAATTCGCGTGCCAACTTTTTTTGTAAATACTATAGTTTTGACTTTAATTAAAAACTTAAAATCATGCATTATAATATCAGTGAACTCTTGACAAAAGAAAATTATATTATGAACTATATCTATATATTGTATATTATAGCTGTAAATAAAATTATTGAATGTTGCCTTTTGCTATAAATGCTTGAATGATGCATATTATATATTATAGGTTTTTTACTACTAGCACGCTATAAGCTAATTGTTCCATCATTTGGGTCACATTCGATCAGAGCTAGGTCAGAGACCCTTAAGGGTCTCTAGCTGGAGCTATATTATGCATATAGTCAGATTAGATTTTTAACGATCTGCGGCAAATGTGGCTAAAGCACGGTGGCTCGCAATATAGTACTCAACGCACTCTTAAATCCCCCGTAACTCTCCGCCCCCACCACCTCGGACGGCAGGGAGTTCCACTCCCTCACTGTTCGGTTAAATTTATTTATATGATATTCGGGAGTAGCCGGAAGTATAGAATTTATGTGTTTTCTATTCACATTTCAGCTTTGCAATTTCAAGCACACAGGTCATGCAGTAATTGACCGGTTCTCGTTAGATCACCGAAGTCAGGCTACGTCGAGCGTGGTTAGTACTTGGATGGGTGACCGTTTCAAGTAAAAAATACGCTGCTCCCTCCCTGGGGTAAATTCATCTCGCTTTCCACCCAGTGCATTGATGCACTTGTGTGTGGTTCCCCAGGCTTTGGACATCGCACTGGTCCATTGAGAAAATTAAAGTAGAGGTGTCCGTCGCCTGACTGAGGTTTTCCACGGTTCGATATCCCTGCAGTCTCACTTCAGCGAATGCTGGGACCCGTAATCATGCAGGCCGCGTGGACACTATCCGTTCCCTACCTTATCCCTACCCAGTACCCCGCCGCGAGCTGTAAGCTCTTAGGGGTGTATCCTTGTAAAAAAAAAAAAAATTGTACTGCAAAACCCTCTGCAAAATTTCAAGACTGGAATTATAATTATAATATATACAAAGACAATAAACTTCACACTTCCAGCTACTTACGGAGGGAATATCGTATTAATTTGACTGTATGTATATTATAGGTCACCATTATTGTTTGTACAGAATCTATTTTGTACACTAGCTGTCTTTCAGTCTTTGCATCATGAAATTGCATGTGTTCAATAAATAATTTAAATTATTGTTTGTCCAAAGGGTCCAAACACTCCCAACTCGAGTCTATAACGTCAAAAGAACGAAAAATAAAAGAACGAAAACAATTTATACGAAAGGCATTACACCGAAAACAAAAAGGACGAAAGTAATTTAACACGAAAACATTTTAAACGAAAATATAATTAACCGAAATGGAAAATGTGCGAATGCATTTATAACGAAACTTAAAAAACACGAAAGCATTTACAGCGAAAACATTTTAGCCGAATTCAATAATCATGAAAACCATTTGACCGATAGTTATTTGAACTAATTGGAAAACAACGAAAGTAAATTAGAACGAAAACATTTAAAACGAAATAAAAAATTCACGAAAACAATTTGGCCGAAAGTTATTTGAACGAAAACATTTTAGACGAATCAAAAAATAACGAAAACAATTTGACCGAAAGTTATTTGAACGAAAACATTTAAGACGAATCAAAAAAGAACGAAAACAATTTGACCGACAGTTATTTGAACGAAAACATTTAAAACGAATGGAAAAATCACGAATACAATTTGAACGAACGCTACTGGACCGAAATAAAAAACACCGATGAAGAAAAATATTAATAAAAAATTATAACAACATTTAAACAAAAAAAAAAAAAAATTGTAAATTAAAACGAATGCAATAAAGAAGTATATATACAGACTGAGCCAGAAATGGTGTTCCGAACCCATGCTAAAATTTGGGCAGGTTAACTTATTTGAGCTAGAAAATTGAAATTTGGCATACGTAAAGCCAAGGGTTCCAGATTCTTTTGACATGTACGTGTTTAACAATTTTTAAAATTAATATTTCCTACCGTTTTAGGGGTTGATTCATGATTTGCATTTCTTCCTTATGGGATTTCCATGTTAAATTAAGTTGATAGAAAAATTTTGGTCGATTTGCACCAATATTATTTTTTAAGGTTTTCAGAGCACGTTGAATTTAATGGTGTAATTTAAAAAGTGGTGAAAACAACCACTAATGAGATAATGGCCCATACAACATGAAAAAATTATGCTATCAAAATTTTGATTATGCCACTGAAACGGACTTATTTTTTTACCCCATAAACATTCTTTGAATATTTTGAAACCGAGCAAGTTAACAATTTAATTTTTAGCGGTGAGGAAACACCATTAAATACAGCGTGCTCTGAAAACCTTAAAAAATAATTTTGGTGCAAATCGGCCAAAATTTTTCTATCAACTTAATTTAACATGGAAATCCAATAAGGAAGAAATGCAAATCGTGAATCAACCCCTAAAACGGTAGGAAATATTAATTTTACAAATTGTTTAACACGTACATGTCAAAAGAATCTGGAACCCTTTTTGGCTTTACGTATGCCAAATTTCAAATTTCTAGCTCAAATAGCAAATTTTAGCATGGGTTCAGAACACCATTTCTGGCTCAGTCTGTATATACTTCTTTATTGCATTCGTTTTAATTTACAATTTTTTGTTTTTGTTTTTGTTTAAATGTTGTTATAATTTTTTATTAATATTTTTCTTCATCGGTGTTTTTTATTTCGGTCCAATAGCGTTCGTCCAAATTGTATTCGTGATTTTATCATTCGTTTTAAATGTTTTCGTTCAAATAACAATCGGTCAAATTGTTTTCGTTCTTTTTTGATTCGTCTTAAATGTTTTCGTTCAAATAACTTTCGGTCAAATTGTTTTCGTTATTTTTTTATTCGCGTCTTAAATGTTTTCGTTCAAATAAATTTTCAGTCAAATTGTTTTCGTGTTTTTTGTATTCGTCTTAAATGTTTTCGTTCAAATAACTTTCGGTCAAATTGTTTTCGTGCTTTTTGAATTCGTATTAAAATAATTTCGTTGTAATTTACTTTCGTCCTTTTTAATTTCGGTCAAATTACTTTCGTACAAATTGTTTTCGTGATTTTTGTTCTCGTTATTATTTTGTTTCGTGTTAATTTAATTTCGTGGTAAATGATTTCGTTTATATTTGTTTTCGATGTAATTGTTTTCGGGATAAAGTCGGTCGTTGAAAATGCTTTCGTGATTTTTGTTTTCGTGGTTTTGACACTTTTGACGTGATACCCCCAACTCTCAAGTCACATTTAAATGAAGTCGCGCTTTCAATTTAATATTCCGAACATTAACGAAGCACCACGAAGTGAGGCCCAGCCGGCCCAGCAGCCTTCGGTAATCGGTGAGTTTTGAGAAATGGCGGCATACAAGGCGAGGTAAGTCGGCAATCGCACATATTTCTTGTAAATTTCTTTGTTTATTAGTGTGTAAGCCCACCAATTTAATGATGTAATTATTCTTGTAGGTTGAAAGAAGTTGATGAAGTAATCAGTAACGAAGAAATTGATTTGTCAGCCTTAAAAAATATATGTTTTCATGGTAGGTTTCTATTTTCGCGAGTCAGCTGATGTCTGTCACAACTGCAAGTATAGACCAGACTTGCTAGTTGACCTACTGTAATTCAATATTTCATAATACGCCTCATTTACGTATCTAATTTACTTTGTAGGCATTCCAGATGAGCAGGGACGTCGTGCTTTATGTTGGAAACTAATGCTAAATTACCTTCCAACGTCTCGCAAAACTTGGAGCCAAACTTTGGCTAGAAAGAGAGAACTGTACAAACAATTTATTGGTAGGTCTTCAATCTTCATTTAAAATTGTCGAGGCTTAGCAGATTTAAAGGGGAATAATAATTTATTAATGATACATTGTTGCAGATGAAATGATTGGTATGCCTGGCTCAGAGAATTCTGAGGAAAGTAGAGTTGATGTTACTTTGGGAGATCATCCTCTCAACCCTAACCCTGACAGCGAATGGCAAACCTATTTCCGTGATAACGAGGTTCTGCTGCAAATTGATAAAGATGTCAGGTAAAAAAATCCGGTCTATTGGTTCACCTAAAGCAAATGTGTTCTAGAATAGTGCTTGCGTAACCCCATGCTACATTAATATATCGATGCTGTTCCGTCAAAATAGACTAACTCATTTTATCGCGTGTTCTCAAAAACGACCAACTCGTTTTGTCGCGAGCCGAGATAGTCGTTTTTGCACTATGGGTTTCCAGGTATACATTTTTTTATACCTGGAAATCCATGGTGCAAAAGCAACCATCTCGGCTCGCGATAAAACGAGTTACTGTAGTCATTTTTTGAGAACACGCGATAAATAAATGAGTTAGTCGATTTTGACGGAACACCATCGATATGCATAACCTTCTACATATTATGCAAAGTGTATGTACATACTATTCATTCTACACCGCATTTTTTTTTTTTTTTAATGAGAAGCATCAACTCTAAAGGTGCTTTCACATAGTCCGATTTTGCTACGGAATCATGCCGTAGAACGCTGTAACACTTGTAACCAAAGACAAGATTAATATAATATATTGGGAAAGGTTGCTTTACATGAAATGTAAAATACAGTATTCAAAATTTAGTGCAACATAATTTGAATGGAAAAATTAATTCAGTTTTTCTCCTAACAAACCTTATGCAGCAACATATGTAGGCCCCTTCATATGCTTAAATATTGATGCTTTCCCATTATGATATATGCTTTGGCATAAATTTCCTGTCAGATTATTTGGAGTCCTTGTCAAATATTAATTATATCTGTAATTTCTGTATACAGCTAGGTAGCTAGGTACCAATATAGAAAAAGCAAACTTTCAAAATAAATTGGTGCATACAAACAGTTAATTAGGATTGTTTTTTAAAGAAATTACATTCTTTTATTCACTGTACTCTTGAAATGCTAGTTGCTTTTATAGGTATGCTCTTATTTAATACTTGTGGTACAGTAGTTAATGTAAAAGAGGATGATATAAATTTTATGAGAACAAGTGCTGGAGTATTGCTTGTTTGGCTCGAGGTTGCATGAAATGGCAACACTGCAGTAGGCAGTTATTATTCAGAGCATTGATAAGGATCTGTTGTCTTATACGTAGCTGTATCAAATTGTATAGTCGTCACCTCGAAAAATTTCCCTTTGTAACCTTGTTAATCACCATGCCTTGTAAGAATAACACAGGGCACGGTGATTAACAAGGCTGAAAGTAAACAATTTTCCAAGGCGATGAGTTTACATACCTGCACTGTTTTTTAATAACTCTTGCATTGAAACCTTTTCATTTAATTTTGTTTAGACGCTTATGCCCGGACATATCATTCTTCCAACAAGCTACAGACTTTCCTTGTGAAGTTGTGGTTTACAGCGGAGGTACCAAGAGATTGCACCGTCGGGTGCAGCATTCAGTGCTTCGGTCAGCAAATGTGGAGCGGAGGGGTCTGGGAATCACAAAGGTTTGTATCAGACAGATTCCTAATTAATTACGAAAATAGGTCCCACAGAGTGTGCTACAGTAATTTCATGTTTCTTGACAATATAATTTTATCCACATGTAAAATGGAACTTGATGACAAAACATCTGGTTACACTAGTGTAGTAAATAAGAATGTAAAGTAAAAAAAAAATAAAAAAGGAATTCAGTTTTCCTGCAATTGGTGCAATCATCAAAAGTAATGTTTTTTATCAACATGTAAATAAAATTATTTTAATAATTTCCCAAACATTACTAAATACAGTAAGTCTATTACAACTCACTATTTTGATATCCACTTTCTTACTGCCATTATTTTTTGCTAATTAAAGTTTTGCCTACGCTTCTTTTTTGTGCTGTCACTCCCTAGTAGCAGGTAAGCTGTAATATGCAATTTCCCTGAAATGTTATTCTGATGGCTCTCAATGCTGCTGCAGATTGCTTTGACCACTAAGAAAGCCTCGGAGGACTACGCCCCAATGGCTGAGGGCTCAGAGGCTCACTGGGAGGTGGTAGAGCGTATTCTCTTCATGTATGCCAAGCTGAACCCAGGCCAAGGCTATGTGCAAGGAATGAATGAAATCATTGGACCAATTTACTATTCCTTTGCTAGAGATCCCAATCCAGAATGGAGAGGCAAGTATCTAATTTATATAAATAATAATAATAATAATTTAATTAATAAAAATAAAAATTTGTGTTATTTTGTGGTAGATTCGCATAAGATCAATGTTGATTAAAAGTATTAAGTGAAGGAAGTTACTATTGCCCAAATCAAACTTAATTTTTAGAGATGGAGGGATGTTAACCCTTCCTAATTTTCTCCCAAGATTCACATTTGTGTTACTGTCATTAACTTAACTATTAAGTTAAAATATCCATAATCTGCATACTGTAGTTAAAATACAACTGATAACTTGAGATCTCCCACAAAGGTATAAAGTTATGACGGTTTTGCTGATTTTGACAGAACACGCTGAGGCCGACTGCTTCTTCTGCTTCACAAACCTTATGAGCGAGATCCGTGACTTCTTCATCAAGTCACTGGACGATGCAGAGTGTGGAATCAAGGGGCTGATGGCTCGCCTAGGAGAGCAGCTGCGTAAGAATGACCCGCCTGTGTGGCACCGCCTACAGCAGCAAGAGTTGCAGCCTCAGTACTACAGCTTCAGGTGATGAAACAGACTTTTTTTTACTGTAAAATTTAGCAATAAAGTAATTTTTAAGCTATAAATTTACATATATTATAAGCATTTTTTAAAGTTCTGATGAGCCTAAAACGCCAAACATGAATTTTTGTTGTCATACTTAATTCTTACCTGATTGTTTGTTACACAGGTGGCTTACTCTACTGCTCTCCCAAGAGTTCCCCCTGCCAGACGTGCTCAGGATCTGGGACTCTTTGTTTGCTGATGAGAAACGCTTTGGCTTCCTCATCTTCATCTGCTGCTCCATGATCATGTGAGTCTCTTCCAGCTGATTTTTTTCTACAATATTTATTGACTGCGCCAGTATTAGAAGTCAGGTCATGAAACATGAGGCCTATGTTGCAGAGTGCTCCGTGACCAGCTTCTGCAAGGAGATTTCCCAACCAACGTGAAAATGCTACAGGTAAGAGCATGTCATATTTCCATTGCTTGAATTTTTATACATTGCCAGTCTATTCTCCTTGTAGTTGCCTGTGCTGGTGAATCATAACCTCAAACCCACAAAAGATTCACTTCGAATGAAAATTAATAGTAATAAAAGTTAATGCCCTTGACACTGTTTTACCGTTTCGGGTGTGGCCAGGCCGATATTTAGCCTTGTCAGTAAGAGCTATCTTGCGACCATGCTGGGGCTCACCAGGCTCCCAGAACCCTTTCCTGCACTCTTCTGGGCTCCTACTGCCAGATCTGTGCAATACTGCAGGGCAGCGGAGTATAGACAGCTGTAAGCTGCCTTTCTCCTACCAACTCCATAATCTAGTAATCAATCACTCCCATCCCAAGTCACGAAAAGTCTGCCGATCGAAAAGAAAATTAATAATTTATTTATCATTTCAAATCTTTGCACCTCATTTTAGATGGTATCTAAAGAAATTATTTAAGAAGGCCAAATTTCTTGATTTTAAATGTGAAATAAACTTTTCTCTACAACTTTCGTAAGCCACTCACAATTTTCAATGTTTTTTTGGGGATTGAATTGGATTTATTGATTGATTCTGATCTGTGGACTAAGCAGTAATTGCCTGTAAAATACAATGGTTTGTTGTGATTTTTGTTGTGCATTTTATTTTTTTAAGTAAATCTTATAGGATTTGCATGGTAAAGCATGTTTTAGGATAGGAATGGAGTTAGGAGTGTATCCAAACTATCCAATACCTCTCAGCCAGCTCAATCTGTAGCAGCACTTTGGATTGAGCTGGATTTTGTGTAAAATCAGAAACATCAGCGGATTTCTATGCCTGAGATTTACTTTCCTGAATGAGTTGTGGCAGGCACACCCCACTTCTTGTAATTTTTTATTGCAGCGTTCAGTCAAGTGATAAGATTAACTTAATTTTCTGACCAGTGTTGTGACATCAATCCTATTCCTGATGTGTAATTTTTTTTCCATATCCCTTTAAAGTGATCCGGGCATCAAATTAAAAATAACCAATCACCAAGAGTTTTTGGTGCTGATTATCATTATGTGCATTATTTTTATCAAAACACTGCAGCTGGGCAAAAATGCAGCTGTAAAGTACGATAGCTTGAGTGTTATTACGTCACATCTCACAGTCAAACCGGTTTTACTCTGAGGTGTATGTACTTTTGACCTCACACCCTCTTTTTTGCCCATAACATACTTTTTCGAGGGACTCTGTTTCTGGGTGCCCTCTCATCATGGTGTGTTATATGCTTATATATATAATATTCAGTGATGGTCTTCAGAGGGGTGGTATCTCCTCTCGAGCAGATATGTCATTCTTGCTAAGGGGATGATGTTGGGAAAGGTGAAGCGAACAGGATTCGTCACTGGGGGATAAAGACTGATTTTTTAATTTCTATCTTAATTAGATGGGCAGCTACTGAATATATTGTTATCTTGTAAGTTTCTATATACTAAATGCCATGCGATATTAATTATTTGCAACGTATTATTTAAATCAAGTCTAGCAATAATATTAGGATATTAAATTTTCTTGCATACTATAAAATAGTATCTAAATCTAAATAATATGTTTTTAGTATTAAAAAATGTGTATGAATTTTTGCATGCAAGTTGAAGATGAAATGTTATTGTGAAGTGTTCACAATTCGTCCTGCAGGTGGAAGCAGCGATCAAAAAGCACTCGATAGTAGTGAAAGATAAATCTGTGCATGCGCTTATAGCCAGCATCCCCGCTGGAGCCGCCGCGCGGCAGAGAGCGGGCGGGGAGCGATCGTAATTGGGGCGGGCGCCGCGGATAGAGAGGTGTGGGTGGGGGGGCAACACGGCTCGCTGATTGCTGCTATTCATCCGAGGACACCGACCCGTCCCTCCCTCTATGCTGGACCATTCTGCACCGGTCATCACAAACGCGCGCCGTGTTATAGCCGAGGGGAAAAGAACTCGCGAGTACTCGGTTCGACATACGTCATTGTCAGCGCCTCTCAAATTACGTTGTTTGGACTAATACATTTTTTTTTTTATATTCAATTTAAGCTTTTTTTAAAAAAGTAGAAATATCGCTTTACTTAAAATTTTCGTCTTTCAGTTTATGTAATAAAAGTGATTTTAATACAGTGAATTCTGTAGCAATCTAGCAATAGTTATATATTACAGCGTATTATGGGTAAATAACGGAAAATATCTAAAGAAATATTTTTTTATACAATTTTAAATAATAACGTCATCTGATTCTCATGCATGAAAATACGTTTTCTCAAAATTGTATAATTTATAATTTATTGCATTAATATTATTACTTTAATCCGCTTATAAATCGTTAATAATTTTCATCGTGCATCTTTGTACTTTGTATTACCTTCATCGTTATAACATTTAACCTTTTCAGAACTAACCGTTCTTCATACATACAATAATATTTCACAGTAACCAATGAAATATTACACTTTGATGTAACGAATCTCTCGTTGAGGCGCACGTAATTCACTTGTTCGCAGAACTTCCCGCCCATGGACATCCAGGTGGTGCTCTCGAAGGCTGCCGACCTGGCAGGTCGTGGAGGAGGTCGCCACACCCCCTTGAGCCCCAGCTCGCCACGGTGACGGCACCCCCACGACAAACTCGTGGTGGCCACACCCGCCAAGTGCACGCCGCTCTAACCGTCCTCCTCGCACTTGACCATGCAGCGATCCTACTGCGTTTCCCGTTAATCGTGACAACTTAAATGATAAATTAAATTCTTAATCGTTTTTGTTTTTCAACACAGAAAGTAATTTTTTGAAACATGGTGACATATATTGCATCGATGTATAATAAAACACAAGACGATGATAAATAATAATCCTATATTTTGGCGTAGCGTTAAAGTTTTCCGAACTACTGTACTTCAAAGTTCAGTATAGTTTTATTATATAAAATAAATAGCCTTACAATATTTAATGTATAGAAAAAAAAACAAGCCGATTTAATTGTTGCAAGAACGATTTAACCTGACGGGAACGCGACGTATCCATTATTACAGCTGCTCTCATGAACAATGTCATCACTCGCGCCTTGTGATAAGTTGGTCTGCAAAGTCTGCATTTAACAAAATCTTAGTGTTCAAATTGAAATTGCGGAATTTGGGATTTTCGCATGCTTTTCAATTCCTATCTAGACATTGTTATTTTTTTAGTATTCAAACTGTAATATATAACTATTTAAATACTTATTTTTTAATTAATTAATAACTAACTGGTAATTGAATCTTACCGGACTGTTTCCACTCGTCGATTTTGTTGTAGTACGTCGAGAAACTTGAGCACTGAATTATAATGTTAATGTTTTTATTATTATCACTACACTTCAGGTGCACCTGTTTTCTTTATTAGCTTTCGGGAATCATCTGTTCCCTTCCTCGGATAAATCGAGACTAATGATTTCAAAAATTAGTTAATTAATTAATTAAAAAAAATTAATTTTTGAAATCATTAGTCTCGATTTATCCGAGGAAGGGAACAGATGATTCCCGAAAGCTAATAAAGAAAACAGGTGCACCTGAAGTGTAGTGATAATAATAAAAACATTAACATTATAATTCAGTGCTCAAGTTTCTCGACGTACTACAACAAAATCGACGAGTGGAAACAGTCCGGTAAGATTCAATTACCAGTTATTATAATGAACCCTCGTCAGAAAACCTTCTTTAATGTTAATTAATAACTATTTAACTATTATAATATGCATTTCGCAACAAGCCCACAACTACATGGCTATAATATCTAGGCACGCAAAATTTTCCACACGTGTATTAAAATACATTAGGTGCGATTCACGAAGCAGTTAGCCAGGTTTCTATCCACTTTTATCTTAACCACGTTTAACTTTACCTGTTTTACGTGTTAAACCACCTAGTTAAACGTGGTTAGAAACCTGGCTAACTGTTTCGTGAATCGCGTCAAATAATACTTTTACTATAGGGGCAACATGCAGACTGCACAACACGAGTGTGGCCTTTGTTACATATAAGTTACAGTCTCTGCAGTCGATTAATTTGTTTTTAGCCTTTAAAATTTCCCAAGTTTCGCGATTATTAGAAAATGTTAATAGAATGATTCTAAATTTTACTATTTTAGAATTAGAATTCTAACATTTTTTTTAATACTACGTTCGATACATATAATGTAAATAAATAAAGATGTAAATAATTGAATCTCCTATATATTGTTGAGTGAGAGAAGACAATCTCCTATATATTTTATATTTGCTTACCTTCTCTATAACTGCAAGGGTGTTAACTATCGTATTTCCTGTGTTATCTTGTTTGAGCACTGTTATTGGTGCACAGTTTTTGTATTGAATAAATTTGATACTGTCCTAATGTTTAATCAATTACTTAATCGCATAATTATATAAGAAATTAAAAGTTGTTATTTTGTTGGTCTAATAATTGTAGGAAATAAACATAATTGTGAACAACATCAAAACAGTAACAACAATTAAAAATGTTAGGAAAAAAAAATAGATTTTGCGTCATTTTTGCAATGTTTGATTAAGTCTTTCCATCCCTCCTTGCTGCAATTGTGATAGTTCTTAATAATTAAAAAAAAAAATGCATTTCAAAACAACTTTACTGCCTAAAACGTTTTGATTCATATCAATTTTATTTTCTTTGTTATCAATCTTATTATCTTAAAGTAACATCTTATTGTTAGTAACAAGATTGTTTAAAAAATATCAATTTATTAATACAATTATTTTCAATTATTATATTATTAAAATTTTATATTATACTCTTCTTAAGTATTTATGTTATAATAATGTGCCATGTCCAACATATTTTGTTATGAGTTCATATTGGTTAAAATACCATGACATTATTGTATAAGAAAGAAAATTTGTATACCAAATTAAATTTGCTGCATGCAACATTTTCATCATAATATCTTGCATAGTTACTATTTTGTGTTGCATAAAAAACATTCCCTTTTTTTATGGCTAAAATTTATTTTTCACTTTATTATTTTTGGCTATAATATTCTTAAAAAAGGGGGAGAAGGTATGTCCTGCCGCTCAAAATAAATTAGTTTTGTTAAAATCATACATCAATTAATGCTTTTCTGTATTACTATGTAATTTTCTACTGTAGTAGATTTAGTTTGATACTTTTTAAAATATATTAAAGGATGGATGTAAAATGTAGGTTGATGTTATATATTATTTCACTATGTTGTAATTAACTTTTCCTCTGTAAAATTTATTTCATGTTTTTCTCCACATGATTTATGAAAAAAGCAATATACAAGAAGTTATTACGTATTATGTTATTGCATTTTGTTTACAATGTTTCCTAACCTCCCGTATGTTAAATTTAATGTCTCATAACTCGGCTGTCAGTTTCTTTCGTGATTGTTTTCAGTCATAAAGTCGTCCTTGTTTTATGTTTTTAAGTATTGCCGCTGCTTTTAATTATTTTCTCACGTAATAATACTATTTTCTTCGCAAATGTAATGTTTACTGTAATTGCATCGTTAACTGGATGTTAAGTTAATGTAAGTTTGCTAATAGTTCTGGGTTATAAAGAGAGCAATTAAAAATAATATCTGCAGTTTTAGTATGTAATAAACAGTAAAAGTTATCGTCAACAATTTTAGTACTATTTAAGGAGAACGGGGAGGTAAAATATAATATTTATGAATTTTATTATTAAATTTTTATAGTTATATAATAATAATATACCAAAGTAAAAATTGTGGGCTCAAAATTATACTCAATGCAAAGGAAATTATCACAATTAAAATTTAATATATATATATATATATATATATATATATATATATATATATATATATATATATATATATATATATATATATATACATATTAAATTTAACATTTTCACTATATTCTTAATTCTTATAACTGCGCATGGTCTAAATTAAATGGAAGAGTGTCGTAAAATGTGAACTTAAAATATGCAGTTGCAGTTCCAAAACTTATTTCATATTTGAAATATAAAAATACATACCACCGTTTCTCTGCCGAGAAGAGTAAAAATATTGTTATACTTCAAATATGTCCGACGTGTTGCATAGATTTTGGGTCGACTACTTGAATTTTCGTCTGCGTGGATGAACGCAAATAGAAGTAACAAGGAAACAATAAATACGACGACAAGGCGTGTGACATCAATTGATTACACAATAGAGGAACAGAGAAAGGGTGTCCCCATCATCATAAAGTTGTGACAAGTGGCATGTGACGCGATATTAGCCGCTGTTTTGTTGTTACGTCGGAGGAGTGTGCTGTCACTTTTAGGACGGAGGCGGCGGGCGGGGGTGTGGCCAGTTGATTGTTACAGCAGACGCGCGGTGACTTCGTTATAATTTATGTCGTCTGGCGGACTCGAGCAAATATATAATTATATAAGAGTACCAAAATGGACGTAGCTTACAAAATGTATTTAATTTGTTTAGTCTCGTTCTGATAATTTAAAGCATGAATTCTTATTATAATATACGTACATGAAGTCTATATAATAATGATGACGATTAACTGCCTGAGTATATACGTATATTAGGATAAAATTACAAGATCTGTGTATAATGCATGCAAAAATTAAAATAGCTGCATTCTGCATTGTTATTTAAATTCTTCAGCATATTATATCTGTTTATAATAATTATAGGAGCTAGGAAAAATTCAGTTTCATTCACTTTAATAAATTATGATTTTTTTTACAAACAATGCAATAATTATAAAATAATAAATTCAACTACACTGAGCTCAACAAATCTTTCTTTTTTAAATGAAACAAGCAAACAAATGCTGAATAATAATTAAATGCTGTTGATGAATGTAATTAAAGATTTAAAATTAAATATCATGTCATCTGCTGAAAAATGTGGCATATTTTATTATATATATAATTAATAATTACAGCATTCGTTCAGCTTAACTTGTTAGTGCATACGTGAGCAATAATTTGTCTATTGCTCCCAAAAGTCAAAAATAGTGTAACAAATGAGCCTAATATATACAATATTTTATGAAATTTTAAATACCATAATCACTGTATGATTCGAGTGACTAAAAAAAATTGAAACTCTTTAATACCATCAAGTCAAGAAGCAAAAACAAACTATTTGTGTAAATAATATTACCTTAATTAATTGTCATAATATTTATTTTAAATTTGTTGCAATATAATTAAATTTCATGTTTTACAGTAGACTGTCACATATTCTATAAATTAATACATACATGAGCACCAACACACAGTAATGCTGTAGTTACAACCCCTCTACTGCGTCATGAATTTACCCTTACCATTACAGTATATATAAAATTCTCTTTGAAACAAGTGAAAATCAGCACCCGTGTTGGACTAACTCAATAACCGGGTGTTTCATTAGCCCTTGTTACACACTGTGGGAGGGGGGAGGCGATGTGGAGGGATATTAAGTGACCCTTTTGTAACAAGGGATGCAAGTGCGGGGGTGAAGGGGAGGGGGGCAAGTCATGTGTGAAATGTGTAATAAGGTCTTCGCCACAAAATACCACGCCTATATTATAGCTTTTTCTTGCCTGTTATATTCCACCCTCTTTCTTTTCGTTTCTACGTGACTTGATCTCTCTACCCTGTCATTTGATTTTGTACACAAATGCCTGACTATACAGTAGAGGGTGACATTTTTTTTTATCAAATTTAATATTTTATACAGTATATAATACTCACAAAAAATATTATTATAGATAAAATTGAATTTAAGTTTTATACATAATAAGCATTAGAAGTGCAAATATAACGTAAACAATTGCAATTACGAACAAGACAAGTCAAGGATAAGTTTGAGCATATAATATATATATATATATATATATATATATATATATATATATATATATATATATATATATATATAATTATATATATATATTATAGTGTATATACATACATATTATTATATATTTATATATTATGTATGATTATTTATTATGTATATTTTTCATTGTATAAATATTAATCTTATTCTATTTTCTTATCTGTTAAATTTCATGTCACAAATCTAGGTCAGAGTTGCAGAGATTGTTAAATTGATATCTTTATAATATTATTGACTCGATATGCTCTACAATATTTTGCTTGCTGAGGGGAAACAATCTTGATATCTGATCTCATGCGCACGTGCATTTTTTTTCTTCTTTTTTTAACTTGTCAATCTCAATTTTGCATGTGGACAAGATAATTATACTATGATGTATGATTTGGGTATATATGAATCAAGCACCTGATGAATTATTTTTATGTAAATGAATTAAATGTTATTTAACTCGCAAAAACTGTTGCAAACTAAAATTCTCAAATTAAAACAAAAAGTTTAAACAGAATTTACCTTATACAATATTATTGTAGGTAAATTTTGTTTAATACAATATTTAGAAGACAATTTTATTAATATTTGGCAAACGATCCAGGATATCGCTTCCTTGTTGCACCACAGAACATATAAAGGCTCAAATTACCATAGTATATATAATTATATGCCGTGTTGTGCATTTTTATTTGTTACAAAAAATTATATACCTTAATACGATAAGGGTATGAGAAGTCATTATTTCACGGAGCATACTGGTGACCACCATGCAATGGCAACCAAGGGGTGGATATGGTTTCCTCTGACCCCCTTTCCCCCCTTCTTTTCCGAATCTATCGTAGTATAGGAAAAATACAGTGGGTGGGAGGTCGACCTTTCCACGACCCACTTCTGACGGCAACAACAAAAAAGTCCGGAAGAACACCCTTTAAATTTTCTCCCTGACTACGCCACTGTACGGAGGCACGAGTTGATGAAATTAATTTTATAATATTTAAGTCCACTTTCAATGGAGTAACGACCTCAAAAATTTTAATTGCAGAAATGGATAGAGGATGAAAAGTTATGTTAAGTCGGATTCAGATGGCGACAACGGCGACGCTCCCGATTTTGTCACACAAGCTGTGAAATGGTGAAATCCCATGCGGCGAGCGAATTCGCTGGGAATCGCGTTAATTACGATGCTCTTTTTCTTTTAATCGCCCAATATGGCCGCCAATGGATGTTACAGCAAGTGCGCATTATTCGCGTCGCGTCGCATGGTAAAAATCGCCATGTGAATCCACCTTTACTCTGATTTTTTTCAGATTTTTTAGGGACCGGGAAGTATTGCTTAACAGTTTTGGCGAGGTCGGGTTCGAATCCACGTTCCTTTTGGGTCCTATCTTTTATTAAGAGAGGCGGCACTTTTTCTGTACTTTCAATAATTCTTAAAAAATAGTTGCCGGGCTCTAAAAAATCTGAAAAAAATCAGAGTAGCATAACTTTGCACCCTCTATCCATTTCTGCAATAAAAAAAATTGAGCTCCATTTTAATGTTGGTATATTTTTAATTAAATATTTTATAATACCAGAAGTATACCATTTCCCAATTAATATTTAATTTTACGAATATAGTGTATACGTAAAAAGATATCGATTAAAAATTGATATTTTTAAGTCAATAAAATATGATGGATAGTACGATCATATGACGTGATGATTGATGCTGTTGCGTGACAGATGCCGCAGTAGAAATGATCGCCGCAGAACAATCCACTTAATGTCAGAGGGAGGAGGAGGAGAGGGGGTGCGGCAAAGGGTTCTCGCCAGCTGGTGACCCGCAGCGACCGCGAGCTAACCTCATCACAGACAACGGCCGCACCCCCGGCCTTTTGTGGACCATCTCACCACCACGGTACAGTTTATCACGGTGAAATGTGAACACGATAGTTTTTACACCGTACAGCTTTTTGCATAGAAAACCAACAGAATTTGTCACGCAAACTCTGGCCATCGACAATATAGACTTCGTTTCAATAGCAAGCAATAAATTATGCTCAATGTAGCTAATACTGCTAATAGTCATATCACTCATATCTCAAATTGAACAGTTGATAAATTTTTAGTTCTATATAATAATATGTAAATAAATTTGCATGCATGAAATTCAGTAGCATTATTTATTTTCTTTCTATTTAAAAAATGAGAGCAGCATAGTTTGATATATATGCCATGTTCCATTTCTTCATTTTTATGTTTATCTTCTTCAGTGTGTCTTAAAAATCAACACCCCATTTAAAGTTACACTGAAACACATACAAATTCCAAATATGAAAACTTTAATTAATGAGGCATATATTTTTGAAAAATTTTTGTTCACAAAAAGATAGAATATAACATGCCTAAATATTTTTAAATTTCTACCCAGAAAAACAAGTAACTCTGCTGGTCCAGTGCCGACTGTTGGGCCAGTACTGTGCCAACACTCTAAAGTATCGGCCCAACACATTTTTGACATTTTTGACACCCTGTGTTTACTGGGTAGTTGTGATTTCCCAATAAGGATTTTTGTATTTTTTTTTTTTTTACTCAAATGGAGATGAGCAATCTGTTAAATTCCACGTTGTATATATCACAGTAAAATTATCTTCATTTTTAATTTATAATGCTTGAAAAAATCCAAATTTTTATCAAAGAAAGACCCTCATGGTGTCATTAAAATTTTTAGGCTCTGTACAGACGTTGGCTCTTTGATGATTTAGTTTTTAGTCCAAACTTTTTTTTTTTTTTTTTTTTATATATCAAATTCAAGTTTTATAAGGCTTGGTGGAAGAAGTTTTTAAATAAAATGTATTTTTATTTATGTGTTCAAAACGACAATCCCATTTTAAGATCTTCACACCTCCTCATGAAGAAGATTTTAATGCTTGGAAAATCTTAAAATGTTGTTTTTATGATATTTTTGAGACTATATTTCAATTTTAACAACCATTCGATACACTCAGTTATTATTATAAGCATAGAAATAAATTTGGATTATGTATATAAAAATATATAATGTAAAGGTATATAAAAATGAAAAGCTATTATTTAAATTTGTCACCCCACATTTATTATATTTAATACAATAAAATTTTTGTGATACATAATTTTTAAATATATACTTCATATTTAGATTCTTTGGTTATTCACGCGTATATTATTATATATATATATTTTTATTATTATATAAAAATATATTTTATTTATGTTGAATGCAATTTTATTTTATAACAGTGGCAATGATATACCGCATAGATTTATGATATTACAAACACTTGTGTGCAATATATTATTAACATTTGTCACGTGGGTTCGCACTTTAGGTGTGACATCAAGGCTGCTAATAATTAAAAGGTAGTGCAAAACATGAGGCATATTCTCGTGGTCGTCGTGTAAGGAATCGTATTGACGGTACAGACTTTAATTGAGCTCCGGTAAGCACAATAAGATCAATGTAAGTATGTTCATTTTTAGGATAACTTAAATCGTAAGAAATGACTGATTCTGATGTTTTATTTAAAATCAGATGAACTTTTTGTGTTTATGCTTTTTAATGGACAACTTACATGAATTTTTTTTTATTGCAAAAATGAAAAGAGGGTATCAAATTATGCCACTCTAAATTTGTTCAGATTTTTTGGAGTCCCGAAACTATTTTTAAATAATTAATGAAATTCTCTAAGTTAAGTTGGTACTCCTGAATTCTTAATAAAAAGGATGGGGCAAAAACGCCTATTGACGCCTCCAGGGGGCGTGGCCGCACTTTCAATAATTTTTTAAAAATAGTACTGCATGGGTTTCAAAAAAATCTGAAAAAATTCAAAGTAGCATATTTTGGTACCCTATATTCATTTCTGCAATGAAAAAATTTCATGTAGGTTGTCCATTGGTGCTACAAACTGACCTGATTAATTTCATACAGAATAAATGAACCAGTACTGCATATTTGAAACTTCGTTGGAGGGTAGAAAGGATCTTCTATCCCCATATAAAATCATCTTTATTAAGAGACGCGTGATAATGCCATGCTCTATGATGTGAAATGGTGATGAGATTTTAATAGTATAATAGATTATTATCTTGCAATGTATGTATTATTATGTGATAGTTATATTATATTATATGTATATATATTATCAAATATATTTATATTGACAAATTAAAATACTTAAAGAAAAGAACAGCATTACATATAAAAACTGAACCGATATATGATTGTATACAAAAATAATGAGCTTCTCGTTATTCCCGCGCTAAGTTCTGCCAATTCATTGTGTTAATTATTGACTTAAAGTACCAAAATTAATTTTCTCACAATCTATTTAAATGAATTTAGTTATAATTTAAATTACAACATGGCATTATATATTATTGCGGTTACAGCATGCAATCATGTGCTGCACCCAATGCACAATGCACACATTATATAAAACATTCTAAGATATATGTGCCGTTGTGAAACTTCGTATAAAATTGGAAGTATGTAGTTTTTTTTTTTATTATTATTTTGAAATTATATATTTCTGCAGAATATGTTACTCTAGTGTTTCATCCCCATATAAACTCTAACAGTCTAGTTCCCGGAGTTGTCGGTGGCGGCGCGATGGTCGGCGGTGAGATGAATGTGACGAGGAGCCACGGGGGGCGCCACTCCCAGTTCCTCAGCGACCATGTAGCGGCGATTAATTCTACCAGTCACATAGCACCAGACCTTTAGTTAATACTTAGTGATTTCTTTCATGTAAAATATATGTATGTCCATTCAGGTTTATGCAAATCGTTAAAAGGTGATAAAAACAACAACAATTTTTCGGGAAATATGACTTTCCTATTTTTTTTTTTTAATTTAATAATTTATTTATAGTGCATGCAAAAATTGTGTAATTATAATATTAAAATTTTTGCAAAGTTTTTATAAAAATGCTTATGATATGATAGTGAAATAATAAACTATGCAATTGCAATTATTGCTGGGAAAATTTCGAATATCATATATAGTTTCCTTATCATACACTTAAAATTTCACATATTATACTATACATATTATGATCTTTGAAACTATAATATGAATGAATTTGATTATAAATAATAAATATATCAATTGTACAGTTTCATAACATATTTGAGCTTGATCAAATCAATCTCAGCTGCCCGACAGTTTGGAGTTCTGGACCATGCACTGTCGGCAGCCTCCCGTGTGCACTGTTCAGTACGGTGCAGCAGCGGTCTCACTCGCTCGATAAATCAACTCCGCGACGATCGCGAGTGTTGGCAAGGCCACGCCCCCCGCGACCAATCGCAGCCAATGGTAGCATGCTGAGAGAGGCGAGTGCAGTGCAGCATCCGCGCGGCTCCAGACCGAGTTATGACGTCACCGGCGCTGCTGCATCCAAGTGCATCTCAGAGGCGCCATTGTATCATTCGATGAGAAAAATTAAAAATACACAAAACTAAAAATAGTATAAATATTATTAAATTATGCAGGAGATGCTGCGATGCTGGTCTATAATGCAATTCAAGAGAATTCTGATACTCCATCGGGCACTTTGTTCTCTGAATTCATGGCATTTAACTAATATACATAATTGTATAAATCTATAGTGACAGTCTGAGTAAAAAAATCCGTTTGACTGCAGCATATATAAAAAAAAATTAAAATTAATTTTTATACTAAATTAATTTTACCTTATAATATTATTTTTTTAAATATTATGCCATTTAATAATGTTGAGGTAAGACGTACATATTAAATAAAAAGTATATTATAAATTAAAAACAACAACATTTAATTTAATCCAATTTTACAATTTAATAAAAAAAAAATTAAAAAATATGATAACAATAGTGAGGAATCTAAGGAAAACAAATGATAGCTTTATTTTTATTAGCCTTCAACTGGTATTCCGGACGGTGTAAGAGGTACAGGCTGCCACATTGGCACACATGAGCTCACGCACTGCAGTCGTCGTGCGTTATAGACATGGGAAGCGTCAGCTGCTGGCGGGTACCACCAGCTCTCTCGTTAACACAAACAATTTACGACGACAATTTGGACGTCAAATAAGTATAGCGATTTGTGTGTCCACCCATAATTCTCCTGTAACTGCATGGAGGCCTAATGTATGTGTTTTCGGCATAATTACATGACTCTTAAAATATACAGTGTTGTAATTAAAATTGAAATTTAATGACCTTTACTTCCGTGGAAGTAACAAAACATCATAAATTATTTTTAAAAAACTGCATTCTTTTTACTTATATATTAATAAGAATCCATCAAAATAATGTAGTATATAATTATAATTTAAATAATATGTTTATATAATTATGTAATATACACATATATTGTACATACAATAGTATATAAGTATACACAAAATTAATACAAGAGAGCATGTCGGTCCTTTGTCCATATTAAGTTTGTCTGTATGAATTGGAAGAAGTATTGTTTTTTTGTTTAAATTTCTATATTGTGTGCAGATCATATATGCTTCTTAAAAAAAAACTATATCAACTCCTAATAATGAAATAGAAACACTTTAATGGAATAAATTAATACATGACTATAATATTCTAAGAGCTCTTTTTAGAATAACATGCTAGCTAACATTGCAGCTATTTATAGCTATTCAAACTCAGTAACATAAAAGTACAACCCATTACAATAAATACACGAACTACATCAGCAGGAATTCGATATAAATTTCTCACGTTAAAGAACGACATCTGATACTAGAAGTTATAATACTGTCAAGCATATAGGACCACCGAGACCTGCCAAGGATGATACGAGTCTTGCTCATTGTGCGGTCCTTCGATAGATAACATTGGCAAGCAAGCGCTGCGTCATGGCAGACGATCGGTGGTGTCCGATCTTTGCGCAGTCAGCTCCAGACTGAGGATGGCTGCAGCCACAACAACAATCACGTCAGTCCCTTGAGAATCAAACCATCCATCTTTCTACCACCCACATCACAGCAGCTTTTTTTTAGTAATCCAGCACTATATTTTATATATAACACTTCTCTATATATAGAGAGACACTATGAGTAACTTTTTTTTAAACCTTCATATAATGGCAGATCATGTATAAAAAATATTGGGATTTTGATAAATAGTTTTTAGTATGACTACTATTATACAGTATAGTATAACTATCTTTATATATATACGTATAGATTTTTTTGTATGTCTGTGTCTTGTTGTTGATTGTTACAATAGAAACGAAAAATCCATTTCTTATTTAAACTGTAAGATTTCATCTTGCTTAATGCAAAGTCATATTGCACATATGATAAAGAAAAAATAATTATATTTTATCAATGATTATATATTGGTAAACTCACATATATACATTGTTCATTGTATCAATATAATTATGAGCATAATATTATTTATTTTTTCAATTATATATAGCCACATAAATATAAAATTATAACAATGAGTATACAGTTTACTATTTTTTTTATAGATTTCCGTTTTGCCAATTAACTTAGTAATCAATAAAATAATATTAATTCCACATATTTTAAAATAAATGTAAAGAAAAAATAACAAAGTAATAAAACGCAGTTTTTCCTTTTGAAATATTAACGATTTTATTTAAAAAGAAAAAAGTAATTTAAATTTAGTTAATTAAATTTGACACAATTGAAGAAACACAATCAACAATAATTTAAAAAAAATACCCCTATACAATAATTTTTCTTTGAAAATATTATTTTTCTGTTTTGAATATAAGCAAAGTAAAGCGTGCCGGCGAAGCAAGCAGAGCTCTATAAAGATATAGGAGGAGGTGCATGCGAATTAGCATGCGGAGCGAGCGTGGCGGAAATCTTCCTCTCGAGCGACGAGGGAGGAGAAGGAAAAGGATAAATAAAAAGTTGAACCAAGTGGAAAGAAACAAGCAAGGAGGAGACGGAACTTTTATATACGTTAACGTGAAATCTCGTGCCACGTTCATCACTCTAACACTGAAGTAAATTAGCCGAAAGATGTTTCTAAATTTAAAAATACGATAAAATAAAGAATTAATATTTATTTTCCAAATGATACTACTAAGTTAGTTAGGATACTGAAAAAAAAAATTAGATTTTGGGATATATCGTATCTAATAATTTATTATTACGTCATATAAAGTTACATTGAAATTCAGTTTATAAATTCTACGGCAAACATTGCAAGCAAAGAAAGAGGAGAGAGATTTGAAAATTGAATCAAAGTATGGAAAAGAAGCTTGCTGCTGGCTGGTTAGAATTTCAAAAAAAAAAAAAAAAAAAAAAAAAGTTGGACTGTTTGGGTTGAGGGGAAAAAAACTATGTAAACAAAATCTAAGAAAAGAAAGATTCTTATATGCTTAACTTTTTTTTAAAAATAGAAAATATAAAACTTCAAATGTTGGTATAGCAACTTGCAGAAAACACCATGCAACAAGCAACAGTAGCAAAATAAATACAATTTAATTTATTTTAAATTTTAACAATTTAACAATCTCCAATGAAGCTGTCACGCTTCAATGGCCTCATAAAGTAAAAGTTTTACTCATAAATATATGACAGAATATTAGTACAATACTTTTTTTTAATTGTAAAGATAAAGAAGGAGCGCAAGAGGAACGACATCTTTAAATACGGAAAGCCTTGCATATATGCAACCTTCCGAACAAAGATGGCTAGTTTTTTTACACGTTAAAATTTTATTTCACTTAAAATTTCACCATTAACAATTCTGCTTTGTTTTAAAATTAAAACTTTTAAGGATATAAATTAAATCAGCCTGTTTTGATATTAATTTATATATTAAAAGTAGTGATGGTAACGCCGAACATGTAAACCTTAGCAAATTCACAAAAATTCTGATTTTTTTTTTTTGAGAGGCAGATATTAGTGCCTAAAGCTGGTATTACAATATAAAATTTCCCTAATTATTGTGTACAATTTTTACTTTGAAGAAAACTTCAACTCCTTTATTTGGTAAGCGGAAAAAAAACCCTCGGAAAAAAAACCCTTGTATTAAAAAACCCTTGAAAAAAAACTCTAGGAAAAAAAACCCTCGGGGATAAAAAACCCACGGAAAAAAAACCCTTCGCTGCAAGGACTGCAAGGAGCATTCGTGGCGTAGTAAAAAATATTCGAGATTTTGTGCAGCATAGAATTTGAATGAAAAAATAAATAAGATTTTTCTCCTAACAAACCTTACGGACGAAGCGATGTCAGAATGCGGCACTGCGGCATTTTTAAGTTAAAGCTTGCCTATAATCTTCATTTTTTTTTTCCTATTTTGACAGATTATCATTATATATGTTCCAATAATATATATTATACATAAGATATCATATATCTGATTAGTCTCATTAGTCATGTTAATAATAATTATTGAATCACTGAACCTATTAGATATTATAATTTTCAAATGTTCATTTTATGTCTATAATATGTTATATAATAATAATACGAGTAGGACGACGACTTTTTTTGTTTTATTACTCTTTTATTTTAATTATTTTATATCCAATATATAATATTCGAAGTTAGAAAAAATGTTTTTAAAATAATTTTTAACAAAAAACACAGTTGGAATTACTATACACAATACAGATAATAGCTATTATAGATAATAGTTAACTTCCACAACATCGCCGCGTAGACTTCTACATTTTGATGAGCTCCCCACACCGTGAAACCTCGCTACCGCGCTACTACGCCACGAATGCTCCTTGGGGCTGCTCCTTCAGCGAAGGGTTTTTTTTCCGTGGGTTTTTTATCCCCGAGGGTTTTTTTTCCTAGGGTTTTTTTTCAAGGGTTTTTTAATACAAGGGTTTTTTTTCCGAGGTTTTTTTGCACTAATATCTAACTAATACCTGCCTCTCAAAAAAATTCAGATTTTTTTTTTTTTAATCAAAGAAGAGAACGTCGAACAGCTGATCAGCGTTATCTTTACCTTAATACCAATAAAAATAATATTATATCGAAGAGTAACTGATGTGTATAATTAGTCTATATATATTATACATTGTATATAATTATTAGTAAATAACTTTTTCGTGCAAACGGTATTCATATTGATTGTAATATTTTTTATTTCACTTTTCGGACTTTTACCTTTGCCGGTGTTCGATGTAATCCTTCTGTATGTAGTATGTTGCGATGGTCACTTAGCACGAACACTAACTTGTTAAGTGACCATCGCAACATACTACATACAGAAGGATTACATCGAACACCGGCTAAGGTAAAAGTCCAAAAAGTGAAATAAAAAATATATAATTATGTTAGTTATATTATATATAATATTTTAGTTCTTATAAACTTCATGGTCTCCTTCGATGTTCAGAAAAGCTCGTTTTTCGGGCAAATGTCTGTATATTATAGACAATATTTGCGTTATTTAAGTTATTTTCTTTCTTTCTCGATCAGTACGGAAAAGTTGTTTCAGTTTGTTATTTGCAGCACATACTCGTGCTACTGCGGCAGAGTATCCATGTCGTCGATCGAGTTAGGCCGCGTCCCAAAGGAGATGGAGTGTTTGTGACGGCCGCCGGGCTCGGACATTGATTCCTTCCTCCCTTGTGTCAGTTCCCGCTGAGCCCCGGGGCTTTGTTTGAATACACAACTTCGCGAAACAATGAAACTTTGTTACGATTCGTATAGACTTCATTATTACTTTTATTCAGTATAATACGTTATATATTCCGTGCAGTTATGATAGTTTTCAAATATAACATTATGAGTTCTGATATTTGCAGGAATTCAGAACTGATATGAAACATTTGATGTTTGTCCGTGTTCTTTGCTGGTAAAAACTAAATTATACCAAGAAAATATACATTCATTATCTTGTTGTAACGCTCTCTATAATAATCTTATTTCGTCTCTCAAAGTTCAAGAAATATAAAAAAAAAGGATATAAAAAGAAATGAGATGAAGATTAAATTATATTTTAAAGAAAAGGAACTTCTTTCAATTTTTTAAATTATGCTGATTCTTAAAAAATAAAAAAAAGAATTTTTTATATTTTACAAAGCTAGATATTTTTTGTTATAGAAAAAGTCATGAGTTTTCCCCTCTCTGGAGAACTCTGCGATCACAAATCGAGTTTGCGAGCAGGCCTGGTGGGGAGGGAACGATTGAAGCGCACCGAGGCTGCCGAGCCGAGCTAATTCAATTTGCTATCAGGCCCGGACGAGGCACGTAGCAAGCAGGCATAGTTCCTATGGCTCTACTGACGAGCTGTTGCTAAACGAATCGAGATGAACAATTCGCCTGCAGCAGCCTCAATGCAACCTGCAATACACGGGTCAATTTACAATGTAGTACAGTGAAGCTATTCATATTCACTGAGATATAGAGCAAAGTTAATTCGTTATAATTTTTAATTAGAAGTTTTCAGGTGAAAAGAAGAAAATAATAAGTTCATAGGTTCACAATTCATTTATTTAATCAACATTAAAATTGATAATTGCATGATATACGCTTCATGCAGTTAAAATATTTAATTAAATTAATTATAGATGCTAATTAACAATTAGCTGAAAATAAGAAAACGGTTCATTTCGTTTAAAAGGTCATATTCAGATTTAAAAATGAAGGAAAATTTTTTATAGAAGTCAAAGTAGATCTATTTCATTTTCATTTATTCATTTCCCTTAAAAATACACTTATACACATTTTACACAGTTGCATGGGCGCTGATTGCAGTAAAACACCAATATAGCATTAATTATACTAATCATAAATCAACCAATATACACATAAATATATACGTCCTCAGTCTGAGGACGTACATATTTATGTATATACCTCAGTAATGTATTGTGATACATTTATAACAATACCAAGGAAAAAATATTTTATGATCTCTTTTCCTTGACAATATTATACTCTCTCAGGATATAAAAAACTTATTTTTATTCAGTATTTATAAATAATATACACATATTTAACTCCAAGAAGTACTATATAATAAAATCACGGGTTTGTAGTTCAAAATGAGAATAAATATTGAATATAGTGATGAACTGATAAGTGCATGTTAAAATCTAAACTGTAAATATTAATGTCTTAACAAAGTTTCAAACTGTTCTAAAATTAGATAACATTTTAAATAACATAACAACAACACATACACATATGTACGTGCGCTATCCCTATTTTTTTTCCAAACAATGCTTGGTAAATAACGTTGAGAATATTTGCAAACCAATACTTTAGTTGCAGCAGTGAAATTCCCTCGCATGATCCAATAATAAAACTCTCCCTGATGCTGGACCTGCAGTGCGGAGAATTTGATTTCACGGCACGCTTGCTGGACGTTTGCAGATCATGCGTTACACTGGGAGGTAATCCTGTTGTTCACCTCGCAGCCCCCGCGTCCCACCCCTCGCCACCAACCCTTATGTAGACACTCGGGAGTACACTGGAGTCAACCGTGCCTAACATCGTGACGTCAACAGGCTTGGCAAGCATTTACCATGGCAAAATTATTATTTCTGAATTCGCACTGAATTGTGTGAAATGTATGCTCATATACAGAATAGCATCAATACAATAGCATGTTAATATAATCATTAAAGGCATACAGGCCTCAAAATACAAATTAGATAGTCACCAAGTGGGTTTAGAGTATATAATCAACATTCGCATCATTTGTTTCCACGCGTGATGCATCCGTGCGAAGTCGCAGTTCAAAGTAAGAAATTTAGTCCTTGATGACGTCACGAAGTCCTTGATGACGTCACAACTCAATGCTAATCGGTGCTAGCTGTGAGTTGTGACGTCAGCAAGGACTTTCTTTACAGCGCGACTTCGCACAGACGCACCGCGCGCAGGTAAAAATAATACGAATGTTGATTATAAACTTGAGCAACACTTAATGTCTGTCTAATTTGTAATTTGAGGCCTGTATACCTTTAAGTTTATAGTTATTTATATGATACATTGGTAATATTTATATAAGTAATTTCAATTTTGTTTTTTTAGCTTTTATACGTCAATAAAAAGCATAGTGTTTACCAACTAATTTTTTATTATTAGTATTGAAGAGTTTAAAAGTCGATAATCTATTTAAATGAGTTAAATTTAAGAGCCGGGAAGTAAAATTTCAAACTAATAAATTTTTTTTATAATATTATATTACACTGCAAAAACAACTAAATACCAAAGGCATTGAGAATCTCCACAATCACTTTTACATCACCAAAAGTGTTTAGCTTCTCAATGCTTTTATTGTTTACGGTCTTCATACCTGTTATAAAAAGCTAAAAAGTGATCACCAATCTAACTACTCGCCAGATTAACTTCGGTAATCACTTTCGATGATACCCTTACCACTGCACTGCTAATGCTTTCTTAGTAGAAAGAGTATTATTGAGGTATATAAAATAAATAAGAGCTATGGTGAAATGACAAGGGTTCATTTTAATACAAGGTTATACAAATTTCGACCCTAGGGTAAAATTTGATGGCGGTTCTAATGGCGACCCTTAAATTTGCGACCCTTTGACCCTTAAGGGTCAAAAGACCCTTAAATTTTTTTTTCGTGAAAAATTGCGAAATTGACATTAGCAATGTCCTTAATTAACTTTAGAGCTCTTATTTACGCATTTTAAGGGTCGACCCTTGGGGTATAACAGGGGTCATTTTTTAAAGTATACAAATATTTATAACAAAATTTGTCAAAAACTGTGAGGATTATGGATTTAGCATTGGCTTTAATTGATTCAGTAAGAATAATGACCCTCTAAGGGTCGACCCCTAAAATATATTACGATCTATTCCGCATATATAATACTTCTAAATGCTATTAACATGCAATTTCTGAATGCTAATTCTATTAACAAAAATCTAATGTTTAAAACGTTAATTTTTAAATGGTAAAAACAGTGATTAAATAGCAAAGACATTTAGCTATTTTTCTAAATACTTTTAACGTTCAGTAAATGTTAAAAGCATGGAGGGTCTGAATACCGATTTTTTGCAGTGTAGAGTAAAAAATGTAAAAATGGCAAACATAAAAAAAAAAAAAAAAAAAAAAAATGAAAGGGGAGAGAGTTACCAAAACTGAATTCAATATTATATGAAATAATTGTAATCATCTGGAAGTTCTGTGACGTCATCTGTTACTCCTGTTTACTGCACTGTATCCCCCGCATCTACCTCCCTCTCCCCAGTGAGCAAGTCTGAGTAAATAGTTGCACGGAAATTTGGATGCAGATTTAGTGCAAGGCAAAGAGGGTGATCAAAGAAGCTTGCAACATCCCCAGTTGTATTCGACGAATTAACACTCGATTCCTCATGCAAATCAATTCTATATCAAATTTTTTTTATATATATTATTTCGTTTGAAGAGCAAATTACAGTAGCAAAATCCTATAGCACGGATTATCACGTAACAAAAGAGGGATAAAAAACTCGGATAAAGTGGAGGAGAGATAGAAAGTATTGTCACATGACAAGTGTTACAAAACCAGCAGTCTGTCGATGTTGCGAGCGACTCAACTGGACGCATGTGTCAAGTTTGATGAATACAGTAAAGCCAGTAAAAATCTGAAATAAAACGGAAACTAAATGATGCCATGCATAACTTTGACAGTTTCATATTGAACAACGATGTGTAAGCATTATTTAATATATTATTGCTCAATACGGTAGTCGTTTAATGAACGTCAGAAATTGTTAAATTTTCTCGTTTAATTGCTGCAGTTGAAAAAGCTAGTATTACAGCAAGATTATATATATGTGTTAAAGCATATTACATGTACTTACGCTGAAAATGAATTTTAACAAAAAAAAGTTCATAACGAGTCATATAACTATTATTTATTTATAATATTTATATAGCTTGTTTCAGTTTTTTCTTGTCTAAATGTATTGTATTTCATTTATAACTAATATGCTTGGCAAAATAAATTAATTTAATTAAAAAAATCAATTATTTAATAATAATTTCTAACTTATTTTCAATTTACGAAATACTTTTACCATTTAAATTTAAGTGTGATGTGTACTTTATATCATTATAAATATAATATTATAACGTCTCTATAATATTATTATTCATTTTCATATAATAAGTCTATTTTAAATAATAATATTTATAAGTTCATCATATAGTATATAGATGAATGATAATGCAATTGCAATTGTTGTTCTGTTTGAATACCCTGTGTGGACGACGTGAATGGACCGCTACGTGTCCGCGGGGTCGAGGGCCGAGGAGCGCACATCTCACCTCATTAAACATATTGTGGTGATCTGCTGACGGGGCCCCGCCAGCCAAATCAAGCGGAACCTCCGCACCACCACGCACGACTTGCTTTACTGGAGAAATCAATCATTTTTGCTGACTGGGAATATGTAAATAACAAGAAATATAGCACTAAATATTATAATATTAAATACAATTAAATTGCAGAATATTGACAAGTTCATAACACAAAATTTATATTATTTTCGTGGGAAAATTTTATGTAACATAAATAGATAATATATATTATAATATATTATATATATTCAATGTGCTCGCCTTCATGACATAACAATAATGATATAAAAGTAACTATAACACTCTTAAAAAAAATTGGCTGAATTTTTGACATCTTATAATCAGTATACTATATTTTTAACGCCGCCTCTTAAATCATGATTTTTCAGGTGTTTCGTTGCGCATTTTCAGTAGTCAGTATAAGCTATATACTGACAGTATATGCTGACTACTGAATATTGACTACGAAACACCTGAAAAATCGAAAAATCATGATTTAAGGCGTTAAAAATCCACTGATTATATATAAGATGTCAAAAATTCAGCCAATTTTTTTTAAGAGTGAATTAACTATATACTGGTATATTTTATAATTTAAAATATAATGGGGGGCATTCACAAAGCACTTTAACCCCCACTGTAGCCCCAATTTTTATCCCTGGTACTAAACATGGTATTAAACCAGGGGCTAACC
This sequence comes from Siphlonurus alternatus, assembly GCA_949825025.1. Taxonomy (NCBI): domain Eukaryota; kingdom Metazoa; phylum Arthropoda; class Insecta; order Ephemeroptera; family Siphlonuridae; genus Siphlonurus; species Siphlonurus alternatus. Next base: position 12,497,061 of record OX463781.1, read on the forward strand.
ATGTTAAGCTCCTAGTTTAGCACCATGTTTAGTACCAGGGATAAAAATTGGGGCTAAAGTGGGGGTTAAAGTGCTTTGTGAATGCCCCCCAATATGTATTAATATAATATATTTTTGTTTTATAATTATTTTAGGAGTGTTACAAGTAAGAACTTAAGTCTTATATAATACAAGATAACAACCACTCCACTTTATTTTGCTATGTTATAAGTATTATAATTAAGTATATAATATGTATCCAACGACTGTATATTGGTATATAGTTATATGGTATATAGTTCTTGATGTGTATCAATACCAACTAGTCTAAATACTAATATTTTTGCATGACTGCTTGGTTGATCCGCTGCTCGATGGATTGTACAACAATCTATTAAACGACACCACAATGCCAGCACACAGCACTATAGTTTACAGTTCTGTACCGTCATATAGCCATCTGAGCCTGGCTATGTGAGAATCTATACCGGGAAGCGGTGCGTCTCAGCACGGACATTTCGTTTGATTCCTCTTGAGCGTCCGACAGACAAAGGTGTGCGTCTCGTCAGCTCGATGATTGGTGGCGCGAAGGGCCCGGGCCGCGCGGCGATCGTTTAATCACTTGCGCCAGACGGACATGCCTCACAATGCTCACTGCAGTTGCCGCGCCATAACAAACAATATCACAAGACGCCGCTGAGTGAATTAGAAGGCTCTTATTTAAGTTTTAATAAATGATTTTTTTATTATATATTTTTCATTGGACTTAAAAGAAGTTTTATATTTAATATTAATATTATTATTATGATTTTCAAGATATATTATATTATTAGATGATTAATTGTTTCGCGTGCTCAGACGCATATGGTAATGCGTGTATGTATAACGATTATGTAAAAACATTGTAATTAAAATATGATCAAATGTTAACTTCCGTAATTTATAACACAAATAATTTAATAACATCTTAATGCAAGGATCAATATTGCTATATAACATTATGAGCATAAAAACATGCTGAAATGAAACCATGACAATAATCGTCATGACATATTATACAGGTGACGTTCTAATTATACATTATTTGCACATCTATCCTCGAGGAACATCTTTGCTCTTTTGTGCTACAGATATGCCATCATCATGCATACAGTCAGAGCGAGCTATGTACATATATTATTGGCACACACAGTGAGATCGACTGGGGAGTCTAAATTATACCCACGTCCCCGCGAGCTGCAAGCACAACAGATGCGAGTAAAGGGATTTGCGACACTACAACAGGATTATAACGCTCTCTGTCGAGAGAATATCTGTAGGTCCTTTGTCAAGCCTTTGTCGTCCTGGCTCATGTAGCGTATATATTATTATTGTGAGACAAGAATATAATACTGTATATATACGTAATATATCTTGATGATGCATTAAATGATTGTAAAAAAAAAAACTAAACTAAACTAAAAAGATTTAACGTTACACGAGTAAATTAATTATTTTTTACTGAAGAGGGTTAAAAAATTGTTGTTCATATTTTTAAATATGTTATTTTTTCATGATATATTATTTTTGTGTGACAAAAGTTTACTAGTGTCAAGTGAAGTGTCTTTTTAATTTAAGTGAATTATTTAAAATTAAGGTAATATTACTAATCTAATTATTACACTCTTAAAAAATTTGGCTGAATTTTTGACATCAGTATATTTTTAATGCCTTAAATTGTGATTTTTCAGGTGTTTCGTAGTCAATATTCAGTAGTCAGCATAATTATACTGTCAGTATATAGCTTATACTGACTACTGAAAATACGCAACGAAACACCTGAAAAATCATTATTTAAGGCGTTAAAAATCCACTGATTATAAGATGTAAAAAATTCAGCCAAATTTTTTTAAGATTGTAATCTTCACATTTTTTAGTGTTTTCTTCATTGTAATATTTAAATATTTATGGTTTTGCATGGCACATCATATATAATATAAGTAAACACCAAGTTCTTAAATGCTAAGACAAAACAATTTTTTATTGGAGTACAGCCTATACTTTGATATTATTTAAATAGATCTTTGTTTTTGCAAACTAAAAAAAAAAAAAAAAAAAAAAAAACATGACATGTATTGTGCACAGTAAAATAAAATACAAGAACAACACACATTTATTTTCTATAGTTGTTTTCAAAACTTTGAAGATCGATTAAATGCTAATAAAATTTGAATGCAAATAAAAATGTGAAAAAAAAAAATACATGCACGCATTTTATTTTAAATCATTTTATTCTATTTAATGCTGGAGTAATTTCATAACGTACTAAATTCACAAAATATCATTTTACTCACCCTTCCATATCATATATAAATATAAAATATTTATGTAATGCTCTGTTAATTGGATTTTACATGTATCTCATATTTCCTTGATTTACTAAATAATGCAATCAATAACCAATGAACACTTAAATCGACCACGATTATTAAATAACTCGTGATATATATAGTCTTTTACATGTGAGATATGCTTTAATATGATGACTGAAGGGTGAAGAAGAGATTGGTGGCTCATGCAGTGCATCATCAATTACATCAGCTCTGGACTAAAGCGGCGTAGCCATCAAAGAAACGGTAACCGAAAATAATTTTACATAATTTAATTCCATATATTAACTTTTTATTAAGCAATAAAGTAATTCCATATATTATAATGAAGTACAATATCGTGAACTGCTTACCATACTTTGAATACTTACCTTTAGATGGTGCTATATATTTGAGCTACCTGTCATTGAGTTTTACCTGGCGACTTATGAGAGCGCGCGCCGCACCGCAACAAAACAAACAAAGCAACAAATTGAGTGGCCGCCACGCCGCCATGCTCGTGGTCGGTCCAACAACAAGAGTCTGAAGCTTATTCTCGCGCCTCATTATACGCCTTTGTGGGTGCAGTCAACGGCGCCGCGTCATCAAACTGAATGATTCGCGCGAAGAAGAAAAGTCGACGCCGAGCCTCCAAATCTATTATATAATGAGAATAATAATATAGCGTTGTTGTTTTGTTTCAAATTTGTATTATTATATACATTAAATTCATAGCGGTATTTCAAAGAAATTAATATAAAAAATATTGTTTACAAAAAGATTGTTAAACTCATTGCATCTTTCGTTTTAAATGCATGCAACAGATTATTTTATTATTGCATGTTAATATTAGAACTGAATAATTTTTAAACCTTTCGTGGGGGGTTACTTAAGTGCTGTAAGTTGCAAAACTTAATATACCAATTAACTATTAACTGTTGGTGTAATATGGAATTATATATTATACTAGGGGTGGGGTGTAAACTCGCCTACGCTCGTTTGGTTTCAAGTCTTTTAATTAATTTTGTCAATCATATGTTGCCATCTATATAAGTATTCAGTACGTGATATCATAACGGTATTTTAATGCAAAATGGACAACCTACATGAAAATTTTTTATTACAGAAATGAATTGAAGGTACCAAATTATGCTACTCTGATTTTTTCCAGATTTTTTTGAAACCCTGAACTATTTTTAAATAATTATTAAATGTGCTGCCACGCCCTCTGGAGGCGTCAACAGGCGTCTCTGTCCTATCCTTTTTATTAACGATTCAGGGGTGCCAACTTAAATTACAGAACGTTCAATAATTATTTAGAAATAGTTGCAGGACTCATAAAAATCTAAAAAAATTCAGAGTAATTCAGAGTAGAGGTGGAGCGTGGCGTTATGCATTGACCGGTTCTCGTTAGATCACTGAAGTCAGGCTACGTCAAGCGTGGTTAATACTTGGATGGGTGACCATTTTAAGTATAAAAATACGCCGCTCCCTCCCTGGGATAAATTCGTCTTGCTTTCCACCCAGTGCAGTGATGCACTTCCAAAAATCTCTCAGCCATATGTTGACAGATATTATAGTGTTCTAAATTAGCGAAGATGAACAGGCTCAGATAACGACTCAGACGCAGTTGTTAGACCCCTACTATTTTATTATTATTTATTTTATTTTATTTAATAATTTTTTAAGGAGTCAGACGCAGTTGCTAGGCCCCTACTATTTTATTATTATTTATTTTATTTTATTTAATAATTTTTTTAAGGAGTTTGGGGAGATTCAAGTTAATTATTTTCTTAGCGTCCGGTCGTGTTCGAGCGAGCAAGGCAATGGGCTTACTCCGGACACTGCCCATCTTCAACACAAAGAGGTGGCCAGTTGTAATTAAACCTCGTAATGCTATGATGTACCGAACGCAAATTGCCCCTGAAAGTAGGCAACCACAACCTACATGCCCCTGAAAGTATGCAACCCGCATTAATTACACCTTAATTTGATAACCCCCCCTAGACCTAATTGGGAGATGATCCGAGCATTATTTACGAAAATATTCGTTTTTATATAAAGTTATTATAAGTTACCCCTAAAGGTAGGCAACCTTCACTTACATGCCCCTGAAAGTATGCAACCCAACCAAACTTCCCCTGAAAGTATGCAACCACAACCTACATGCCCCTGAAAGTATGCAACCCGCATTACTTGCACCTTAATTTTATAACCCCCCCTAGACCTAATTGGGAGTAAATCCGAGCATTATTTACGAAAATAATCAATTTTATATAAAGTTATATTAATTAAGTCACACCTGAAAGTAGTTTGCTTGGAATGTGCTACCATGGCATCTCCATCTATGGGAAAAATATCGAACTTCTGAATGTCTACAATATCTGTGCTCACGTGATTCCATTTGCGGGCGGCCACCATCTTGAAACTATCTTACGCACATATGCGCGCACTTGCGTGGATATTCGCATGCGCATTTTCGCGGACCAATCTTCGCGCGAATTTCACATCACTGCACTAGTCAGATCCCCTTTTGCAATGTTGCCTCTAAACAGAAGCAGCCAATGGGATGGCAGCAGTCACACAAAGAAAGTTAATAAATTATAATAATTTCAAAGCATTGACGATATGCAAAAGCTTCAGCCAATCTCAGTTAGCAGAACTCTTTCTACCAATGGTAGACTTGCCTTTTTCCACCAACATTCAAACTTGGACGACAAAGAAGCTGTTGAAGTTGGTAACCATAAACTTTCCAATGGCAGGAAACACTGTATGTATAAAAAATGGAAAAAGTAGCACTAGTACGTTGTGTATTGCATGTTTACGTATCAGAAAACACAAATCGAAACCAACGAAAAGATGAACTCAGGGAGGAGATCCCCTAGCCGTGGAGTCACGCGGCACAAGGTCACCCCGTGTCCACGATGTCCACATTTGTGATTCAAAGTGCATGATGGAGGGCCATAACACATCAAAGTGACACGTAATACGTCGCAATAGCATGACGTCCTCACTACACGGCCACGACAACACACCACGCACCAACACTCGAACACACGGTGATTCGAAACACAGACCACACAACACCGAAGAGCCCAAATTTCCAAACAAACGTAACCTCACGGGCGGCGTGCGCTGCCGAAACGGGGTCCGGTGTCCGGAACCGAACACGACTCGGCAGCAACAAAAGTTCACCGGGCAAAGACCTCCACCGGCCAAGGCCAGCGCAGGGCACCGGAAGAGCTCGGAGGCCGAAAAACCCCAAAAATCTAGATAAAAAAATTCACCCCCAGTCCCCCCCCCCCCCCCCCCCCCCCCCCGGACGTGGATTTTTTATTATTTTCCCGGTTACGGCGGCCACCCCCGGGAACCCCCAGTAAAAGTTTCGTCGGGTTCCGACGAACCCAGACGCTCGCCCAAAGGAAGTGCGTCCCAGCATAGGAAAACGCTGGTTAATTTTGGGGTCCCGAAAGTGATGTTTAATAATAAGGAATAAGTATATAGTATTTTATAATTATGTATATATCTATATGAACATAATTTCAAATTACTTATATAAATGACGATATAATGAATAGATCTTTATTTCAATATTAAAATGTTATAAAAATTAATCACAGAAACTACTAATTGCGTATATGAATGAATTAATGTACACATGTACTATATTATGTATTTAATGTCTAGTAATTAAGTGACAAAGTGATGTAGGTATATAAAATTTAAGTTATTAATTTTAAAAAGTAGCATTTAATTACGTGCTATATATACAAAACGCAAACTTGAACTGTAAAATATGTAATTCTGACCATGTTTATCCTGTAATGACTTTTTTCCTATTACTTCTGCACTCATTGCATTTTTTAGTCACAGACTTGTAGTTTTTATTACTTAACAACACTTAAAATACAAAGCATATCTCATTTATCATTTCGAAAGATCAAGACACTTACTTGTAAAATTGTATTTTGTTTAATGGTGCGTAAGTATCTCTATTTTAAGTCGAGGGCAAAATATATTGTAATTTTGTAAATATTGTTGACGCTTGTTCTGATATTTTTAGCATCGCATATGGTACTTAAAAAAATAAACATAAAATTATATGCATAATAATAATTCTTCACGTAATTGTTTCCAGTAATTTATATCTAAGTAATAATATGTTATGGAGCTCATTATTACGAGAAGCTGTTGAGTGTGTGTAATATTATAGCCGTAAGACATATGTTATGGCACCAGCAAGTATATATTATAATATATATATAGAGAAGAGGCCATTTAAATTAATGATTCGTGGAAACTTTCAGGTATATATTATTACATTTTAAGTTTTAAATAAAGAAAATGAAGGGTTTTCTCTCTCTCTCTCTTTTTTTTAATGCCGTAACCTTTATGCATTTAAATTTAACTAAAATTAAATGATTAAAAAATTTATGTTTATTTACTTTAATATACATATAACTAAAAATAGCAATAAAGTGTTTTTTATTAAGTTATTATAGTTGATTTAGAAAAAAAAAATTAAAAAAATGTATGATATTTATATTTGCTGTAATGTTATCAATATTTTTTTTAACCTATTCATAATCGACTGCTTGTTTGATAATTTGAAGACATTGATTATTCGTATATTATACTCTCCCCATGAACGTAAATAATTATTGCGGATATTTATATCTAATAAACCTAAATAATTTAATTGCTTATACAATTGGCAATAATAATGTCAAATCTATAATACGGGCTATATCTATATATATATATATATATTTGATATTTGTTTGAACTTTGCACGTACCGTTGTTTTTATTTTAATTCAGAGTAATTTAATTTACTTTCATGTAATGACGGTGAGTTTATAAGCTATATGCTTCTGCCACAAAAACTATTTATTTTCTAAATTAGTGAGTGTTGGCCGCAGCAGTAGCGGTGTTTGCCCGCGTACCACATGGCACGTAACTGGCACCTTGCCCCGAGCAGAGAACGCATAAACAAATTTGTGTCAAATATGTGAAACTCTTTGCCTAGTGGTTAACGTAACTGACCCAATATCAACAACTGACCAAGTGAATTATTGAAGTTCATACCTCTAGCACATGATAATTAGACTAATTAGGGATTAATTTTATTAAAATTATTACTCTTTATGTATTCGATTAATAAAGTTATTATAATTATTTTAAATAAAAGGTCAATTACTTATTAAATTTCTGTAACAGTTTGCTTATATATATATAATTTACAATATAAATTTTTTATCGTATTTTGATCCATAAAAATATTAAATCCCAACACAACGTTTTAAGTTAATTTTATTATTTTAAAAGTATTTATATACTTCAACTGCATACTTATGCGTATGTTATTCTTTATACTTAATTATGTCTTTAATATTCATGAAACTTTAAATTCTATACGAGACTTTAATAGCTTACAAAGAACTTTGATTATATCAATGCACTATACCTATATAGGTAAAAAAAAAAAAAAAAAAACACTTGTCAATCAACAAGCATTGCACTTGATTCTTATTGACGTATAATTAACAGCAATTACGACATCAACAAGGTCTGCAATCAGCTGATCGAGCCACGTGGCCACGTGTGTGCAGATTGACAAGATAATACTAATACGACCGCGACGGCACGTGCAACGCTACACGTGCGATACACATCCTCTAGTAACGTCAAAACGATACTTCCCATCAGCTCGCTTCAAAATGAGTCATGTTTTTTACCTATGATTTTCAATTTGAATAGTGTGCAATCAATTCTAATACAAAGCATCTAAGGAGAGGAGTTTTAATTAATATTGCGCACTGTATATAAACATATACTGCACTGATTTAAGGTATGTATAGCACGCATATTCTTCGAAAAATAAATCTGTAATTTTAAGGAAATCGTTACAATGATTTTCATGGAGGTTTCATATCATGCATTGTGTATCATACTGTGTAATCAATGTATAGTAATACATTATTATAAGTACAGATATTATATTTATTTTCAATGTGTGTTTGTATGTTTTATTTTCAATGTACCTTAAATATAGCAGAAATGTACACGCCCATCTTATTATAATACATTGTAAATTTGAAGTTGTAGCCGATTATTATGAATACTCTCTTATAATCAAGCGAGCTCAATTACGGCATTACCGTCATCTCTTCCCCCGCCGCTCTTAACGTGCGGGCTTGGCGGCGTAATTTTCTTCTCCGCGGGCCACCGAGGCGCCGAGTGGCGTCAGACTGCCGTCGTGATTGCGCCAAACAGCCGCCTCGCTACGGGGATTACCACCAACTGAATGAAGCGTAATTTGAGTCGCAATCTGTCGCCAATCCGTCCTCCCATTGTTAAGGTACTTTGAGACCTACATGCATTGCAGTTCTTGTGTGATGTGGAGACAGATTTGGGCCATGCACGGGTATATAATATATATTATAAAGTTTGTGAAAAGGTTGCTTTCTATGATTATAATATTTTAATATATATATAATTTTACGCTAGCTGTATTAGACTTTTATAATTTACATTTATTCATTTGAGCTTAACATATTTTTCATCATATTTTTGTTTTTTAAAAATTTACGCTAGTATAATAATGGAGTATCGACCTCAAAAATTTTTATAGCAGAAATGGATAGAGGATGAAAAGTTATGTAACTCTGATTTTTTTTCAGATTTTTTAGGGACCGGGAAGTATTGCTAAAATTTTTTTTGGCGAGGTCGGGTTCGAATCCTCGTCCCTTTTGGGTCCTATCTTTTATTAAGAGAGGCGGCAAGAGGCGGCACTTTTTCTGCACTTTCAATAATTTTTAAAAAATAGTTGCCGGGCTCTAAAAAATCTGAAAAAAATCAAAATAGCATAACTTTGCACCCTCTATCCATTTCTGCAATAAAAAAAAAATGAGGTCGGTACTCCATTAAAGCTATATTGCATAAGTGACAAAGTATTATATATACATGTTTATGAGTATGTCATTTTACAGAAGTAAATTAAATTTGATCAGTGCAGTGAGATGTATGCAGTGTATATAATATAATACGTACAGTACATTATTTTAATTGAATTGTGTGTGATGTCATATCAAACTTTAAGACTGCAAACGTTAAGAGTTGTGTTTATTTACGCGGAGGAGACACACGGGGATGCTGCAGGCTGTTTGATGTGCTCTGCGACTTTATTGATGTTGTGAAAGCCACGCCCACTCGTTGCCATGGTGACCAGGGATGCTGCTGAGGCGGGTGATGTCATGGACCACGCTCAGATGCTGCGTCAGTGATAGCAATTATCAGATCTGTACGAGGATTACATCAAGACTTGGCATGCAACTGTTTCATTGTTGTGCTGTAGTAAGCTCCACTCTAGAGTATGCTTATTTCATTCTCATACTATTTATTATATTGCATTGGATTCAAAACAATAAAATACTAATTAGACATCTTAGAAACTTTTTAAGCTTCTCTTTCTGAGTCATATTTTTTTGTATAAGTATAAAAATTAAACTAAGAGCAATGTATTGTAAATATCAATGTCACAAAATGTCAAAATGCAAGTCGATCATTTTATTCATGCATTGGTTATTGATGTATTCACTGCACTTCCATGCAAACCATGCGATGCAGGTTGTAAGAAACAGTAGAATTTACATGCATGGTGGTAAATTAAAACCTTGCCATTCGAAAGAAATACCAATAGGGATCATCATTAATCACATTATTAAAAAATATTAATAAAAAAAAATGATTCGTAAACTAACAAAAATAATTTTTAAATTGAATAACAGTAATTTTTATTTAAGAATTTAATATTTTTATTAAACAAGAAATATATTTATGTATTTTAAACGCACTTCCTTTTATATATATTATATATATACAACTATTTAATAGAAGAAGAAAAAATCGTACACAAATTATATTGGGAGTGTTTTCCAGCACCCCCTTTTTTATATAATATATTTTATTTTTATTCACAAAAATATAATTTTTTTACAATAATTCACTGTGGTATCCTACACCTTGTCTTTTGTCATGTATTCAAATAGCCAACGATGTATGACAACTTGTAGTATTTTTTTATGTATTTTTTAATCCTTTTAGCAGCCCACTTGCTGATTTGTGACTTTTAAAACCTTCAAAAGAAAAATATAAAAACTAATTCAACAAATAGATAAGCTCAATAGTAACATGTATTAAAGAAAGATAGAATTAACTGAAGGCTATATAACGTACTTGGGGCGGTGCTCAGAAAGTAAATTCATTGAGGGCGTCATCATTTCACGGAAGTGACGTCCACCTCAAGTTTGGTATTGCTCAAATGTCTGTTTTGGCGAACTCGCTTCTGTACCAGTAAAATAAATTTTTAAAAAATCAATATACAGTAATTGCATGAACTTTGTGTCTTTAGTTTCATGTGACACAATGCATATTCAATGAACAAAACAGGAAATATTTGAATTTATTTATAACAAATTTAGTTATTTATTTATATTTACTCGGTCTAATTCGACATAATGGGCGCAAATTACAAACAAAATAAGTTTTCGAGTGTCATTAATCTCAATATTTTGAGATTTAATGGACCAATTTCTGTGTTCTGCTGTTAATATATATCATGCCATGTAACCATTTATGTAGTATACTTATTTATTCAACTTATTGGGCACATATTGCAATGTCATTTAATTTCATTTATTTTATTGAATCCAATACAGTTTTCCCATATTTAGGATACATAATAGACAATAATGGTCGCATTTTTTTATTTCATAATTAGAAAATATACATAAAATTATGCTTTTCTGAATTTTTTTCAGATTTTTTGGAGTGCGGGAACTAATTTTTAAAAAATATTTAAAATATCTGAATTAGGGTGGTACATTTGATGGGACAACCGTGACGGTACGTCATCAATAGCCAATCACAGCAACCGTGATGTCATCAATAGCCAATCACAGCACGATAAATGACGTCACGGTTGTCCCATCAGGTGTACCACCCTAATTCAGAGATTTTAAATATTTTTTTAAAATTAGTTCCCGCACTCCAAAAAATCTGAAAAAATTCAGAAAAGCATAATTTTAGGTACATTTTCTAATTATGAAATAAAAAAATGCAACCATTATTGTCTATTGTAATACACCTCCAATGATTGCCACTGCCCCAAAATTGATTCAATCAAACTAATATCTGTGCCTTAATTGTCTTGTTTTGTATTGCATTCTATTAAACTAAATTATGTCATATATTTTTATATGCACATGAATAAAAAGTGCATTACATTTATAATATAAAAAATTCTTTAATGACTTTATTGAATTATTATTATGAAAGTATAGCACCTCCCCACACCCTCCCCTAAAAAAATATATTTCCTTCATTCTTATTGTATTTAATTTCTTGGTCATTCAGTTTATAATCCACTTAATCAGGTTTGATGACGTCACACGTAAGAGCCCGTCAAGTCCAGTATGTCCCAGGCAGCAGCAGCAGCAGCAGCAGCAGCAGCAGCAGCAGCAGCAGCAGCTCATCTACATGCAAGTGATCGCCGACCGACCGTCCTCTTGATCTTTTACACCGTCCTGTTTTCGCTGGCTCTCGGTAAGAAAAACGTTCATTCTCCTACTTCTATATTTTCTCTCCGCCCGCTATACGTTGTATAACCAGCTCTATAGCGCATAAATAAAAGCAAAATGTTTTTCAACCAAAAGTCACCGCTTTTAAGAAACAGCAGGGAACCACACAGAAATTTTTATAATAGACATCATAAAAATATGATATTATATACTGTTTTTATTTTTTATGTGTGTATGATATATTTAAAAGTTTTTTTCCCCAAAAAAATATTATTATTTTTACTCCGTCTAGAGGTCAACTACTTTACATGATATTTAACAATGATACAAAATTGTATACAGTATACAAAGTCAATATGTTAGTGTGTTTTTTACTATACAATTTTTGGCGAGGTAAATTTATGTGATTCTAATTTTACAGTAAAATAATGTTAAAATCTTTAATGGATAATGGGTTTCAAATCTTAAAACTATTTAACTGTAATATGTCTAAATTAGCATGTTAAGCATAGTCTTTATAGGAAAAGTGGAAAGTTTACAAATCTAAATTTAATGTTGTGCTTAATAGATGCATGCATTGTTTAAAATTAACATTTTTAAAACATTAAATATTGCACTCACTGTAACGTAAAATAATCATGTTCTGCTGCCCCCCCCCCTTCCCCAAATACCTCCTTATAGTAATAATAATTATAACCAATAAATAATTTATATAAAAAAATATGTATGTCATTTAATTGTTATCTGTTTAAAAAAAATTAAAGAAAATTAATGCTATTTATAGGTATCACTGTACCGTACAACATATTTTTCCAGTTTACATGCTACTGCAGTGACCCAATGAACAAGGATTTGTTATACCTAGTACAAGAGAATTATTATCATTCACCATTCTGCAGAGTAATGATCGATATAACGGGGAAAGTTTGCCATATGCCGCGACTGTAAATTCATTATGACGTTAGTACATTGTGTCAAGACTGCTCATTGCAATGATCGCTGTCTTGCGGGTGGCGCTCCAATAAACTAACTTAGACGTACGCTGCCATTGAATATACGGCGAGCGTGCTAAGTTATGTGAATCACGTCAGGAGTCAGAGAGCGAGCGGAGTGTTTATGTCTTCAGAGAGCGGAGGTGAGAGGAGAGGGAGAGAGATATACTGGAGGTTGCAATCAGTGTATTAAAGGATCGTAACCAAACATCTGATTCAATTGCTAATCACGTTCCCATTTCAAGCTATACAATTGCAATGTACATCTTATATATTATAATATATAAAGCAGGCAAGCGTATTATATCTGTTAAATCCATGATGATAATATTCTAGCAAATATACATATAACCATGGCAAATGTATATATTTTGTATTAACACCGTCTTCTACAACTATATATACGCATAGTATTACATTATGTTGTCATCAAGATTTGATTTTACAACATCGACATTCATATAAAACAATTGGAGAACTCCTTGGGGTCCAACTGAACAGTTTGTGACTCTCAGTTAGGGGTTGACGAAGAAGGGCGCGTGGGGGAGCATGCAGCAATTATGCGTCATTATGCATGACCGAACCCTCCCACGAGCCGACCCCCATCCCTTATGTTAGGGGATGAACAGGAACTATAGGGGATGTAATGTGGTTCACTAATCAATAAACTATTTCATTCATTTTCTCACATAGATTTGACGTAAGTTTAACTTTGAAGGGATTATTTACATTTTTCACGTGTCACTTTGGTTTGATTTTTTTAATAGATTGGCTAACTCTAAAAATAAAACTATCACGTGTGTTACAAAATTATTGGATTTATAAATTCTTTTTCTAATAACATGACATATTTTGCTTTAATAATATCAAAATGAGGTAAAATATTTGTGCACTGCCTTATAAATAAGATTGCAGTGCAAATTGCGCATGTATTAAGAGAGTATTAAGTATTATAATATTTTTAGAAATTAGTAATAAAATTATAAATAACAATTATTATTATTATTATAATTATTATAAATAATTATAAAATAATAAATAATTATAATTATAAATTATCGGAGTGAAAATAATCTTGTTGTATTTAAAAATAAAGTTAAAGAGTTTTTATTTTTCAAGAATATATAATTATATAATATAATATAATATATAATATATATATATATATATATTATATATATTATATTATAATATATATAATATATAATATTATAATATAATATTATATAATTATATATTATATAATAATATATATTATATTATATATATTTTATATATATATATATATATATATATATATATATATATATATATATATATATATATATATATATATATATATATATATATATATAAAGTGGATGACTTTATTAAATAAACAATTACCTTTCTGATTTATACTGTTGACTTGTCTATATTGGTAGATGAATAAAATTCTTATTATTTCTTATTATATATTCAATGCAATAAGAATATTTTAAATAGTCTTATATTATTACATGCAACCTGTTCTATATCCCCAAATTAAAAGTCCAAACTATGAATTTTTTAAAAAACAATTATTATTATACCAAATTATTTAATTTTTAATCGAGTTGATAGTTTCCAAATGTTGTAAACATTTACCATTATTTTGTAAATGGTAAATGTGCGCCATTATTTTGGCGCACAAAACACTTAAAACGTTATTTACAACACAGTTGAATAATGGTTGTTATCAAATGAAGAAGATTATCTACAACATATATAAGAGTTATTTGTCAGTCTCTAAAAAATCCTGAATATGACTTTTGGAGTGGGGATCTACTTTATTTTAATTAATTACCAAAATGCAATTATTAAATACATTTTCATGTTAAAATTTCTACAAAAAGTTTTCATTTTAATTGTTTACTTATATACACCAAATGCAAAAATGTCGGCAAGATATTGACAATTTGGGCAAACAACAGAGCTGAATGCCATGGCAGATAGGTCATTGGGAAGGTATCGTTTGTGAGACCATGCAGAACCTCGAACCCTTCGCAGGGCAGGTGCCATGTATTCGCGAGCCAGGGGCTATTCGTGCCGCCGAGCGTCATGCAGAGTCCTCGAGGACAAGTCGAGGTGCTGGCCGCGTGATGAATGACCCGGGATGTACAATAACACCTCTGGCTCCTTTCTCTCGCTTACAAATCGAAGAGTGCGTGGCCAATCCTTATACCTTGCACATAACTCTCTCTACTTTAAGTGTTGTGGGTATTTAGAAACATAAAAGCAAGCCTCTTTTCATTTTATGCCCCCCAATTTTTTTTTTTTTTTTTTTTATAATTTCTTGGGAAAAAACATTTAAGATCAGTCGACAAATTTAATATTAGGTATTAATAGCAAATAATTTTATGTTTTATTGCTTATTTGATGATAATAATTTTTCAGTCAAAAACGCACTTAAACCACTATTATTATTACTCTGTTTAGCGTACATGACGTTTGCATTTGGTGTACCTGGCCCAACCTGGAGATGCATTAAGTTTCAAAGTCATGTATTTTTTATATTTAGTGATAGAGGTTGATAGGGGGTTACACCGCAGACGAGGCACAGTCCTGGTTCATCATCAGTCATATTATTACTGGAGCAGAATGCAGTTAGGTATTTTCGTCATCGGCTCCGTAGGAAATATGCAACCTCATTACACCGTTCTGACAAATGAGAAATTTGCCATCGTCTCCAGAGATTTGAAATTTAAAGAATCAGAAACATGAAAGGAAAGTTGTTTTGAAAACGAAATGTGTGTGAAAATAACTCGCAAATTCATACTTATTTTACTATTTGTTTATTCTCTTGTCTATAAGAAAATAACTTGAAAATATTTTGACGTTTGGTAAAATTTATGAATTAGACAGCAAATTTAATATTAAAGTAAAGATTACAAAAAAAAAAAAAAAAAAAAAAAACACAATAGAGAACTCTATAATAAATACACTTAAAAAGCATTGAACAATAATAAAAGAAACACATGACTAATTTTGAAGTATAGTATCTATTAAAGCTTGTAAATTTATGGTATTTACTATAATGTCATTTTAATTTACATATCTGCCGCAATAGAATTTAACACGATTAATGGGTGCAAGAGCGAATGACACGTGTTTCATTGACAATTATTATCATTACGAAAAAGAGGGGAACTGCAGGCGATTATTGCAGTGTGCACGATAATGCGCGTGCTCGTGTGTGCATGCCGCGTGCTCACATCACCGCGTGCCCACCACAGCCCCGCGGCTATCTCCCACGAGAGTGTGACTCGAGAAATAAAACTATCAGCAGGAAATAACTATGATCTTAATAATGCAGTGTCAGCAAAATTTGTTAGCTTCTAATTTTATAAAATAACGTGTATCATCATTGTTTACATCTGTGCAAAATGTTTGTAATAAGTATTAATGAAAAATATATAATATACGTCAAATTTATATAATATAATTAAATAGAGGGTTATGTAGTAGAATGATCGCAGTTATGCAGTTATTTATTACTACTGCAGGTTTTTGTAAATAATAAGAAAATAAATTCAAGCAATGAATTAACTTATCTGCAGCACTTGTTGCGTTAAATTAATTAAATGTATAATGTAAGAAAAAAATGCATAATAATGTTAGAAAGTCATTTTATAATTTTGTTTGATTATTATATACTTATCCTGTATAAATTTAATAGTTGAACACTTTTTTAACATTAAATTAGAGCTGAAATTGGTCGAAAGAATAAATTTTTAAAGTAATATTACCTTTTCTTCAGTTTATAATTTTTTTATTAACTATAAAGAACTGTCTTTCATATATATAATTTAATAACTTCTCAAAATAGCCACAAAAATAAAAAAAAAATTGTTTTTACCTGTATAAAAAAAAAGGTGTTCATGCATGCTTTACTTCTAAATCATATAAAAGAGAGACACTTTTAATACACTTCAAGATAATATATGGATATGGAGTGTGCCCTCTTTCAACCAGCATAACACAAGAAAAAGCTGAAAGCGGTCAAGAGGAGATATTTGTAACCTTTACTATTAAAGGCGGTAAATTTTTTTACATAAAAAAAAATCTTTTCAAAAAGTCACAAAGTCTACAAGTTTTACCGTAGAATTTTTAAAAGTCTTTCAATGAGATCATACGAGAGAGAATATTATTTTATTTTTTCTTCTCAGCTTGCTTTAGAAAACCCTCGCGCCCACGTATATATATAATATAGCGGCTATTGTAGAGCTTATGCGTGTATGGAACTATAATATGAGAGAGAGTGAGAGAGAGAGAAAAGGTATAGTAGGATTTATCATGCATGCTGCTCCCTTACTTCTCTCATACCGCATAGATTATTGCAGCTGAATGATTTTGAAAAGCCCGCCCGGCGCCAGCCACTCCAATAATACAACAACAGACACGTATAATAATATATAAAAAATATATATGTCTACTGCCTTCTCATTCCATATTATATATATGTGAGCTTGTCTGACGTGTAAAATGTCTATAGCTTTTAACTTTGGTAAGCCCACTCTATCGTATGCACAAGTAAGTAATAGGATTACCATAGTAACTATTTCAACTATAAGTCTTCTCACGAGAATCATCTGTGTGTTATCTTCTTCACATCACCGTGTGACAAGTGCACCAATGTTGTGTCATTAATGCGTCCAATCCATCATTTCATTTCATCAAATCAATTACGTAAAAATTATATTCTAATTTAGTATATTTACTTTTTCCTCATTTATATTTTAAGTGTGTAAATAAGATTAATTTATAAATTTAAATACTATATTTTGGGATTATATTTGTTTTATATGTATACATTAAAAATATCCCACCAAATATAAATATATAAACTTTTTTTGGATAAAATAGAAGTATGGTTTACGAAGAAAAAAATTTGCCCGGAAACACATGACTTGAATAAGCTTTTCTTTTTACTGTATTTAGGATTGATTTCTTATTTTATAAAAGAGTTGAAAGTATTTAAATATATAATAAGTTATTAGAACCTTGATAATATGTTCCAATTCTATAAGCTGCATGGGCTATTTATATTTTATATATTGAATAACTGAGAGGTTATTATAACTTCAACTAAATTTAAATATATAATGTTATATTTTCAAAGAACTTTCAATTTAAACTATATCTTAGAATTCTCAGTATTCTCAGTACATCGTGTATCACATTGAAAATCGAACTGAATTGAAAATTTAATGCAACACTGCTACCATTTGTGCATGAATATATTTATAGAATTCTACTTACTGTTGCAATTATTGTCACAGATTCGTGCAACTATAGTTACCAATTTAACATAAAATTCAAGCATTGAAATCTCTACATTTAAAAATTATTAATAATTAACCAGTCAAAAACTATTATAACTTTGACATATCTGCAAAGTTCGGAATATCAAAAGTTCGGTTCAAATTGTAACTTTGTAAAGAACCCTGATTCATATATAGTATTTCCACATAGTCCAATAATATGATTCCTCCTTGACTGGTATGCAACCAACTTGTCAGTAATGTATAAAGTGAAGTATAGTTTGCAGGCTGATGTGTATCTATTATCTCGTCTTGTGTTTCACACGCGGGTATAACAACATGGGGGGCGGTGTGAGGTGAGACTCCTCCCCGCGACTCTGCCTTGCGCCCGGTTCCACCAATCAGGTGAGCCGCTCGAGAGCGCTGGGAGCCAGCCATCGATCCGCGGAGTGTTGGTTACTGCAGTGTGCGAGCGCCGAGCCGCCGTACCGCACCGAGCGGCACCAGCACCTCCCGCGAGCCTGCACGGCCCTCGGGAGGACCCTGTAAGGACTGTGCATCAAGCAACCTCTGCAAGGACCGAGACACAACACGAGCAAGCAACGATATCAGGACATGAAGGTAAGATATCAAACTTTCTGATATAGTGGCTGTCGTAGTGGGCTTAATATATGGAGGAGCCACGTGTTACACTGTAAAAAGTGGTCGATGTTATTAAATTTATACTCTTATTATACATGAGCTAGAAGAGGAGAAAAGGTGTGCTTAAATTACTTTATCGACAAATAAATTTTATTATCAAATAAATTTTTGATTCATTGATGTACATCATCTTGTGACAGCACGGCTTGTTCGCAATGTCATGCACTATATAATATATTATAGTCTGTGAATGTGGTGAACTTTAACTGTTTTGGATAGCTAGACAGAGTAGGTTGGTCTTCTTATCGCTCCAAAATTTGCATAATAAATTATAATATATTTCAAATATATTTGTCTTTTGGAGATGTATAGCTCCATCAAATCAAACAGTAAAGTTCAAAAGTCCATGCTGTTCTGCCGATCTGTATAAAATCAAAATGCGATGCGCTTCTCATTAGCATTTAGCAATTTCTAAAAGTGTAAACAAAGTCCGAAGCTAAAGTCTAGAGTTGATGTTTAGTTTAGTAAGATATTGAGGGAGGGAGGAGGGAGAGAAACTTCACCACAAATAGAATCATGAAAATCACATGGATGGTATGTTGCTATATATCATTATAGTGCATGCCTTGTTTTTACGTTCAATAATTTTAAGTAAAAATAAAACAAAACTTTAATGTAAATATATATATTATAGCCATATTTTGTTACATCCGAAGCAAATTTAAAAGATACATAATGCGTTTGAGCAAATTTCATCTATGACTAGCTACTGGAGGTTTAATATAGTGATGATATTTCTGGAGAACATTTTTCATTTAGCAAATGCAGGCGTTTTCCTTGTTTGTCGTTATTGTTAAGTCTTAATATCTTTTTCATGCTCTCAGTCTCAATTTATGCAATTTATGTATGAACAAACAGAGGGATCCTTTTAATATTAACATATAATTGTTATAGCACAACGAAAAACAAAAATGGGAAACAGAAAAAAGCTTCTACATTTAATTTTAATGTAACAAAATGTTATAATACCCATTTTTTAATATTATACTGCATGTATACATGCAATTTAACTCCGATTATTAAACTAAAAATACTTAAATTGTGACCAAATTTGAAATTTCACCTTTATTTTTCTTATTTAATTGCCTATACCCTGCGGCTAAATTTTATTCACTATATCAGTATACAATCATTATATAGAACTATATTATAGATCAAGCGTTAATTAAAAATGCGACTGCATGATACTTTCTTAGCACAGTAACATGGGTTTATTTTCTTCGATCACGTTGAATGTGTACTAATGTATACATAATATATTATTATATATATATATAGCTTGTTCAATTATAATATTGTTCTTTATTCGAATCACGTATGTATTTGTTTTTTTTAAACTTTAGAGAAGATCTCCACTTTCTAAATATTCTGATGCCAATATATTATAAATTTCAATTTTATTTAAATGTAGTGTTATCAAAAGATAAATTTTAAAATTATTTCGATTGCATGTTAAATTGTTTTAATTGTTTCCAAACTGATTTTCAATTTTGATGATGTTCAGTGATAATAAATTACAAATTACACAATAAAATCAAATTGTCATTTTGATTAAATATAGTTAGAAAATTAAACCCCCATGTATTACATTTTCTTTGTAGTTTAATTATCAATTATAAGAAAACAAAAGGGCAACATAAAATACAGCAATGAATTAGAATATTTTTTAATTATACTATTATAATAATGTATTATAATCTCATAATTAATTAATACAAGAACGAATTATAATATTATATATACTTATAATATCATATTTCCTGTAACAAATCATATTAATTATTAATATATTGAATACATATATATTTTTACATATAAATATTCAATATATAATAATGATTCTGCTGTATGAAAATAATACAGATAACTTGAATTTATTGAAATGTATTAATGCGATGCTAACGAGTGTTATTTATTAACATTTTTATCGAAGCGAGACTTGAACGGTGGAGACCGAATCAAGTGCAGCGAAGATTTCCTTTATTGCGAACTAACAAGTTTTATTAAATACATGCAGTTTTATTGTGCATCATTAGCAGTCATGTTTACATGTATGTTCTTCATCATATAAGTGATTAAAATAAATATGAAAAGGAGATTTTGTAATCGATAGTGATAGTAAAGTGGATCAACAATTTAGTATTAATATTGTACATGGTAGATAAGCACACATATCAAGGACTCTTTATAATTTAAAATTAGAATCAGGCGCTGTGGATAACAACAATATAAATATTAATAATTATTACTATTTTGTTTATATAATTTTTTTTTATTTTTTAAATATTCAACTTTGAGTTCTACATGCAACATGCATGTTTGAAGAATTTTGTTTTCCGGTGCTTTTTTTTTTATTAAAAAATTGGCTTACTTTGAAAAAAAATCCACATTTAATGTACATTAACTATATTTTTTCTATAATATTTCCTTTGACTGTTAATTGTACGTATACTATTTACTTAAAATGTAATTTGTTTATGTTTTATTTTATCTTACTTTTATAGTTCTTGACGTGATTCATGTTGTCTGCACAGCCAATTGTTCCAATATAGTATTATAATTATTATTAATATCATTATACTGTATTATTACTTGAAATTTAAAAAAGTCCTATTTTCATTCAAATTCAGGTTTAATTTTGTTGACTGAATACGCTCCGATTTCTTATATATTTATGTAAAATTCTGTAGATTAGAAAAAAATATCAATTTTCAATTAAAGTATACAAAAAACACTACCTCTTAATATATATATATATATATATATATATATATATATATATATATATATATATATATATATATATATATATATATATATTTTTTTACAGACTATACACAATTACAAGTATTGAAGAGATCTTCAAATAATTTTAAAAGACTGTCTGCTGAATAATTATTTTAAAATACTATCTGCTTCTTGCGCAGAATTGACTGATGGAGATCAGAGAGCTCAAGTGACACCGACATTTGTATGATAAGGGTATGTTGTCGTTCTTCTGCTACTGCTGCACTTCTGGTCTCTATAACGAGAAAGCACTCGATGCAATGTTCCGGCCCGCCGAGGAGTTCTTACATCAACATAACCGAACTAAATAAATAAACACGACTAGAGCGATCACTTTTTATTATTATTATTATTATTATTATTATTCCTTTTTTTTTTTTTAGTCGTGGACACATGAAACGACGTCACGTGAGAATTTTTCTAAAGCTGTCTTGTCTGTTCAGAGAGCTCAAGATTATTGTAATGTCATGCTATACGATAGGAAAATTGATAGTTATAACAAACCCAAGCAAGGCAAGCAAGCAACCTACCGCCGACATCCATGTTATAATAGCAACAGCAGAAGGCCTATAGATTTAACTCACGAAGTATTTTTTTTTTCTATTATAATATTTTTGTGAAGTGACGGAGCTGTATATTTATATATGAGAAAACTTTATATGATATCGCAACATCAGAAAATTTAAAGACGTAACTCATACCTTATTTCATCCCAAAGCGACGTGCAGTATTGTTACCACTGAGGCGCAGAGACCCCTTGCTTTCTAAGTATTTTCTTGTATCACATTCCAAAACACATAAATATTAGTTCTGTATCAAAATTTCCCTCTTAACTGCATTTCAATGTTAAGTCGGATTGTAACCCTGCAGCTTTTACTACAATTAAAACAGAAGTTTTTTAAATTCCCTTTATTTCAATTTTTGATAATTCAAGTTTAAAACGCGTAGGACTAGAATTAAAAAAAAATATTGCAACCTAAATAATTATAATATAAAGGCACCACATAATTGTTTGTTGTTTGCTATAAAACAATATTTTATCGTATAATTCTCTATATAATAAACATGTCCGCATACATGTCAATTAATGCATACACTGTAAATAAAAATTTATATTAATGAGGACTTTTTGTAAATTCTAAATAGTGGCCACATTTTTCAACCAGCATTGACTTTATGTTCTTGTACTTTTATAAAGAAATCAAATATTCGTCATACATGCATACTATTATTAATAATATATGAATTAAATTCCTGCATGGATAAATCAATGGTAAAATATTTTTTAAATAAACAAATAATTTTCAATCTGGTTACACAAATTATATTATTTGTTTTTGGAGTCTATATTATATGATATATATAGAGTTATAGATAAATTTGGGTAGCAAGAACACTGCAAGATGTGTAATAAAAATGTTCTTGATAAAAATCATCAACTTTTAAAGTAATTTTTTTAAAAAAAGAGGCTATTAACAAAGAACATAATGCGTAACAACAACTATATGCTTAGTGTTATTAACAATAGTACTGTCTTTACAGATTCACATTAGATAATCTCCGGAAATAAAATTTTTTTCAGATTCAGCATAAAAATTGTTGCTTTAAATTAAGATAGGTACAGATAATACGCCTCAAATGTTCAACACAGCGTCATCCGGTAGTAATGTGATGGCTCTGATATGCTGTACTGCATGTAATTAAATTATTTTTAATTTTAAAACTATTTGAAGTAATTCCGATTTTGTTTAAATTATAAATGTAACAATTTATCTTAATTATAGAAAATGAATTTTTGTGAGTACAAAAAAAAAAAAATAACGAGAATCCTAAACATAGAGAACTTCACGTAAAAGCGACCGAAAATTATGAAAAAGACAATTAATACAAGTTAAATTATTTTATTTTAATTTAAACGATAATAGCAAAAAACAAAGGATCTTCAATATAATTTTTTTTTTTTATCCCGCGCGGGGATGACATGAGACCCATGACAGCTCTGTTGTTTGTCATTGTAATTGATTTACCTTTTTAACTGTGTTTATTTTATATTATTTAATATGTTAATATTGAATGAGCCATTTTAAAAAAAAATATCTTTGTGTACATTTTAAAAGCAAAACATGTTATGGTCCGATGACCCAGGTCTGCGTGAAAGTGATAACAATCGCCTTTTTTCCTAAAAATTGTTAGTAATTTTTTTTTCCGTAATTAATTACTGTTGGATATTTTTATCAATCATCTAAGAAAGGAAACATAATTTAACATTTTTGACACAGTTCGCAAACAATGTAAAAAATCAACAATACAATAATAGGGCTGGCTGTCATATATAATTATATTATATGTACATATAACATAATATCCAACATATTTTATGTAACATAAAAATTATTTTCTTTCGAAATGAAACATGCATCACTATACCGACATTTACAAACAATTTAAATTGTAAATACTTGTTATAAATGAAATTACATAAAATATTATAAATAGTATGAAATATTCTTTGGTCAAAAATGAAAGGGCAAATAATATATTATTAAACAAATTATAAGTTTTTTATTATTGATGTTGACTACTGTTATTAATCATTATAAAAAATTGTTAAGTTAATATTCTTTGGCAACAACTTTCATTATAATATATACATCAAAATGTAATATGATAATATTATAGTTAAAGGAATTTTCTTTAGATTATTAATAATATTGAGAGATGTAGATGGAATGGAACGAGGGAGAGTAGTGTATAGGTAATAGCAGTGTTAAGTGTCGGGCTCACCTCTGGAGTGTGGATATATCTCTTTATGTTAATACTGTGATGGCGCGCGGATGATTAAGTCGCCAGTGGCAGGAGGCCGCGCGGGAGGTGGGCCTCACTCAGCAAACCTCGACAAGCAATTACTTAAAATAAAGCAGTCACTTGGAGCCAACCGAACCTCCATTTCGTGTCATTTCTTGGCCATACATTATACATAAAATGATCTAACTTAAGATATTTTATTATTTCTATAAGCACTTAAAAAATATATATTCTTATTTATTCTTTAAAAAAAATACATGTATATATGAATATCCATTAAAATTTTCTCAGCTTCTTTTTGAACATCAAATAGTTTAAAAGACCTAAACTATGAAATAAGATATTAGTACGTATATTTTATAATATAAATAAAAAATAACATTTTATGTTAAATTTAAAATATAGAAATGTATATTTTTAGGTAAATGTTTAGTAATATATTATAATACAAAATTAAATTATACTTTCGTATACATATGCATAGTTAAATTAGTAATCCTTGAAAGCACTATAACGCTGGATTTCAAAACATAACAAAATTTTATATATATATATATATATATATATATTATATATATATATATACTGTATAATATATGTTGCATGTATATAATTATACATGCGTGTACCTATAACATAATACTGTGGACAAACTATATAAATTATACTAATTTATTTTCATTATTTACAGATTTTAGATCACTGCGTCTTGAATAGACAATAATGGTTGCATTTTTTTATTTCATAATTAGAAAATAAACATTAAATTAAGCTTTTCTGAATTTTTTCAGATTTTTTGGAGTGCGGGAACTAATTTTAAAAAAATATTTAAAATGTCTGAATTTGGGTGGTACACCTGATGGGACAACCGTGACGTCATCGACAGCCAATCACAGCTGCCGTGACATCATCAACAGCCAATCACAGCACGACAAATGACGTCATGGTTGTCCCATCAGGTGTACCACCCAAATTCAGGTATTTTAAGTATTTTTTTAAAATTAGTTCCCGCACTCCAAAAAATCCGAAAAAATTCAGAAAAGCATAATTTTAGGTATATTTTCTAATTATGAAATAAAAAAATGCAACCATTATTGTCTATTGTTTACATCTTGTCTCTGCAATTTTCGTATATTACGAACGTTCCATGACATCTTTGTTGATGCATGCATAGAATCTATAGATTGCTGGCCTTTGATAATTACAACTAAAATATTTAATTTACAGCAATATTACTAACAAACGCTAGCAGTTCATAATAATGTATTCTATAACCAGTCGAGCTGAGATAATATACGGCACGATTCACGAAGCAGTTAGCCAGGTTTCTAACCACGTTTAGCTTAACCACATTTAACTAGGGTCGTTTAACACGTAAAACAGGTATAGTTAAACGTGGTTAAGCTAAACGTGGTTAAGAAACCTGGCTAGCTGCTTCGTAAATCGCCCCCATAAGTGTCCAATAGTTGTACAATCTTTGTCTTCGAAATATATAAAATTATTTCGCCCTGAGGTTAGGCAAACTACTCACGTCAGTACCAAAACAGAATTTGTTACATAAATATATTGAGCGCATATTGGTTATTATTGCACCCTCGTGACGTCAGCTAGCCCAACAGTAGGCCAAATAGACTTGATTTTAAGTCAATTTGATGCTGAACATGTTGCCTAACTTGAGGGTAACTTTTAGCACTTTATTAATAAAGTTGAAATAACTAATTTAATTCTATATATAATATGAAACTGTAATCATTTCATTAGATAATCGCCAAATCATGCAGTTGTTTAAAGCTACTGCAGTGTATGCGATACATAATTATTATACGTACGTCCCAGACCCAATGCGATGATGTATTCGCGTTAATTTGAACAATTTATCCCTACTATATTTGTTGCAACTTCTTGGCTCGTGTGTAGTTATAACATTTTTAGGCCGATGAACGAAAATAATTCATTTTTCTACATTTCTTGGTTCTAGGCAAGTTCTACATTAAATATACAATATATTATATTAAATACATAATATAAAATTTATAACTCATACATATTAAATTAAACTTTAATTTTAAAGAATAAAGCTTATTTTTTTGAATTTGAATTTGGATTTGAATTTATATAAATGCATGAAAACATGTAAATTTAACATGCACAATAGAATTTAATCAATTTAGGTTCTAATTGTACACGAGAGAGTATGCAAGATAAAAACAGTTCAATACGGCAAATTTTTTATCAATTTATAAATTCTATTGCTTACAGAGTTGGGTAATTTACAATACATTATATTTAAGTATTATTTTACAATTAATTCACCAGTACATTGCTTTTGCATGGTTTTCTCGTTCTCCTGTAGCCCTCAAGCTTTATATAATATATAAATAAAATTCTCACAGCCGGAGAAGCGGAGATCGGCGCCAGAGTTCCACCTATAACGTGTACATTTTTTATCTTTATAATTTGATACTTCCAACTTTCAACGTGAATCAGTAAAATTTAATATTTATCTACACACTATATAGGTAAGCAGTAAAGCTTTAAAATTTTAATAGCATTTTCTATATAATATATAATACCAAAATTCAATTCAATTCAATTCAATTCATTTATTTAATCACTGGATGTACAAGTACAACATGGATTACGTCATTTTACAAAATATAACAAACAAACACTAAAACACTTTACAACAAACATAATATAATACTAACAGTTTACTAATAACCTGGCAAATATAATTAATATTAATTATTTATACAAAAATATTTAGAAAATCACACTAGACAATATATCTTCAGGCAACTTATTGCTAAAAAACATCTTTACAGAATAAAACTCTTTGTTAATAAGTATTTGTTTTAATTTTTCTTTAAATAATTTAATATTTTCCACCTCTCTCAGACACGATGGTAAAAAGTCATAAATTTTAGATGTCTGATAAGCAGAACTTTTTTCCAAAAAACTTGAGTTATGCACTTCTAAAGCTATTTTTTCTTTATTTCTTGTATTATAAGAGTGCAATTCATTATTATGTGTATATAATTCTGGGTATTTTTTTTTAAAAAGAGCACAATTTAGTATATATAAACTAGGCAATGTTAACATTTGAAGTTTTTTGAAATGGCTGACGCATGAATCATGCTTTTTAAAACGCAAAATTGTCCTAAGAGCACGCTTTTGTAAGACAAAAAGTCTATTTAGATGACTTGGATAACTACCCCAAAAAATAATTCCATAAGCCAAATGGGAGTAAACATGAGCATAATAAAATGAAAGTAATGTATCTTGTGATACACTATCCCTTAGCAAATAAAGAACAAAATTAGCCTGATTGATTTTTTTACAAATTTCTTCAATATGAATACTCCAATCCATGGACTCATGTATGTTTAGCCCAAGAAATTTAATATACTGGACCCTTTTAATTAGTCCTGATTCTGATTTTATGCGACAACTATGATCGAGTTCCTTCCTTTGCGAGTGAAATTGGATAAAAAAAGTTTTATTGGTATTCAAAATTAATCTGTTATTTAGACACCAAGATTCAACCTCTTTTACTGTACCATTAGCCTTAAAAATTAATTCTTCTTCAGTATCTGCTGACACTATTGCAGTCGTATCATCCGCAAATTTTACAATGTCAGCAAAAGTAACATTTTCTGACAAATCATTGGTTCCTACACTAAAGAGGGTAGGAGAAAATTTTCCACCCTGAGGCACACCTAGTGATATAGGCCTGGTGGAAGATTTCGTATTACCAAGTTTTACGTATTGTTGCCGATCAGAAAGAAAATCGATGATATTTTTTATATACCATCATTTCATCATAAATTTAAAATAAATTTACTTACGAAAAAAAAAAAAAAAAAAAAAAGTTTAAAGATTTTTAACGTCAAGCTCCTGTTTCATTGACTTTTTTCTTTTATAAAATATTGTCTCCAGAATAATAAAAATATATACAGACAAGAAGACTCAAACATATAAGTAAGTGTAGGTTTGAATGTGGTATGATGTTTTTTTTTTTTTTAGTAGACGCCACCCCATTGTGCCGAGTTTCTTACACGTATATATATATATATATATATATATATATATATATATATATATATATATATATATATATATATATATATATATATATATATATATATATATATAAGTATTTTTAGTATTTATATGCAAGACATTAGTGGTCTTCTCACTATAATACTATGAGAGCCGGACACTCTATAATATTATATTATGTGTCATCTGTATTTATGTATTACCCGCTATAAATACCCGCACCCTCTCTCTCTCGTCTTACCTGGCTGCTGTGGAGGTGTTGGCGGGACGTTACAACTCCAGTGTATTCCAGCATCACAGTATCTTGCTTGCTTTCCTTTTACTTTATGTTGAATATCCTTGCCGCTGTAGCTGTGGACCGGCCGAGCTGTCAAGACTTTGACATATTAGGCGAAGAGACATTCTTACCTTACCACATCCATCTTATCAAATGTCTAATATTTTTTTAAAACATGTGTTCTTATACTTGCACATTTTCAATGTCGAAATACTTCTGTATCATCTTTTTTTATATAATATAAAAACATGGCATGCTTTATTTTATATAACTTTGTAGTTATTTCTTTTTTGTTTAATGGCCACACCCAATGAAATTATTTTCATAAATAAATAATATTTATTTATTAAAGTTTATATGCACGTGTAATAAATAATGTGTTGTTGGTTTAATATATAAAAAAGTACAAATGCATGTTTAACTTGTATATAAACTTGAACTAGTTTTCCATATATATTATATTATATATATAATTTGTAATTCAATTTCTTATGACAGTGACTTGGAATTCACATTGACATTATTATTTTACATATTTATAAATTTTTATAATGTATACAAAGTTAATTTGTTTCAAGTTATTTTATTAACTTTGAGATGTCTAATATATCATTATTATATAAAAATTAAAAATGTCATTGTCCACTCTTTTATATAAAATTAATAATAAAAATTCTCTGATAATTCTCATGCGTCCTATTACATGATCATGTCAGGTCATATAATCTCATGGAATTTGTTCGTACATTTGCGGCAACAACTAAGGGGAGAAGTGATTATTGACAAGCAAACATATCGTGTGCTCCATGTCGGTTAGCAGTTCCCTTGTGCTCCCGTGCATCATTTACACGTTGAGCATCAGAGTCAAACATACCTGGTACAGACATGCAGGTAAAAACGAGGGGTGACGAGTGAAACCATTTTAACAACTAGAGAGCAGATTAGTAACACTCGTGTTTGCCCCTGAAGTTAATTAAGAGGACTTTATTACTACAACTCTTTAATGTTTTATTGCATATAAATATAACATGATACGTTGTATAGTACTAATTTATTATGTAAAAAATAATTAATTATGTTAATAAATTTATCGTTGTCAGATTTGTGAACTGTATCATGTATAATAATAAATAAATATAATATAAAGTTTGGATTTATTGAAAAGAAAAATCAGTAATTCGTGAAAAATAAATTTGGTAAATATAAAGAAAATTCTTTTATTACTTATAACATAAATTCATAATTTGGAATTACACAGAGTACGCGCATCCAATGTAAAGTAATAATAGGGTTCTTCATAGAATTAAATAATTTTAATTACAAAATTAAACAATAAAATATTAAACAGTAAAATGTAATAATGCTGTCACCTTGAATGATTTACAAAAATATATCAATTACTATTTTAAATACAAAAAAAAATATATAAATATATTTTTATTGAACTAAGATTATAGTGTATAATGTGCAGCACGGGCATTCTATAGCGTGATGTATAAAGTCACGCTAATTAATCAACTGCGTGCATTTTGATGCTGATAAAGTCACCTAACCTCCGGGGGAAATGATATTAAAAATATAGACACTTCATCTCAGCTTGAGTGTGTAAATCATGTCATTAAATTTTCATTTTTTACTTATAAATTATAAAATCAGTAGTAAAAAATTGTAACGAAGTTTATATAACGTATATATGTGAATGTATAAATATATATATATCATACTTATGTACACGAAAAGTATAAAATGTAATGGCGTTGCATGCATTTTCATATCATAATAACAAATATTATATCTTTATAAAAGCAGTAAAGTAAAATTTTAAGTGTTAAAAAATTAACATGCAAAATTTATACTTGTAACTGGTTATTGAAATTTACATACATTATGAATCGGCAACTCGGTACTTTTACAACTTGTATCATATTTGTGTTTGCAGTCTATTCATTATATGATTTATAGGATGTAAAAATTCAAATTGAATTGTTGAAGGACATTAATTTAAAATTATTACTTCTCTATAAAATAGAGTACAACAATGAATGTGCAACGTAGTATGTTATTATCATTTATATTTTATTTTAGAACTTCTAATGCATTCATATTATTATAGCAATATTTTTATTGAAATAATTAAATTTAAAATCAGGACTTCTATTTGAAAATGAACATTGATTTAATTACAACCGTTGTATAAATTATTACCTGTCAGCTTTATGCATCTAAAAATTACTCAAACTGTGCACGAAACATTGTAGTATATAATGCAGTATGCAGTGCACTATAACATACTACAATGTTCAAATTTTCAACTGATTGATAAAATGATCCCAGACAAAACCAGATTTTATTTAAATGGCGGTTGCCATAAAGATTAGCAACTGCTACTGGAAGGTAAATTATGGAATCCTCTATAAATTACTCACCACCCTTCCTGAATGAGGATAAACCTCAATCAGGAAGGAAAGTCACAACCCGCTATTTAAATTGCTAAAATATGGGAACAGTTTTTCAAAATTCTATTCTAGATTGAGTTCATAAAAAAAATGGACATTAAAATCAAATTTGTTTGCAACCAGTGTAAAACTGGGTCCACTAGAGAAAAAAAATGCACAAAAACAGCAATCTGTATGGACGTAAAATATTTCAAATTATATTTCTGGAGACATCAACGCGGGGTGGCGAACACTTGAAATGTTAATCGTATCAGTATCCACATTTGCACATCAGTACATTATCATTATATTATAGTAAACAAGGTTGTGAACTATAATTGTCACACGTAAATACGATAACATAACGATTACGATATATCCTTTACACGTTTTGTATAATATAATAATGTCAGTGAAGGATTACTCTTTGCTATATAACTAATGGCCCGTAAAAAAAATTATTGTATTATTATAAGAACAAGCCATTTTTGTTCACCCTATCTTTTGCAAAATTGCGGTTGACTATACATTTCAAACTCCATTTGACTTTTTGTCAGTATATAATGTATATAAAATTCAACTACTTCCCCCCTCTTCTTTTATAAGCAGATGTTAATATGGTAAAGTCACATATAATATGTATATATATACTACAGGATGTTTTGTAGGTTATTCAATATATAACTCCGCCTTTATGATCATAAGTACGGTAGCACGCCCAATATTACATTAGGTCCAGCCCTCTCAACTTTGGAAGCTCAAACCTCCGTAACAAATCAATGGATCGTAGAGATGATACAAGTTAGAGATGAGAGAAATATTGAGGATAGGGGGAAGGGCAGGTGATAAGCTATACTACAAACTGCATATGTATAGCTAAATATAAATGAAAAAAAGATAGAGTACTATATATACTACCACAATTGAAAAGTTCAGTTACAAAAGCCGATACTGTTGCCCTCTTTTGTAAAAACTGAATAGAGAGAGTGGGGATGGATTGACTCTAAGCTTTTATGCATAGAAGACCAAGTTTATAGATATATATATGTAGAGAATATAAACCCCCTCATATGTATAACCAGCATGTTTACGGCCTTGTTAGAAGTATAGGAGGTATATATGTCAACGGTTTAAGAGAGGTACGACTAAAGAAAAAAATATATCTATAGTAAAAAAAAAAAATAATAATAATATAATATAATATACTCTGTGGGATACTTTTTAGTACCTCCTGCTAAGTTTTTAAATGTCCTTTTTAAACCAGGAGGCTTAAATTTTTCAACTTTGTATTGCAAAAACGAATAATAATAAACACTCTTTTATATACGAAAAAAATGGTGACATTACAAAAACACCTTCTTGACTTAAAAGGAAGGAAGAGAGAGAGGTGGAGATAGACTCACTATATATGGTCAAGAAAACACAATTTTGGTTCACATCTTTCGCTCCCTCGTCACTAAACTTGTCATATTCTTTACATTGGAACGGGCCGCGTGCGCCTTCTGGACTAATTTGCGACGCCCGGTTGACACTTACTCGTATATGGTCCAGCGGGAGATCTCATGAGCTCGACTCTCGTCAAACTTTCACACGCCATAAAAAGTGATCTCTATCTCAACAGACATGTCACATTTAAGCAATCATACTCTACTACATTTTCGCACATAAAAATAGCATAAATCCAACAACAACATCCTGCATGGATAAATATTAAATCCTACTAGGGGTTCTCTTGTATAGCTTTTAGCAAGTTAATTTATTTATTCAAATTGTGATGGTATTTAAATGGGAACAAAGTTTTAAATGAATTTTTTTGGTTTGATGTTTTTTTCTTGGTGAATATATTAGCAATACATAACAAAAACATGACTTTACAAAAACGTGACTATAATTCATATATTACGAGGCTCAACTATTACAAATTACAATTAATATATCATAATTATATATACATTTTGCGCACTGGACTTTAAAATTAATATAAAATTATATTATATATTAGAAATATATATATATATATATATATATATATATATATATATATAAGATTAGATAAAAAAACAAAATATTAAGAGGTGCAAATAAAATATCTTAGTACTTGACTTTATTTTTGATTCCTTTAATTTAGGGGTGTATGTTGCTGTTAATCGTATACTAATATCTCAAGTTGGTAATTTTTATAACGATTCTTTACGTGATTTTTAAACATAATAAGTATATAATATAAACCAAGATGGATTTTTTTTAGTACTTTTTTAATATCTCGATTTTCCAATGCAATAAAAAAATATAGCAAAATTTTACTTGTTATTTGTTAAATTATGTAATTAAAATAGTATTTCTATTTAAGTTACGCTGGTCACGATTATTAATAAGAAATAATATAAATAATTAAACTCAACATCACCATATATATACAGTATTATACAATTATTTTATTCAATAAAATAATAAAAATTCCTATCATTATGTATGTTTTTTTTTTTTTTTTATTGTATGACACATAATAAATAACTTTATGACCCATTAAAATACATGAACGGCAAACATTTTGATCAAAGGACTCTTGATATTGCATGCAACTGTCAAGACGTTACAACATCGCTCTGACGTTTTCTATGATTAATTTTTGTGCTGTCGGTATTGAAACGATTCAGAAGGTCCAAGGCATTTGGAGTGGAGTTCTTTCTTGTTGTGGCGGCGCTTGTGGGGCTAGTTGCTCCGGGCCCTGGCGTGTGTCCGCGAGGTCCGGTACTTTGAGGTGTGCTGCACACTGGAGTGGGAGGCTGGAATCTTAATTCAGGGCAATCGGTAACATATACTATACATAATGGACAACATGCATGAAAAATTTTTATTACAGAAATGAATAGAGGGTATCAAATTATGCTACTCTGATTTTTTTTTTCGATTTTTTTGAGACCCAGAACTATTTTTAAATAATTATTGAAAGTGCGGCCACGCCCCCTGGAGGCGTCAATAGGCGTCCAGTCTCTATCCTTTTTTATTAAGGATTCAGGGGTGTCAACTTAACTCACAGAACTTTCAATAATTCTTTAAAAATAGTTCTGGGACTCAAAAAAATCTGAAAAAAATTAGAGTAGCATAATTTGGTACCCTCTATTCATTTCTGCAATAAATTTTTTTCATACATGTATGTTGTCCATTATAATATATTCAGGATTTGGTTGATCTGACGTCATGATTTTTTTCCCCTTTTCTTCCAACAGAATTCTAATGGGAGGGTCACGTGACACCAGGTCATCCATATTATGATTGCTTTAAGGATGTAAAGAGAAAGATAGACTCTGTCCATTAACTGCGGTATCTTCAGTAAACAGTTCTATAATATTATTCAAATATGTTTGACACATTTTATTGGAAATATTTGGAAAACCCAAGGAGGCTTCATACTGCATGCACTTGAATTTTGTTTTGAACAGTGTAAGAGTTAAAAATGATTAATGATTCATTAGAAGAATTTCTAGAGCGCGTATTACTCGCAGAGTTTTTGATTACAGGAGAATTTCTCGCTACTTGTAATAAAAATCTTTTGCGATTACATATCATGTTACAGAGCATGTTCTATTTTTCTGCCGTGCCAGATTTTCTCTCAGCGTTATCACAATCAAAATCGCGGCACGTAATATTGTTTTACATCATTTTCAGAATACATTAATTATGGTTTTTGATTTTTTTTTTTTTTTAACTGCAAAGATATTAGTTTTGGACTATACAAATATACAAATCTTAATCATCAAGATATGTCAATTGTTCAAAGTTCAAAGTCTTATTTATACATTAAAAATTCCCAACTCCTTTAATAAAAAAATCTACAGGATGAATAACCTTTTTATTCAATTTTCTAGAGCTTATGATAAAATATACTCTCTTAGCTTCAAAAAAAATGTTCTAAATGTAGCTATGACGAGTTGTATTGATAAATCTGAGCATACAGTATAAATAAATATAATAGACATGCAAATAAAAAGTACTCTGTGAGTAAAAAAAATCAGCTATATAGATAGCCTGAATATATGCACACTTAATATTCATGTATGATGCCTAACAGGTCTAACTTGAATAACATTTTGAACTAAGTCGCTGTATTATAAGTTCACGGGTTCAAATTTTTGGAAAATTCTCAATTTCAAAGCTTATTTTTATAATCACCAAATACTTATAGCTGAAATGAGTTCAAGTAATGGTATTATTGATTGCAAAAATTTATAGTTGCTTTAAATACTCATAAATTTTGAGAGATTTCATCATTATAATGGCTATTAAAATTTTATATAGAGTATATATATATATGTTAATGTTATACAGTATTCACAGAACAACAATGTATAATATTAGAACTCCCATTATTTCTTCTCTATTTTTCTTATTATTCCAGATTAACTATTTAAAAAATTACATCTAAATTATGCAACTGCTAATTTAAAGTAATATTAATAAACTGTATTTTAATATGTTGTCTTTACTCTTTGTTTATCCGCTATTTCAGATACTAAACAAAACTTTTTCCCTCTTCTCGAGCTTTAGCTCATTGAGATGTAAGCACAACTTTGTATCTAAAAAAAATATGTATTATGTAAATTTATAATGAAAAAAAAAAAAAAAAAAAAAAATCCGTGTCATTAAGAGTTTAAAAAATATGAAACGAAATTCGTACTTTAAACGTACGTACAAATCTCCGTCAAAAAAGTAAACAGTGCGTATATACCAATCGCTCATTCCCACTCTTCATGATTAATATAACATCATTTTCATATAAGACTTGTGACTTGTCTTCAAATTGTAATTCTAACTGTAAATGTACCTATTAACATCATAAATTTCCTAACCGCTTTGCAAAATTTATTTTTTCTATATAAGATCATGCAGTGTACGGCAAACTATAATAACTTGGTATGGGCCCTCAAGGCGGCCCGACTAGAATCTGTAGAGGCTGCTCTTCTGCTGCTACAAAGTTTGATGGATCGTGTCGTCAGCGACGAGTGTCAGCCTCCCCTTCTCATTTGTTCGTTTACACCTTCTCTACATCGAGACTCATTAATTAAATCCTTTCCCCTCAATCTTTCCGAGCCCACTCAAGAAGTTTTTTTTTTTATATTGCTATATACCTATTTGTTATATACTTTTAGTTTTACAATTTGAATATTACTATAAATTAT
Organism: Siphlonurus alternatus; assembly: GCA_949825025.1. Taxonomy (NCBI): domain Eukaryota; kingdom Metazoa; phylum Arthropoda; class Insecta; order Ephemeroptera; family Siphlonuridae; genus Siphlonurus; species Siphlonurus alternatus. The sequence goes on from OX463781.1 coordinate 12,533,490, forward strand.
TCGTTCTTTTTTTTTATTTCAAAGTATCTGTCTATACATTTTAACTTCAGATGAGAGTGTCATGAAAGTCAGTAGTTATAATTTCTCATGATGTTACTTAATATGCAGAGACTGTATAGCTTACCAACTATACTTTTTCATATTATTATAGTCTTCAGCATTATATTATATATAAAGATGCGAGATGGACCCCCAACGGCGAACATAATACGAATCTTGCCGCGCTTCTGAGAACTATATAGCGTCTGTCTTGTGCATATAATAATTTTATACATATTTACATGGATAGATCGGACGTTTTATATGCATAGTATAGATAGTGATTGATATTTGTCATTAAATAAATTTATTTCAACAATAAATTATTTATGAATATATATTAAAACAATACTCTTTTTCAAATAAAACTAATTTTTGTTATCACATATTATCTTATTATTTGCGTTTTCTAAATCAAACGCAGATATAATTATAAATGTTGATTATTAAAATTTAAAGATATTTAATATAATTTTAACAAGTGGATTTTGATATAGAGTATCTTTGTATAATGTAGAAATCGAGGAAAATTAGAACTATAGCAAAGTGAAAACTATATAAACTCAGTCAATTTGAATGTAAATAAAAATCTTAATTTCAAAAACTTCAATATATACATTAAAATTTTAACATTCACATTATGTATATTTGTAATTTAATTTATGATGAACGAATGATTACGAATTTTTGATGAGTTTTGCTATATAGGAGACCAGAGATCTGTAATTAATATATATATATATATATATATATATATATATATATATATATATATATATATATTATGCAAGGGCTTTTGAAAACAGAGACGCCATCAGAGTTAAGCTTCAACAAAATGTAGCTTAAAGTTATATCAGGTCTTAAGTTAAACTGACTCATCTATAGATTCTGTGTTGAATGTTAAAAATGAAAAACTTTTGAAACAAATAGCTCATATCTTAATTTATTGTTATTCAAATTTTACGCACTGGCATCAAGGTGTGGGATAATTTTGTACTGGCAGGTTGACTGCAGGCGTCTCTCAGGCGAGAAACAATGATCTCACATCCTCGGTTCCCTGGCCTCTTGGCCGAGAGCCGCTGCCGCAGTAATTAAAAAACTGATGTAAAATTAATTCAGCGTTAAAAGACGGGGCAATTTCAACGCACGGTAGGCAAAGAAACTCTTTTTCTCTACTATTTTAACGCCTGTGGGATATATATATTTTCTTTTATTATAGACTAATTATTATTTGAGGGAGGTCTATCGTATACCATTGAGATTCAATATTAAGGTGATGCTATTAATTAACCTTCACTATGAGAATAAATTAGTTTAATTAGTCATTTGGCCTTCTGTAGGTCAGAAAATGTCTTCCATGAGGTTGATGGTTAATATCCCATGCTGCGTATATCCGTGGTGCCGCGCGGATGCATGCAGTCTTATAGGAGTGCATATAAAACAGAGTCGCATGTTTTAAGTTAGATGGACGCAAGATGTGCATTTATTTTATAATCCATAAACAACAAGAAGACTCAATTCATTACAGATCATTAAATTAAAAAATGACCATATTTAAAAAATATAATTATATGTATGGTAAAACATAAAAACCTAAGTTTTGTAAATTTCAGTAATATCACAGTAATTTGTTTACGAAATTATTATATAAAAATCAAATAAGTGAAAAACAACATCTTTTACATATTTATAAGAGCAACTGTGAACTTCGATTATACTATCACTATCAGTACATTTTATTTTAAGAATGTATAGTCTGTTATATATGGGCGTCGTTGTTTATATAGAAATATGCATTATCTTAAAACAGGAACTTCCCAATTAATAATAAGATCAATTTTCAATAATTACTCTCTTTGATCAACTTTTTACAAGCCCCCCACCCCCTCTTCCAAACCCCAGGGAGAATGGATGCCTCCAGCTGAGCGGATGAGTCTACGGCCACGGGCAAAGCGATGCCACCCAGCGCGATCTCCTCAGCGCGGTGTGCTCGTGACGCCTTTCATACAATCAAAACACTTGGCCAGAGCGGTGTGTGAATGGCTAGTGACGTCACCGTGTTTAGAGAACAAACAGCCGCGAAATAACATCTCGTATATTGGAGTGAGTTGATGCAAACACCTCGTACAGTCGAGTTGACCCCGGGTCAACTTAACGTGTTGTTACCAGAGTCAAGTGCATTTAAAGTTGAAGAACTGTTGAGAAATTTAAGTTGTATTTTCTTTAATTATAACACACAATTATTATTATATAGTTATATGCACTATACTTGACAATTATCATGCAGGTCTAAATTAATACTTTCAAGGCTTATAAATCAATTTATAACTAGTGTAAGTTTAATACAGTGAAGTGCAAATAATTTATTATTATATATAAAAATATATATTCATACAAATTATAATTCTTCCCGCAAAAATGAATATATAGCTCCAAATTTCTACATAAAAAAGTCTTGTTCGTGATATAAAATTGAGAACGTATATTTTGGGAGAATTTTACATAATATACAGAAGCGGAAGCCTTTATCCTAATGCAGCCCAACCCTGAATTTATTTAAAAAAAATAGTTAGTATATTAAATTGGTTAGAATTTGCACGGTGCGACACATTGTGATTTTGCCTGGCCAACAGGTCTAGCCGTCGTAAATCGGCGAGGTGACGCCACCGGGAGACTTGAATGCGCGGTTCGCCGGTGCACACGCGGCTGGACACAACGGCGAACGCTCCGGGCGTGACGACCGCGATTTAGTTGCGTGCCGGGCGGCGGCTTCGTAGTGGTGCGGACTTTAGCTCAATGGAAAAAAGAGAGAGAATTATGTAACGCCGGTCTTCATTCACCAAGCTGTCAGATTGAAAATAACCTAAAGAGCTACGGGAGCGAGAGAGTTGAGGAGAAAATGAATGAGATTTTACGTGAAATGTAGTGGAACCACCACAGGTGCTATCTCATAAAAATATATTAGCTTTTTATTATGTAAAAAAAAGTTGTTTAATATTTTTACTGAAAAGAATTTTTGTATCATATAATATGATGTAAACCTTTTTAAAAAATATATAATAATTATACTTAAAGATGTATCAAACGCTTATATAGTCAAAAGTATTCATATTATATATAGCTTGCAAAAATTATAAAAAACGGCCTGCGATCTTTTGTGAATATAATTATTTACGAATACTCATGATATCCGGTGTTAAACAATTTTCTTTCACGTTGCGTACGAATAATAGAACACATTGTACTGCATACTATTTACAACAAGCTATAACAGTACAGGTTATGAAAACTTATATTAACTCATGTAATAGTTGCACGGTTTGACAGTGATATGACATGAAGCCAGCACATTGCATGTGCATTGCAGATAAAACTTTTAAATTAGAGTGCATTTTTTTAATTTGTCGGAACACTCAATTTATATGTATATATTTTTTTTTTCTTGAAATAACGCCTGCCTTCACTTCAAGAATATACTATTTTTCAACACCTTTATTTGCACACACATCATTTTTCAATGATAAAATATTGAAAAAAAAAAAACAAGAAAATAAAAATGTTCAATGCAGTATGCAATTAAAAAAAAAAAAAAACGAGAGAGTTGAAGTTTCTTCGTGTGAAAGTTGAAAGGAAAATTTTAAAGGGAGCATCTATTTTTTCGTTAAAAATTAAATTTGAAGTATTTTTTTTTTTTAACTATAATGAGACTCTTATTAATTTCTACAAACTACAGATTATAATGTTATATAAAAGTATGACAATTTTATGACTTACGTATAATTCATAAAAATATTAATTAATGTGCATGCAGCTTGGATGAAAATGTGAAGTTTTTAATATTTAATAGTCACATTAATTTACTTAATTAAGACACAAATGTTTGATGAAAGACTAATGTAATAGTAAATAGTCGGGAAAATATTTAAACTACTTTTAAAAGTTCGTAGAAAATTATTTCTTCATTTAAATAATTTTTATAATTAAAAAAGCATCATTAAAAGATGCATGCAAGTGCTGTAATGAAGAAATGAATTAAAACATTTGAGTAGACCAGCAAAGTGCTTCAAGTAACAATGAGACGAGTAATATAAATTCAGTTTTTTTTTTCAAAACTTTTCTTCTATATGAAAGTATTGTATGCGATACATCTATTATACGTTATTGCTCTTTAAAATTAAAAAAAAAAAACAAAAAAAAAAAAAAACAATAATAATTTTATTTCGATTACTGGTTGTACAAGTCAACATTGATCACGTCATATATATTAATATATATTAACATCTCAGCTACTGTCAATAACAAATATTTACACATAAAAACACACTTCAATTTTCTACATAAAATTACAATCAATTAATACATACTAACAAGTTTCACTGAGGCAAAGGTCAGAGAGTTTATTTGAAAAAAACAAACAAACAAACAAAAAAAAAAAAACAAAAAAAAAAAAAAAAAAACGATAATAATAAAGCAACAAACAAATGACATTCTTTTATGATAAGTTGTTATTTGTCAATGTTTACCTTCTGTTCCATTCTTTTTGACAAGCTCCTGTCCCCTAAATCCCCCCTCCCCTATTTATAACGAGATTTTTAATGTAATTGAATTTTTTAACGATAATTTGCATGCTATTTTATCGCAGTTTGTAAATGAGAAAGCAGAGATTTTGTAGCGTTATGAGCACCAATGACGTCACACTCGTGTTGCAGACGGAGAGTGCTCTGTGCACGTCGTGCGGCGAGGGCATCACGGACAAGTACCTGCTGCAAGTGAACGGCCGATCGTGGCACGCGCACTGCCTGCGCTGCTGCGTGTGCCAACTCGCGCTCGATCGCCAGCCCAGCTGTTTTATCAAGGAGGACGCCGTCTACTGCAAGGCGGACTACGCAAAGTGAGTTGCTAACCTAGGTACTTGCATGATCCTGACTGCGTGATCTGTGAAGCACGTAGCCACTACAGTTGGCTGGTTGTAGGGAAATTGGTGTGGAATAGTTTAAAACTTCAGTTAAAGTCCTCAGCCATTGCAGTGAAATTTGCATAATGAGTTTACAATTTTAAATATTGCCAATATTGGGCAACGTTTTAACAAAGTTTGAGGTTATAAAGCGGTAAATATAGACAAATAGGCTGCTCGTCACACATTATTTTTATGTTTTTAATTCAGACATTGAGAGAATTAAGGATTATTTACCCTCACAACTTCGTTAATGAATTTTAATTTTGCATTTTCTTGGATTACGTAAAATAGTCAACTTTCCGATTTCCGATTATCTACATTTATTATAATTCGAGCAAATAATTATTGTTGTATGTCACTCTCATTCTTATAAATGTTTTATGTTAAGCATTAAATGATTATTATATAGCTGCTACTATAGTAATATATAGAGAGTTATAAATATTCAATGATTTTTATAATACTTAGGTTTTTATTTTGAAACTATTAGCATTTTTGTAAGAAAAAAATAAAGTATAGTGTTTCAATATTATCCAAATTAACATCATAGCTATTAAAATCAATATAAAAAAAAATCATCATCATTTATTTTGATTTTGGCCAGTGCATTTATACACATTTCAAGAGTCTGTATTTCCTGTAAAGTCATCTTCTATAGACAACGATATGAAAAATCTTTATATATACATACATAACTCTCAAGAAAAAAAAAACTTTTGTATGAAATGCAAGTGATGCAACAATAATTAATCATTCCTTTTCATGACAGCAACTTGCTTTAAAGTATTTTATAATATACACTTGTCGTCTTTAAAAATATACTCTTAAATATCATCAAATTCTGATGTATATACAAAGAATGAAGATATATTTCCTCCATACGTGATACAAGATAGATTTGACACTGGTAGAAAGTTGCTGCGGGAGTGACATTGCAATATCGCTATCACTGTTGGTATCACGTCAAAGACAATGGGCTCCGATGTGGGTGGCAATAAGCCACTCTCATGGCTACAATATCACCAGTGGGTTTATCGCGGGGTGTGCCGCAGGACAGTCGATGAATCACCCGGGTGCCAAACGTTTGCCGATCACACAGAGGCTTGAACCAAGTACAACGAAGAAATCTGTACTGGAAAGTGGAATTGTATATTAATGTATCATAATGCATGAGCCCTCATAGCAATTCTGGAGAGCATTCCGGGAGCAAATGTCAGGGATAATTACACATGCAGATGATGCAGAATATATTATTATTATTTGTAATCACATATAATAGTAAATATTATATAATATTCTATCTTGCATCTCCAATACTTTTATTTTGAAATAAACTCATTTTAGATTGGTGTGAATTGTAAAAGTTTGGATTTCATAAAATAATGAGACTCAAAATTTTTATAAAACAAAGGAAGTTTTGTACATTTTCTTGTTATATTATTGTATCATTATTGTATTTTTGATCATAATTGTTCGAGTAAAAGTATCTTAAATTATTGTAAGTTAGTATAAAATGAAGTTAGTATAAAGTTGTCTTGGACTAGTGTTGTTTTAACATGCTCTATTTTTGAGTTGTATCATTATTGCTTATTATAAATTCTTAGTGTATAAATCATAGTTTGTAAGTTGCTCAAACAAAATATGTATATCATTATTGTAATCAATTGGTCAGGGGTATATAAGAAAAGGCATCATTGCCTTACCCTCGCCATAAAGTCGAATAAATAAATAAATAAATAAATAAATAAATAAATAAATAAATAAATAAATAAATAAATAAATAAATAAATAAATAAATAAATATATAAATAAATAAATAAATAAATAAATAAATAAATAAATAAATAAATAAATAAATAAATAAATAAATAAATAAATAAAATAAATCGATCAACAAAATTCAAAACATAAAAATTGTTGACTTTATATTGATTTTGTAATTCATTATACTTACCCGTTCCTAAAATAGAGAAATAGAGAGACCAATTAATTTAAAAGTGAAGTCAACTCTGGGCTGCATGGATTATGCATGGAGGTATTCGCATGGCGTCTCCTCCTCCGCCCGGTGGTCGCACCACCACCAGACTGTCTCGGGATCACGGCCAGCACAGACGTGTCGCCTGACGTGCCACTCACGTGTGACAAATGAACGCCGCGAGATGCGCAAGTCATCGTCTTAAAACCTGCTGTGTGGGAACATGCATGCGAGAGAGCGATGCTTTGTATCATCGTGTGGTGCTGGATTTATTCTTTCCTTGACACGTACGTCGTATGCAGGAATGAAAAAAGAAATTGCCAAAGAGGTACAAAATACTGCATGTATATATAATACAAATAAAAAATAAATAAAAGAACTTTATATAGAAAAGTAGGTAGTTACTAAAAGCTTTCTGGAATTAAAGTAAAAGCACGTAGTATATTTTCATGCTCTAACAATGTACAGTACAGTAATGTTAAGCAAACTTGATTAAATTTGTTTTAAAAAGACCAATTTCTTTAATTAAAAACATATGAATAGTATTTTGCATGCTATTTTTCGTGAATAACCAGAATAACAAAACAAGGGACAAAAAAGATAAAAAGACGAAACTTCAAAGAGAAAAAAAAAATATATTAAATTAAAATATGCAAATTTAAAAGACTTTAAATAATATATGAGGCATAGCATTCTAGAATTCTATTCCAGGGTGTCATGTATGAGGTTATGTCAATAATCTGTCATCAATAGTTTGTGTGCAATCTTTTAAATCGTTTTATATTTTGGTCCTATTTTTATTTTTTTCTAAACGCATGCAGCATATTGAAAACATTGTAAAAAAAAAAAAAAAAAAAAAAATAGTTGCGAAAGTAAATACATTTAACTCCATTGTATACTTTTGAATGATATAGTGTAAATATATGCAAATTTTGCAGTAACAGTAGAATTGGTTCCAACAATGCACGTGTGAAAGTAAAGCGGATAGATCATGCGTGTTTGCTGCACCAACAAAACTGAGACGTTTTCGTGTCCGAGATATTATCAGCTGGCGGAGATCCCTTGGGACAGATTACGGTCGCCTCGGTGACATCCACGGTGAAAAATGGCTCTCACACCCTTAACTTTACAATATTTATGTAAATTCATTGAGGAATTTCAGAGTCCTATCATATTTAAAGTGTTATAATAACTAAAATCGAGAGTTTCATTGTGAATTGTACTGGGAATTTTATGTTTGAAACTTTATTATGTGAGTTATCTAATGAATTAATTTACATTTTTTGTTGCAGTCTTTAATTTATGTTATTTTATTATATACTAGTTACCTGAATATAATATAATTATATATATAAAAATAACTTGTACTTTAAATTTTTAAGTTACCAATTTTTTTGTTCACCCCACTCTGATTTCTATATTAATTTTTGAATATTTGACATTCAAGTAATAGCTGCGTTTAATTACATCAGTATCCTGATACGATAACTGTTATAATGATACATCTAGGATCATCATTTAGGTATATAATTTATAATTATGCTTTGTATTGTTATATTAATCTATAATAATATAATGTGGATAATCTAAACTGCAAATCGACTTCATATTTTGACGTCACAAGAAAACTTTATAAACTTGCGTATATAGTTTTATCAGCGGGGAGTAATGTGGATAAAGGTGTGTGTATGGTGTGAGCCCGATAGATATCGGTGAGAGAATGGCGGCAGGTGGCGGCTCAATCTCCGCCACAGGAGCCCGGCACGCCTCGGGCTCATAGACAAGTCATTTATAAAGATTATGTATAAAATGTAAAAAAAATTAATATATTAGATATAAATTCTAACTTTTTATTATATAAAATATTGAGTTGGGTGATAAAATTTGATATCTGCTGTTGCAATCGCATATAAATGAGCCACTATCTAACTACTGGTGTTATGCATAGCATGGGCTTTGTGAGAGATAGAGAGAAAGAATAATATATATTATGATACATGACACATCAGCTCTCTGCAAGAAGTCCAAGAACGCACCCAAGTTTTTTAGCCAACCCACTCGTTCTAAATGTCATCGTTGTTGAAAACCTACGCTTGAATTTAAAGTAGTAATAATAATATTTTATAACAAAACTTCTACCTGCCGTCCCTGCACAAAAGTATAACACTTAAAAATGATCTATTTTCAACATGTTATTATATGTAAATTTTTTTTATTAGTTTTTATGCTAAAACATACACACATACATTTTTATTTCATATTCAAAGTAAAAAAAAATATATATATATATATATATATATATATATATATATTTTGAGTTTATCACTTTGCATCCTGGCTATTTGAGAATATTTTATAATTTATATCACAGTGCAGTAATTTTCACCTGCTTGAAGACAGCCCAAACGCTACCCCTCACTGATTTGCTGGCATTTAAGTATACCAAGGAACAAAGAAAGCTTTCAGACTTGCAAATTTAAAAACACGAGAACCCGGTGAGACCACGGCCACCAAAATTATCATATATAAATGAAAAATACATATACACCTTTGTCTTAACCGAGTCCCAAGAAATAACATTTCTGCTGTGAAGTGTTAGTTAAATTGTTATCAGGATTGCAACATTTTATCAATTAAAATAGCAGGTTTAAAATCAATGATAAAAAGGTATATGCTTTATTGCATGGTAAATAATTCAGAAAATTTCTCTAGGAATATAAAATATAAACAGTCATTGGTAAATATGACGTTATTTAACTTATTATTAGGCAATTTTATAATTACATTACAGAAGCTTTTCTAAGTTTCGCAAATAAAATTATTGGAGTCTTTGTAATATGAAAATTTTGATTTTCATATTACAAAGTTTTATCACACACACACAGAAAATCATATAAATTAAATTTTGAAAACTAATGCAATGGTTACATTTCATACAAAGGTTCATTAAAATTCAACAAAGAAAAATATTCTATTGGATTTGAGTATATAGTAAAGAGCTTTGATGTTCGCGAGAGCGAACGAGAGAGAAAAGAGGAGAGAGAGAGAGAGAGAGAGAGAGAGAGAGAGAGAGAGAGAGAGAGAGAGAGAGAGAGAGAGAGAGAGAGAGAGAGAGAGAGAGAGAGAGGGAGAGAGAGAGAGAGAGATGTATATACATAACATTGGAGTGATTGAAACAGGCAGCAGCCAGAGAGGCGCGGCGACGAGTATAGCATTGAGAACAAATTCGATCAGTACGCCAATCAACGGTCTGCGTTACTGCGGTGTGGATGCGGCAAAATTAATAACATGGTTACGTATGTACCATGTGTGAATGTTATATGTATGCGGTGAGCCACAAATTGAATCAGAGGCGAGACAACAGACAAAGCTGCATGCAGCAACCAAAGTGAAATATATAATATGCATGCTGATGGCCTTCCATATGTTACTGTATGACATTGTTGTGACATTCGTAAGTTTATAAATATGTATTTGGATTATTTATATTGCATAGAATATAATATGTTACATTATATTTTGCTCAGATTATGTATGAAAAAAAAAAAGTGCATCATCTGTCTCTCATACGTAATAAAATATAGAATGTTGTTATTTATTACTTCATTGTTGTAAAATAAAGTGATAAATACATTAATTGAAAATAATAGTGTAGTGTTCTACTATATTAAGGTAGAGATAACACGGATCAGCTGGCCCAATGCTAAAAATATCCCATTCATAAAAATTATGAAAAAAATTTAAAAAGTTCTCCTCTACATCCCCTATCAGTAGGTAAAATATCAGGTATACAAAAACGAGCTAGTTTTCGAATTATTAATTTTTAAAGTTGACTAATTTAACATGGGAGTTCCATTTCTCCATGTTAAATTAGAGAACTTTAAAAATTAATATCTCGAAAACTAGCTCGTTTTTGTATACCTGATATTTTACCTACTGATAGAGGATGTAGAGGAGAACATTTCAAATTCTTTCCATAATTTTTATGAATGGGATATTTTTAGCATTGGGCCAGCTGATCCGTGTTATCTCTACCTTAAGGCATGTTATACACTTTTGTAGTATAAAATTATATTTTAAATATATGGTTCACACTGTTCACAATAATGTTTATATAATCTGTACGTAATATTTCATACAAAAAATTAGGTAGTATATGGGAACATAAACATTATTGTGTTTTTAAAATATTTGAAATCATGACCATTGCATCGATAATATTATTAATGTTTAAATAAAAACAAAACAAAACAGAAATAAATTAAATTTAAATTGTTTAGTGTTGAATAAAGTATAGTATATTTGCGTCAAAATTTAAATGCTGCCATTCGTAAACTAACTTTTTTTTTCAGTTTATATACCTGGTTTGGAATTGTGTGATATACTTTCTGATTATTTTTCTTTTTATTTCTAGTTCTTTTTCCTTATTATAGCTAGGATGCTAGGGAATACCCCTATTATATTATTGCGTGTATTATGCGCTTCATATTCAATAGCTGTAGAATGCAGAATAAGGAGCGCGATGCTATAAATTGCATTGAAATCAATCACCATGTGATATCATTTTCATATCAAAAATATCATCGCGGTTTATAGAGGTCTTTCCCCATACGTCACAAAAATATGACGTCACGTGAATGTAGGCAAAAAGCACCTATGTAACATGGTAGTAGCATACCAAAAACTATTTATTTTCTGCGATATGACAATCGTGGTACTTTTGACAATTATTTTATGTGATAGATTGAAATGTCAAGTAAATGGAAAAAAATACAATATTTGCCAATGATATCTGTGAAAAATACAATAAATCATTAAATAAAATGTAAATCGACTCCAAATTTCACGTCAATAATGATCATTTTAGGACACTTATGCACTGATATTGACCCTAAGATGCTTAAAAAAAAATCAGCCAATCACCGACCATTGCTTTCCCCGCGGACTTTTGAATACGAGGGGGAAACGGCACAACAAAAAATAATGATAAAGAAGCTAGGTAAAATAAAAAAAATGTATATGTTCAAGTTATGTATATTTATTTCTTACGTATATATTATTACTAAAAAATAATAAAAATATGTTAAATTAGGAGGAATAAATCAAGTGATTCCAGTTCCCTCTCAGTATACCTACTGCTGAATGTAAACAACAACAAAGCCAAGCAAACGCTATATATTACATATTAGTCAGCCCCTGCAACTTATGCAACTTTTTCAGCAAGCGGAAACAAAACACAGAGCAAGCAAATAGTATTATATTTTTCAGTCGTCCGAGCGAGAAAACTTGCAATTTGTAATTTCAACTGTATTAAATTAGTTATTTTGATTTTTGTATGTTGGTTTTTAATCACATAAAATATATATTATTATTTAATAATGATATTGCATCATAAAATTATTTAAGTATTTAAAATATTCTATTATAAATCTACTCTCTCAGCAAAGCCTACAATATAATTATGCTTTGGTTTATGCTGTTTTTAGAACATAAATTACCTTGTAATCTATAAAAAAAAATCGTCAGGTGTAATCTTTAATATTGAAAAAGTATACATAATTAGATAGTCTAATATATATTTAAAATTTAAATATACAGATTATAATTACCATTTTTATAAGAGTATTGCAGCAAGCTTATTAATATTGCATCTAACCACCGTGCTTGCAATATAAAATGCTCACTCAAATAAATAAATACCAGAAAATCTCACCTCAGCTAGTCAAATCGAGCATGTTGCATCCGCAGCACGGACGTCTTGAAGTCTCGGGTCTCCTTTTCAATGCTGGGAAAGTGACCTTACCGCGAGGTGATCAGCAAAACGAGCATATAATATATTACTAATTTGAGTGTACGTGTACGTGCTGCAAATAACAACCCAAAATGAAACTTTACTTAATAATTACATTGCAGCTATATTAATTTAGCATATTAAATTAATTGTAATATTAAGTTAAGTCATTTTCGCAAAGGCTCGAGTTTATAATTTTGATGGACACTATGTCTTTCCTTCAGATAAAATTACTGTATCCAGCATATTTCCCTGCAGCACTATAATATATGTTTGAGTAACTTCGCCGATGTTGACATGAAATTGAGGGGGTGGCGTTCTTTTTGCCACCAGGAGTTTCGGCGCCAAGTGCGCCAAATGCTGTCGCGCGATCTCGGCCACGGACTGGGTACGCAAGGCCCGCCAGCACGTGTACCACCTGGCGTGCTTTGCGTGCGACGCCTGCAAGCGGCAGCTCAGCACGGGCGAGGAGTTCGCACTGCACGAGGGACGAGTGCTCTGCAAGACCCACTACCTGGACACTCTGGACGGAGGCAGCACGTCCTCGGACGGTCAGTATATAAATAAAATTTAGAACCACAAAATAAAAATAGTAATTTTTCATGTTATGATATAACAACGATGCAGAGATAATGTACTATTTTTTCTTGATCGTTATAATTATTACAAGCAATTAAAAGGTGTGAATTCACTTTCTTATACTAATATGCAGTATATGCACTATATGCTGTCAAAATATCAGTTACCATGCGTGCAATTATAATAAATAATGAAATATGAAGCTAATATAGAAATTGAAGGCACAAAAATATGATTTGCATGCATTTCAAATCTGAGCAGGTTCATCAATGAAGTCTGTTTAGAAATTCTTTACGAGTTATTTTCCCTCCTATCCCTCTCTATGTGCACTGAGAAAGACACTAAAATTGATGAAAAGAGGTATAATGTGCAGTCGTCGCATTAAAAATTCCTTCGCTTCGCCAATTAAGATATGTTGGAACAAGATATCGTATTGCCATCTCTCGGGAAATGAAATTTTCCTACGTAAAGAGCTTGTAATATATAATTTCTTTAAAACAATTAAGATGTGTCCGACTTACCTGATAATATCGCCGTGAGGTTGAATTAATTGCCGAGTGTAAAAACTGAAGCTCTTCATGCCCATGCATATAATAACCCGCTCCATTTCAGAAACAATTTGCCTAACTGCAAGGTGAACTTTATATTTTGGCACAGTAGACACATAACATGTTTGAGTGTATTTATTTGATTACAAAATAGAAAATAGTATAATAAAAAGTTACGTAATAAGGTTGACTCTTCTTATAAGTATAATTTTGCATGATAATATCATATTGTTGTATATAAAAAACAAAATGATACTTGAAAAAGTCCTGTAAAATCTAAAAAAGTAGATCTAGAATTCTGGAACCTTTTAAAAATTAATATATCAAATTAAAAATAAGTAAAAGCAATCTTCCAGATATATTTTTATAATATACTTCAGCTCCCAAATTAATATCGTTTGAAGTTTTACAGGCGGAAAAAATGCAGATAAAGATATAAATTTGTTTTATTTTTTTTTGTCTCTTGTCTTTCCTTTCTATTCTTTTTATTTCCGGCTTTAATGAAAATCTAATAAAATCATGCTTGAATAAACACACAAAACGCTTCTGCTTGCGTCAACTGCCTGCATGCTTTTCTCTCCTGGCTGTATTAATGTAGGGATAGACAAATTACCGGAAAGTCTCTCTCTCTTGTGCTGAGTTCTTCATTATTGTGTTAAATGATTTGCATTGTAGATAGGAATAAATCAATTTTCAGCCGATTTCACAGCTTGTAATCACACGAGAGGGGAAGAGAGGAGGCTCCTCGGATTAACATGATGTGGGCGGGGAGGGGAGGGGACACTGCGGGGGTCTCGGCTCGCTGCCTGACCCCTGACCCAGGGAATGTCGTCCCAGCCGGGGGCCTTTGTTATCAGCGGGGATAAATATTCGGCGACACATGCACACCAGGCAATAGAAAAATGTTCTCCACAAGTAACTTTATATTTTACCGCCCGCACTTCTTCTCCCTTTCGTAGCAAAGTTGTCAGGATTTATTGACAAGTATAAAAAGTAATTTGTAGAAAAAAAAAATGTTGTCTATTTTTTAAAAAATAACATGTTAAAAAAAAAGATATAACGTATGGATACAATGTCAGGAATGTTATGGCTTTATGCTTGAATTTATAATTAGGACTAAAATATAATACAAACGGTTGTTTACTATTAAAATTTACTATTTTACCTGCGTTTAGCATCTGCATGAGAATAATAAAAGGTTCATGTACGTGTATATAATTTATATTTTTTCTCTTATAATTGAGGCAGTTGGATCAGTTTTTTATGCAAGTTATTATAGCGATTTTTGTGAAACGATCATGCAGCTACTTCTTTTGCATGAATTTAAGCGAACCTAAATAGAAAATACATCATGGAGCGTAATTACGAAGGAGTTATCTACAAACGTACCCATGGATAATTTCTCAGTATCTGCGGTTAGTGTCATTGATTTAGGTTAGCACTAAACGCATGGTTAAATCTGGAAATCTTCCTTCGTGAATTGTGCCCAATAAGTATGCATGTATTGGGGCCCAATACATGCATACTTATCATTCGGATTATTATAATTTAAAAAGGAACTGCTTTGACTGAATGCATAACCCAGAAAGTATATTATAAGTGCTATAAAATTGTATACATCTTAAAAATTATAATTTTTATAAAAAAGCAATTTAAACTTCTTCAAACAGCATGTTTTGCACACTCACGTTCTTCTAAAAAAAAAAAAATAAATAAAAGTCCACTAGCACAAGTTTTAGAGAAAGGTTGTAAAAATACACTGTCGATAAGTTTGTTGCTTTTCTCGATGAATTTGCTGTTTTTTCACAAATCATAACATTGATTTTATAGTAGCTAGACTACAACAACTGTGCTCACAAGTAAAGAAGTAATAAATAATAATGTTAAAAAAATATTTATACCAACTTCCATATATATATATGTTTATTATATTACTTGGACGTGACAAGTTTTAAAAAACGTTTTGTAATAATAACATATATTGCTCGTCGTATCTTATTGAAATTTCAGCTTACTTCTCTGTATTGTACAGTTATTGGTACAGTACCTTTCTGCATGTAAACTGTAAATTCGCTTAATAATCCAGAAAAGCGAGGAATTTAAGGTCATACGTGCTAATGAACTTTGGCAAAAGCTTTATTCACGTATAATATTAAAAGAAATTATATCATGACATATGTTTTTTAATTATTATAATTATTTATGCAGTTAAAAAAAAAATGAACAATCTCTGACTACATATATAGCTATAGCGCTATAGCACTATATTATTCTTACATTTCATATCAAAATGCAGTATAAACAGTATAAAATTTTTCATATATATTGTTATATATGAAATTAGGATTTATACAATATAATAATTATATACAATATCATACATATTATATATTTTATAATTTAGTTTATTCATAAATTATACAAATGTTCTTCTCTTTTCCGTTTAAAAAATGTATATTGCAAACTATTGGAAAAAATAAGCGTTTCTGGCGTCAGTTTTGCTGTCATAAATCGTTGTCACAAAATTGCAACAACGCTCTCATGCACGTCAGTGAAACAATGCACGGAGATTGAGGTTCACTTTATCTCTACCAAACGATGTCAATAAAAGTTTGTATTTCCCAGTAACTTTTAACATTCTTTGCATGGACCTTGAGCATTTAATCTGAGATTCTCCGACTTGACCTCGCCGTGTGTTTTGTGTGTCAGAAGGTGGCGACTCGGAGAGCTACCAGAAGAACAAGGCGAAGCGCGTGCGCACCACGTTCACCGAGGAGCAGCTGCAGGTGCTGCAGGCCAACTTCCAGCTGGACTCGAACCCGGACGGCCAGGACCTCGAGCGGATCGCGCAGATCACCGGCCTCAGCAAGCGGGTCACCCAGGTGTGGTTCCAGAACTCGAGGGCGAGACAGAAGAAGCACTTGCACACCGGCAAGATGAAGACACAGAGTGAGTCTTGAGAATCTTGGCCACCAAACGATAGCCCCATTTTGCAGACAGTCTCGTTGCAATTGTGATTTCAAAGGTCAAACAGTAATATAGTTAAGTTTATAAATAGAGACTCGATCGTTATGACAAAATGGTATGCATGTATGTACTACAAATCTTACAATTAGTTTATACGTGTGGATTCGACTGCGGGCGGCGGACATCTTGAAATTTATATTAAGGCTTTTATGGATGGCGCCATTCGGTCTGAACTGTTTGGAGCTTGTGACGTCGTAGAGTCGGGCGTAAACTTACACTTCTTTTAATACTGTACTCTGTACTAAATAAATAATAAAGTATAAAATAAAATAATAATAATAATAATAAAATATAATAAAATAAAATAGTAATAAAATAAATAAAGTGTTTTAAGCATTTAATTTTTATAATACTTTAAACATAATTGTGGATTTAAAAAATTGAATAGTCATCAGTTACTCAAAATTATCAAATTTCCAATTTTACTTTCAAACGTTTTAAAAGAAATTACGTTCGGGTACGTTGAACGTTGATACAAAACAAAATGTATACAGCGACATCGCGCGAGATGGAAGAGCTTCGCGTATAAAAGAAGTGTGTCTCTGCCCCTCTTGACGACGCTGCTGGCCACGCCCTCCTTGTTAAGAGCACCCCCCCCCCCCTCGCCCGGGACACGTAGCGGCAAAGCGGGCGCAATCGCGTGGAAAACTCGGCTCTTCTCTGGACCATCGTCATCTCTGGCCGCCGCGAGACGCGAATACTAATACGAGTGCGCTCTCTGCAGCAGCCACTTAGGGGATGTAAGGGGGAAATGCAGAGAAACCCGGGGCTAATTTGTTTTTTTGTAAAAATTGAACCACTTGGAGAAGATTGGGGCATTTCAGTTATAAGTTGCTATATTATTGGATATTATATTATCTATTAATTAATTAAAACATTTCAACTATTAATTTTTTATTATCGAACGCAAAGTATAATCGTATAAAATTGAAATTTGCTGTATTTTATATTATATAAGCTAGCGAGTCTACAGCATGTAAAATGTAATTTTTATTTTAGATTCTCACGTTCCAAGTGTCCTCGTGCTCGCTACATGAAAGTGTCTCTGTTCCAGTGCACCACACCACGTCCCAACTGTCGAGCGACCGGACGGACGTGTCCCTGTGCTCAGGTCCGGGCGGCTACGGTCGCCACATCAACCTCCACCTCACCTACTCGCTGTCCCAACAGGCCGGCAAGGGAGCGCCGCTCTTCAGCCCGCACGGTGAGTACTGTAAGTGTATCAACAATTCTCTAAATCTATATGAATTATTATTCACTGCTAAAATATTCAAAAACTTATTACGAATATTAGGTTAAAAAATAAATTTTATACATAATAATTAAACAACAAACGCTTGTGAAAATTTTGATGGTGTTGTTTTAATTGTATCAAACCCCTTAAATATACACATTTTGTTATCAAACAATTTCGTTCATATCCAAATAATTACTCTCTCTCTCTCTCTCTCTCTCTCTCTCTCTCTCTCTCTCTCTCTCTCTCTCTCTCTCTCTCTCTCTCTCTCTCTCTCTCTCTCTCTCTCTCTCCTAACAATGTGTCTGGTGTTACAGTGTCCGGCGACACGTCCCTCGAGGACATGACGGACGACTCGATGATGCCGTGCATGCGAGGAGAGGTGTGAGGTTCGCCTGATGACGTCACGCCGGGGAGGTGGGCGTGGCCAGGGTTCGAGTCCCGCCGCGCGCCAGCTCGTGTGATAGTGCCAACCATTGCTAACTGCTGATATGGGGCAGAAAATACTCTCTTTAAATGTGCTGTGTGTCCTTTTAGTCTTATGTATCGATCTGAATATGCTACTCATGATGCCTGTTATATTTTTTTTATTTTATTTTATTCACAATATTTTTTAAGTATGTTTTACATTTTATTTCATAAATATCTTGACAGTTTTTATATAAAACAATTCATACTAAATGTTAAACGGTGTTATTGTAATTTGTATTTAAAAGAAATCAATTTAGACTGATAACTTTTTCATTCTTGCAATGTTGTAGCTGAAATATAATATATAACTTATAAAATAAAGTTTCAAATTAGACTTCTTTAATGCTAAAGCATAATGCACTTAATTTCTCATATTGACATAAACGTTATATATGAAATTTAATACGAATCTCAATTTTCTACAACAAGCTGTAATAAAAGAAACATAAAATTTATGAATTAAAAATGAAATAATTAACGTGTGTGAAGTTTAAAATAAATTGTACTCAATTTGTTTTCAAGAATTTACTTATCCATTAATTTACATTTTATTTTTACAATTTTTAGAACAATTATTAAACTATATTTTTTCATTTCGTAAAAAGTATCGAGATTAAAGTGTTGTTAATTTGTTAATTAACTAATTAATTAATTTGTTGTTAAGCTCTTAGGGGTGTATCCTTGTAAAAAAAAAATGTTTTTACAATGATGAACAAAATTTGAATATGAAAAAACTTGAAGACAAATTATTTTAACTCCAGCACACATCATGACATCGATTTATCTGTTATAAATTGTAACGTTATCAATCTACATAATATCTGTCGTGGATTTTACTGCATGTTTCTTCTCAAAATTGATTATTAATTATTATCAATTTTATCTCTCAAAATTTTTCTTCCCAATTCCTTAACTGTTATTCTATGGTAGCAAAACTGTTAGATTTATTTTACTGGAAAATTTGTTTGTGTTTTGTTGTAAATTATTTTTGTTGTAAATAGAAATGTATATTTGCCAATTATGTATAATAAGATGCCATATGATTATTGAAAATTTGTTGTTTTAATTAAATTTCAGCGCGTCCGGAAACCTTCAATACTTTAACGTAATTAATTTGCATAGCAAAATTTTTACTTAATAAAATGCAGTAAGAATTGAAAATTAAGAAAACAGTTTGACTTATATATATGTCTTTTATCATGGATAAATTTCCTCTATTTCCTCCATGGTCTTTTATTAAACACAAAAAGTGTACATTTAGAATAATATTAGGGAATATAATGTATACACATAATAATAAAATATGTAGCAAAAACACACACATACAATTATAAAATAGACAATAAATATACAGCAGTTATAGAATAGAAACTGACAAACCATACAAAATAAAATAGTAGGTGGTATATTGAGCTTGTACATCATGTACATAATGCTCTTAATGGTTCTAATATATCGCAACTTATCATAATTAAGTGGCCGGGGGCTATACGAAAAAGATAGAATTTGTTAAAAATAGTCTCAGAATTACTTTTAGCCGTCCAATGATTTGTTCCTAAATTTTTACAATTTTCAAAATCTTTTAATGAAATTGGAATGTTTGAAACAATTGTTGTAATTTATGCAAATAATTATATAACATGCATTGATTATCATAACACGTACCAGTTTGCTTTGATTATTAAATTTATCAATGTTAAAAAAAAAATCCCACACATGAAAATAATTAAAATGTTCTAACTCCTCTACATAACTAAAATATCAGGTATACAAATTTGAGCTATAGTTTTTGATTTATGAATTTTTAAAGTTGATATAACTCATTAACATATGAAGAATTGGAACTTCCATTAAATAAATATACTATGCATGTTAATAAATTAGTCAACTTTAAAAATTCATAATTTAAAAACTGGCTTGAATTTGTATACCTGATATTTTAGCTACCGATAGGGGGATGTAGAGGAGAACATTTTAAATTTTTTTCATAATTTTCCTGTGTGAGATTTTTTTTAACATTTTGGACGTGTTACCTTATTTAATACCCTTAATGACCTGCACTTTCGTTTAAGAACTACAATATTTAGTATCTAAAAAATCGCTATTACTAGATGCATAACTTTTTTTTTTTATAAAATGTTTACAATGATTCAAAGTTCAAAGATAGTTTGGAGGTGACTGGGTTAATTGCTGTTTTGGTACTGTAATTTAAACATGTTAAGAAACTTCGCGCTTCAGAAATGAGAATTAGAACCTCAGTGCCATCTGTAATCTTTATTTATACCTAAATTTTATCATTCTAGTACTCAAACGCCATCTACATCTAGCTTTCACTAATTACACTAAACATTGAACACATGGTTAGCGGAATGGTTGGACATGGTTAGCCCATAGAGTTAATATTATGAGGGTTAGCCGGCAAAATCTGTGACAGAGTACATATTATTTGTGAATTTTTTGCGAAATTGTTGAAAATGGGTAAGAATAAAAAAGGAAAGGGAGCAGAAAAGACTGCTGCGAAAACAGAAAAGAAAATGTCAAAGAAACAGAAGAAGGAGTTGGCTGATTTAGGAGAGGTTTGTATTTTTTGTCATGCACCATGTCATGTTGAAAATAATGTTAATCGGTCTCCATCTACATCAGCAGATCAGCTATAATTAAGCTACCATCAGGCGCGGATCCAGGGGGGAAGCTGATGGAAGGGGGGGGGGGGGGGCTGCAGCCCCCCCCCCGAAATTTTGGAATTAACATGGGCAGTGTAGGCATTTCCCCCACTCCATTTTTTTTTTGTTTTTTTTTTAACATTGGCCTTAATTATGGAACTTATGGAGGCAGCCCCCTCCGAAATTTTTTCCTGGATCCGCTCCTGTCAGCTACGCTATATAGCAAGTCCTATAATAATATCTCTCAGATCTGCATGTGCAGATAAAGGTGCTTTCACATACCTTTGAAAATTGTTGACAAATCATGCCACAAAGACACGCTGCAGAAAATGTAGTTCATCTGTAAGAAAATCAAGGCAATTCTCAAAAACTTGATTTTTCTGCAGAAATTTTTTAAGTCGAGAAAGAAAGAAGCAAAAAAAGCTTTATATATACATTAAATCTTGTCTCCCTACAGCTCTGCTCTAATTTTGTGTTATTATAATGCATACTTCTAGGATGACGTGGAGAAGATTGTGGCTCAGATTGAGATGGAGGAACAGAAAAAGCAGGCCATTGTTGAGGCTGTGACAGAGCGGCCACTCAAAAGGTCGAGCTTTGTCTTTGTTGCCCATCCCGAGAAAGATGAGCTCGTCTTGTTTGGCGGAGAATACTTCAATGGCCAAAAGGTTGATACAGTACCAATCACATGAGCTTGATTATCATCAAGATTTACTTACTTGTACAGTTGTCACCTCCAAGAATTTCCCTTTGCAGCCTTATTTATCACCATGCCTCACAAGAATAACACAGGGTATGATGATTAACAAGGCTGCAAGTGGGTAATTTTCCAAGGCGACGAGTGTTCATACAATATACTTTAATATATGCTTTTCATGTAGGTTGAAGCTTACTTAATATATAAAATTGTTGACACATCATTAACTGCAAAACACTCCTTCCAGGCGACCATGTTTAATGATCTGCTGTTCTACAACATTGCACGAGCGGAGTGGACGTGTGTGAAGGCTCCTGGAAGCCCAGCGCCTCGCAGCGGTCACCAGATGGTGCCAGTACCTGGTGGCAAAGGTGGGCAGCTCTGGGTATTTGGCGGAGAGTTTTCAAGTGCCACCCAGTCCCAGTTCTACCACTACAAGGACCTGTGGGTGTACCACCTCGGAGAGCGAAAGTGGCAGAAAATAAAGTGAGGACAGGTTTGGATATGCTCTGTATGTTGAGAGATTGGGTCTCTGAAATTTACATTGACTTGCCTACATCAAATAAAAAAATAAAAACAAAGAAAGATCAAATAAGTTTTAAAATTGGTGTTATTATTTACAATACTGCACACAAAAAAAAAAAAAAAAATGTACTCTAAGAATCTCATAAAATAAAAGCTTTATGTATTTAGTTAAGATCTATATATGTTTGTACATTTTCAGTAATTGAGATTGTGGTCGCCAGTGTTGCAGGAGGTCCCCAGGCAAGGAGCGGCCACCGCATGGTGCTCTGCAAGAAGCAGCTGCT
Organism: Siphlonurus alternatus; assembly: GCA_949825025.1. Taxonomy (NCBI): domain Eukaryota; kingdom Metazoa; phylum Arthropoda; class Insecta; order Ephemeroptera; family Siphlonuridae; genus Siphlonurus; species Siphlonurus alternatus. The sequence goes on from OX463781.1 coordinate 12,556,280, forward strand.
TCTCTTCGGGGGCTACAGTGACAACACCGTTGATTACAAGTACTTCAACGACATCTACTCCTTTGACCTGAAGGATTACAAGTGGAAGAAACTTGAGCCAACAGGTATATATTCAACCAGAATCTGAAAATGACATCATAAATCTTAGTGTCATATCCTCTATTGTTAAAAAATAGTTTGCTGTAGAAGAAAAGTGAGAACTATCATTGCTTCAACAGAAAATTTAAACACCTTCTGTCCTGGCCCCCACGATAGAATATAGTACTGTAGTAGTAATAAAATACATACATACAAATTATATATTTTTATATTTTAATTCTCAAAAAAATTAATAAGCCAAAAACAGCCGTCAACCTTATACTAAACTGCAGGATGGCATAAAGGAATACATGTTTTTGTCTAAAAAGTAGGTTATCCCAAAGTATTGTACATATATAATACTTGGAAAAGCCATGCGTTATACCTGCTCTTAATATGCTATCCTGATGGCTGATATAGCCTATTAGATAGTAAGCCCAATATATTTAAAAAATAGTACAGGCTACTATAGTTACTGCACATAAGTATTTTTGGCCATTTGACAAGTTATCTCAAGTACTTGAGTTATTGACTATGTGTGTCTAATGTTGTGGTCTTGTCACAGGCACTGCTCCGTCTCCGCGTTCTGGTTGCCAGATGGCAGCACTGCCCAGTGGCAAGGTGCTCGTCTCTGGAGGCTACAGCAGGCAGCGAGTCAAGAAGGACGTGGACAAAGGCATCCCCCACACAGACTCCTTTCTGCTCACACCGGACAGTAAGTTTGTCAGTCTTCAGTCATCTAATGTCTACGGCAACAAGTACTTTTACATATTGTATTTCTCCAAGTAAAAAAACAAGCGTAAATAAAAACAAAGCACTAATTCTGAAAACAAAATTAAAAATATTGTTTCTTCATTATTTTTGTAAATTAAGAAAAGAATACTCTAAAAACTCCAAGTGAAAGAATGCACTGCATTTTCTTGACTTATTCGTACCTCCTATAAAATTTTCACTAGCTCTATAAGAATGATTCTCTATCAAATTTAAATCAAGAAATTAAGAAACAAATTACATATTTATTAGATTCAGAAAGAAATTTAAAACATATACATTATATATATACATTATGTATTATATATTTTTTACTTTACAACTGTTATTAATTGAGAACAACACTCTACTAATAGTTCATCTGTAACGTTTGGCAAATGTTGTTTTGGTTCCAGAGGGAGACGAAACAGGCACCAAGTGGAAATGGGTCTCTGTCAAACTGGGCGGCATCTCACCATACCCTCGCTCTGGCTTGGCGTTCACCACAGCCCCTGGGGGGCGAGCAATGGCATTCGGGGGAGTGCATGATGAAGAGGGAGATGAAGATCTAGCGGGAACCTTCCACAATGACCTGTACACTCTGGACCTTGAGAGAACCAGCTGGAAAATGAGTGAGTTAAACGCTTTACGTACTAACAGCAAATTGACAGCTTAAATGCTGAAGAATTTTAGTATATGGCTGGCATTAATTCTGAGATATTATATTGTTAATAGTTAATACACGTACTGTAACATATTGATTAATTCTGTACAAAACAAAATGTCAACTAGAGATTGATTTTACTTGCATAAAAACATGCCAAGGGTAAGGTAACACCGATCAGCTGTTTTTTTAGTTCCATTTGATTAACATGTAAACCTTAGCAATTGAAGATTTTTCTGTGGCTTTTAGGTACTAAAATCTATCTCTCAAAAATTCTGAAATTTTTTTAGAGATAGACAGAAAAATTTTCAAAATAATTATTCCAGACGATATTTTTCAATTAATATTTTTTTTTTTTTAATTTTCAGCATAGGGCTTTCCCATGGAGAACCAAACTAAAAACTTAATGAAAAAAAAAAAAAAAAAAAAAAAAAAAATTGGCTCGAATAATTGTTTTGAAATTTTTTCTGTGGCTTTTAGGTACTGTACTAAAATCCGTCTTTCTAAAAAATTTCATTTCAGAATTTTTGTGTGTGTTTGCTAAGGTTTACATGTTAATAAAAAGGGAACTAAAAAACAGCTGATCGGTGTTATCTTACCCTTAATTAGTTATTATGATATTACACTGCTGAGAAGTACATTTCAGTACAGTTAAATAAATATAATTTTACTGTTATTTGAAGGTGTAAAAATGTTTGTTGCAGTGGTGCTGAGTGGCAAAAAGGAGGCGGGGGCAGGTAGACCTCGCAGACGACGCAGGAAGGAGGGGGAGGAAGGAGAAGAAGGGGAAGAAGATGAAGAAGAAGAAGAGGAGCCCGTGCCCGAGCCAGAGAGCAAAGTAGTCAGCGATGATGGGATCTTTAAGGTAATATATACATATTTGTGGTGTTAAAATATAAATGATCCTCCTGTTTTGTGCATTGTTTATTTTCTTGTAAAATTAAATACATAAAAACAGTAAATAAATTTATCATAATCAGCAATTAAGCCACTTTTACACATGATCATTTGTTGTCCTGTTTTTCTATTCTTCAATCTTACCCCTCCTCTTTTTGTACAGATGGTGGTTGGCCCCAGCCCCTCTCAGGTTGGTGGTACAGCCACTGAGGGCAGCACTGCAGCTGGTCCTGTTGCCTTCACACCCTCGCCCCGTATGAATGCAGGCCTGGCTGTTAAGCAGGGCAAGCTCTACCTGTACGGAGGATTGTACGAGGAGGGGGACCGACAGTTGACCTTGTCCGACATGTACTGCCTAGGTGAGTGAGCAAATTATTGCCAATATTATGTGGATTTTCCTTTTAGGTAAGCTGCATAAGAGTAGCTGCTTTTTGTCAAAAATGCATTATAAGTGTGATAATGAACTCGAGGATAGTTCTATGCTGGTCCCCTAAACTCATGAAATAGCAAATCCGTTATATGCTACTGATTTGCTAAAATTGATACAATGTATAACCTACATGAAATTTGTTACTGCAAAAATGAATGGAGGGTACCAAATTATTCTACTATGATTCTTTTCAGATTTTTTTTTTTTTTTTTAGTCCCCGAACTATTTTTTTAAAAGATAGGAAAGTTCTGCAAGTTCTGTTGCCCTCCTGGATCCATAAGAAAAAGGAGAGGGCTTAAACTCCTCCAGGAAGCACATTTTCAATAATTTTTTAAAAATAGTTCCTAGACTCTGCAAAAAATCATAATTCGACAATCTCTATTCATTTCTGCAATAAAAAATATCACGTAGGTCATATAATGAGAGGATTTTAGATATAGCTACAGGTGAATACAAAAACAAGCCATCAGTGCCTCTTTTTAATCATTCAAGTACCGTAAACATTTCAGTTTCTTGGTTAATAATTTGTTTCTTAAAATTAGATTAAATTTTTATCAACAAGTTCTTTAACCTGTAGTTAAGTGTGCACAACTTATTGTATTGTTGACTGATGCAGACCTGCACAAGCTGGAGGAGTGGCGCACACTGCTGGCCAGCGACCTTACTCCCGAGGACTGGCTGGACTCGAGCAGCGGCAGCAGTGATGACGACGATGATGACGACAGTGAAGGGGAGGAGAGCGAGTCTCCCATGGACACCGACTGAGAGCCCCGACTTGTCAATCCTGTGTGTCCAGTTGAATCTTGTCAAACTATGCAAGAAATATGAACTAATTTTTAACTATGATAAGAACTCTGTTAGATACAAAAGTTATGTTCACCGTATCAAAATATAATATTATTGTTGCAAGTGGGCAAAGAACTATGTTTAAATAAACATAGAATGCACAACTTGAAGTTATGCTGAATGAAATGTTAAATTTGTATTCTAAATCTGCTAAATAAAAATGTACTTTTATGTAAAAAAAACTTTTATTGCTCTGTGACAGTTTTCACTAGGTATTATTTTAGTTCAGTTAATGTTTGCCTCTTTTTTTAAGTTTCACTTTGAGGGTAGGCAACTTGTTTAGCACCAAAAAATGTTTGGTAAAGTAGTACCATTGCTGCTTATCTAACCCACTCTGCTAAAAAAAAAAAAAAAAAAAAAATGACGAAGAAGAAGAGTTAGCTGGTAAAGTTGTATTGAAATTTGAAGCATTCAAATTGAAAGACAGTTGCTTTGCAAATTAGTTGGCAAGTTAACAGTATTAATTACGATTTAAAAATTAATTACATAATTATATAATATATTATATAAAAAAAAATTAAATGCACATGCTTTTACATACAGAACGTTTAATTGACATTTTTTTTTTATTATATAAAAGATTTACAACACAAGAAAGTAAAATTCTTTCATGCAGAAATTTAATTATTAATTATAATAACCTTCCTGTGGTTCAAGGACATTTTCATATCATATTTATAAAAAATAGAGAAGTTTTACTTCCATAACAGCCTTGCTAAAAATTTTATGCAGTGAAATACATAAAGATAAATTAAGGCACAGTTTTAAGCTTGAACACTTGAATGTTTCAAACTTAATTGGGGAAACTCCATTACCATGGTCTACCTACCACATTTACACTTTATTTAAAAATAATTTAAAATATATCTCTAACCCCACAAATTGAAGTCAAATTCAGACCATCATAGTGACAGATTCCACAATGACTCCATAAACATCCTTGAAAAGTAACATTTGCTTGTGTTGGTGGGTGGTTCATTCCGCCCGACAATTGGTGCCCTGTTTGATGCTTGTGGAGTCATGTTGTGAGATGCACGATGCCAACTGCTTGGCACAGACAGGCAGAAGTTTCTGTTGGCAACTGTAAACAAACATCAGGCATTAGAGGGTCATCAATATATTTAGATTTGAGATAATGTAACATTATAGTTATAAAAGAAAATAGGCAGCTCATTGTCTATTTTAATCAACCAATTAGTTTCAATCTTAAACTCATATTCTTTTACAGTTTAATAAACAAAACTGTCTTAGTATTGAAGCTTCCTTCCCAAGTTGTGCTCTTGGTTGTTACCTTTGAGCGCTGATCTTCATTTTGTCGCTGCTGGCTCGCAGCTGTGAGGCCAGACTGCTGAGCTCGGACAGGATGCTGTTGCCAGTGTGCTCTCGCGAAGCATTCTCTGCCGCCAGCTTACCAAGGCTCTCTGCGAGCAACTCTGCAAGACACCACACATCAAAACATTGCCAGATACTGTTTGTTATAAGCTTTAATCAAAATGAACATGGATCTCACTAATAATACAGTATAATATTTTTTCATTTTTTTTTTTCAAGAAATTAACAAATATTATAACAAGCCCTGCTTTTATTATTTATTATATGTACATATATATATGCAGAACCTAGCAGCTTTAAAAAATGTCTGCATACTTAACTGTTAATAAATAGTAGCCCTCTTCAGTGCATTTTTTTTTCCTTATTAATATTATTTAATATAAAAGCATTTTTATATGACCTGCAGATTTTTTCAAATTATCAATGTTTGCAGCTAATCAAGGAATCAAATGAAGAGCATTCTGTAAATTTATGTCATATTACCTTTCTGCTCTTTGCTGGAGGGTAGTTTCATATTGACCGCTTGAACTTGGTTCATGCCGTCACTCAAAGACTTGGATACATTGTCCACAACGGGAATGGTCTCGCCCATGTGACCTAATGAACAAACATATTTTTCTCATTCTTGTGGTGTTAACACCCAGAATAGAGTAGTGTTACTACAGAAAGTTTTTTAAGTATTTTGAAAAAGCTTTATTTATTGCATGCTTTAAAAAGAACAAGTAATTATAGTATTAGCTCTAGTTCTACTTTTACTTTTTTTTTCTGCTGTGATAGTGTGTGAGATGTCTTCAGGTGTGTCTGCAGAGCTGCATTAGCTAGTCTAATTAATGCAGCAAAAAATATTCTATTATTGGGTATTTTTTTTATTGTATGTTTGTTTTTAATCAAAATTATTTGCTAATGAAGTTCTTTCTGTGACCACACCTCATGAGATATCACTGGATCTATGTAAGTTAACATAATTTAGAAAAGAGAGACTCCCCCCCCCCTCACACACCAAGGACAACTGTGGCCTGTATATACCTGCCAGTCGCTCCAGCTGGGGGATCAACTCGTCAAGGATCTCTTGCTCCTCCATCAGACCCTGAACTTCCAGCAGCCGGTGCTTCAAGACGGCAATGTTGGCAATCTTCTGCTGGGCCTGATTGTTGAGGGCCACCAGCTGGGTCTGCGCCAGTCAAAGGTTCAACAATGAAATTAATACAGCCATTCATATTAGTGCAGAATTATTTGAGAATTAATTTATATATAATGAACAAAGTAAATCACAATTTTAGTATTGTTCATAAAAAACCTTACATAATTTCTTAATTATTAGATTTAAAAGATAGTTCAAATAAAAAATTATAGCATCATTTAATAATTTGGTATTACAGAAATAATTTGAAGTACATTGAAAACCATTAGTTACTATAATGTTTATAATGTACTTATTTATTTTTAAATGTACTGAATTTGTGATTTTTATTACTTTTAGTATTTTGATTTTTCTGAATAGACACATAGTTTCAATTCACTGCCAGGACAATAATTTACAACAGGGAGCACTCACTTTGATGCTAGTCTCGATTTTACTGCAGTTGCTAGCCATGAGCCGCTCCTGCATCTTGGCTTGCAGGTACTGACTGTGCGCCACGTCCATCTCGGCACGGTCCTCCCATGTCAGCGGCCCCCCACCCCCTCCCTCACTCTGCACTGACGAGTCCGACTGAAACGAGTGTCTAAATTGAGCACATCCAAGCACCGGTGTTTCATGGTGTAATTTTGTGACATCCAAGCCTAGCTAAATCTGTTGCATAGAAATAAAAAAACATTCAATATCATAAATATATTTATATATAAAAAAAACTAAATACAAGACAGCTAGGTGCAAATCTAAACATGCATACAAGATCACAGTGAACAAAACATGACAATACATTGGCATTATTTTATAACCTTTGTAGAAAAGCACGTCTAGGATACAGAATAGCCAATCAAGTAAAATTACAAAAACAAAGAACGAGAGTGTTAATGTACCAAAATGTAATTACCAAAGTTTTTAAACAGTAAAAGAAGTTGTTTTCTCCTTAGAAATTGATCTAAACAAAATAAAATACACACAACAGGTTGTTTAACAAGTATTACTGTACTCTTTTTCTTTTTCTATTTTTTTTTTCCGTATAAATTTAATTTAATAGAAACAGATCATAATTATTAACAATGAAACCAATAAAGGAAGGAAAATGATGAAAATTTAATACTGTTTTGTGTGTAATAATTCAAATATCAGAGCTTCAATTGTATTTAAGAATCTAAATATAATTACCAGAGAGTATGATGCAGTCAATACTCTCTTTGGTATCAATGCTCGCCTCACGCTCTGTTTCTGTAAAAAACAAAACAAAGTTAGGTCTATTTAGTTTCAGAGGCGTAAAACCAATGGAAAAAACAGGAAAGCACCTTGCTTAACTGTTTATAGGTGGAACAGCATTTCTTTAAAGTTTTTATTCAATGCATATTATTCACATGGTGTACATTTATTTTTATAATTGTGAATTTAACCCCCAAGCAATAAGATGCAACCTCAACCACAGATGCCTCATCATATGGGATTTTTAGGCCCGCTTAGATAAGCCGCTAGCAGGACTGCCGTGAGAAAGGTATCGGAGGAGAGGATATATGTTACTTGATGGCACCCCAAGAGCCTGCCTGCTGTCGCCAGTGGGATAATATCCCACTGGTAATTAACCAAGGGTTTTGTATGTATGGATAGGTTATCTCTATACCAATAGCATTAGAACTACTGAGGCAAATCTCCAACGTAAGATGGCGACCAAGCGCAACCATCTGCATTGTAAACTACATATATGGAAGTTCCCCAACGTAAGATGGCGGACGATCAAATAAGTATTTCTAATTTCTAATCCCATTGGTTACTGTTGTAACCGCCACCCACTTCCTCCTCACGACTATGCCTCACCGACGGCAGTACCATCACCTATCCATACATACAAAATCCTTTTAATTAACAGACAAACGCTTGGGAGCGGCTTGAGGCTCTTAATTTGAATCTTGAATCTACATTTTGCATGTATTCTAAGATCTACAGCTGTATCATATGTATGCATAGTGGGGTGGATGAGTCTACATGTATTCTAAGATCTGCTAGACTGTAAATTTCTTATAACTCTCCGCTTCCACCATGCACCTGGAAAGATATAGTATCATAATGCATGCAGCCCGGCAGGCAGCAAGTTACACTCTGTTATTGTCCGATAAAAACCCAGTAAACCCACACACATGCCACACATATGCTTCTCATCTTTACTACATCAACCTCATTCAATACCCTTTGTTAATGATGACAGTTATATATGCATACAGCTACAGTAGAGGATATAGTTAATACATGCATCTATGCATACTGTATGTATAAACACTATGCATAAACACCCATGCTGAACTCAGGTCGAGCCTGCAATAGGCTGCATATCCAAATAACTCACGGCAGGATTTGAATTGAATCCCTGCGCACGACTTTTTCCATTTACTGCTGCAGTAATTTTAGGTTTTGAGCTCATTTTTACGGTTAAGTGTCAACTTTTTATACAAAAATCATAAAAATGTTACTGCTCCAAGTGCTCCAAGAGAAGAAAATATTTTGGCGCTTATTTTCACAGCTGAGTTAAAAACACTGCCCTCTGGCAGAAAAAATTTTAAACGAAGGGGGTTTCTGTCTTCTGATTGGTCAAATGCGCCCCTTTTGGCCCTTTTCATTTAACATGTGCGCATGACAGCTGGGAGCCTCTGAGGCCATTTTGAACTCTTTAGTGTTTTATGAAGCAAGTAGTGAGTGGAAAAGTGTAATTTTGTCTCAAATTAATTAAAATGGTGTGGGGCTTTGTTACTTGTGGTCCCAATGAGGCTTTGGTTGTCTCAGGTATGTAAAAATATTACAAAGATGATGAAAGTTGATGGGTGGGAGTGGCATGTGTCATAACAAATGCCCAACCCCCTATTCACACACCTTGCAGTAAAATATTTCTAATCGGTATTCTGAAAATATGCATTTATTACAGGATGTTGTTACAACAAACCATTGCTGGTGCCTGGTGGAAGGGCTTTTGTTTGGCCGGCAATTCAAAATGTCCAGCGGTGAGTTACTATTGAGTCAAATATTCAGCCTAAAAGGTTGTGCATGTGGACTCCCTTTACGCTTGCATGACAGCATGCACTTTAATGTTATTGATTTTATAAATGCTTAACGTGTCCTTACAGAATCTCTTTGAATACGATGACACTTCAAGTTGAAAGTCCAACAGTTTACACAAGCCAAGGAGTGCCAATATCGGTGACTGGAATTGCTCAGGTATGCATATGGACATTTTTTTACTTTATTTTTAGCAACAAAACATTTGCACAAGAAATTTAACTTGGATAGCTGTATATGCATTAGAATCAACTTGACGAGACAATTCAATGATTGCCACCTGTATTTTCTCAACTGCAAAATTTACAAATCCAAAATTGACAAAATCCTCTGGGTATACTCCTTTTAATGAACATACCGGTATCATATATATGTTGCCTATAAAACCCATAGACAGGGACTGATGGGCGAGGATCCAAAGGGGGTGCGATGGAGGTCATTGCCCCCCCCCCTTCCTTTCCCCTCAAAAGGTGCCAAAATACATTGAAGGTGCCACCCGTCACCCCCCTCCCACTCAATATTTTAACATTACGGGATAGGGAACTGCCCCTTCCAGAGCCGTGAGCTGGATCTGCCCCAGGAAAGGTCAGAGCTAGGCCACACTGCTTGCTCTCCATAACACCCTATTTTAACGCTGATGCTGCTAATTGCACACCAGTTCCTTGAAATTCAACCTCATTGCTTCAGGTGAAGATCCAGGGCCAGAATGAGGAGATGCTACTGGCCGCATGTGAGCAGTTCCTGGGCAAGCACGAGACTGAGATTCAGCAGATCGCCCTGGTCACACTGGAGGGACACCAGCGTGCAATCATGGGCTCCATGACGGTCGAGGTGAGTCTAATCTGATTACAGATTTGCTCGTGAAATGTCCAAAATTATCATGAGTACATAATTACAGTATATCATAACAGCAAATTAAGATTGTCAAGTGTTATCTAATAAAATCCACCATAAGCATAAGATATCCATCAAAGCATCATAAAGCATCTTGATGTAAATATAATTAAAATGCTGTACAGTATTTTATATTTTTGTTCCTGTACTTTTTTCACTCCCCTCCCTTTCCTCCTCTACCTTCCTCCCAATGGACAACATACATGAAAATTTTTTATTGCAGAAATGAATAGAGGGTACCAAATTATTCTACTCTGAATTTTTTCAGATTTTTTTTGAGATCAGGAACTATTTTTAAACAATGGAGTATTAACCTCAAAATTTTTTATTGCAGAAATGGATAGAGCGTACAAAGTTATGTTACCCTGATTTTTTTCAGATTTTTTACAAACCAGGAAGTATTTTTAAAAAATTATTGAAAGTCCTTTTTGTGACGTCACGCGGCGGCAAGTCCTATCTTTTTCTGAAGGAGCGGCGTCTCGTGACGTCACAAAAAGAACTTTCAATAATTTTTTAAAAATAGTTCCCGTACTCTAAAAAATCTGAAAAAAATCAGGGTAGCATAACTTTGCACCCTCTATCCATTTCTGCAATAAAAAAAATTGAGGTCAATACTCTATTATTGAAAGTCCTAAGATTTCAGCTGGCACCCCTGATGCCTTAATAAAAAGGATAGAGACTGGACACCTATTGACGCCTCCAGGGGGCGTGGCCGCACTTTCAATAATTATTTAAAAATAGTTCTGGGTCTCAAAAAAATCTGAAAAAATTCAGAGTAGCATAATTTGGTACCCTCTATTCATTTCTGCAATAATTTTTTTTGTGTATGTTGTCCATTTAAAATATAACCAATAAAAAGATCAAACCAGTACTGCATTTTTTTTATTCCTCGGCCAGATTTCAGAAGCTCCCTGTAAATGGAAAATGTATGGAGCCAATATATTCATATCAGGCTAAAAGATAGAAAAATGCAGCCAAGGTCTCATTTGTTCAATATTTCTAGAGAATCCTGTTACAAGTCTGGTCTTCTAAGTCTCTTTTGTAAGAAAAAAAAAAAATAATAATAATAATAATAATAAATAAAGAAAATGTTTTTTTTTTCATAGCTAGCTAAGTTGCTAACTTCAGTGTGTGCAGCCCTATCAAAATCAAAATTAAAAATGTATTAAAGACATGATCATTTTCCAAATTTTAAGTTTAGGATTTTTTTTTTTCTTTAAATTTATCTCACTGGATATTCTATCAATAAATGGTATGTAGGTTATTGCCAAAGTTTTTTGGTCTTTTGTATATGTATGTGCTTGTGTGGTAGCATTTTTTTTTTTCCATGCAACAGTTTCTTTGACAAATCAATTGAATGCACATTATTTCATTTCTTTTATTACAGGTTTGAAAATGCTATTAGAATATTGAATTAGAATGACCAAATATAAGATTGCCATGAAAATGCCAACTTTTGAGCTTATTATACATGATATTATTGACAAATATTCTTGAATTATTTGCATTTTCATAAGGAACTCAAGAAATCAAAGCTTTTATTTATTTTTTATTAAGTTCCTTGTAAATTTAAATCTTACATTTGGTGAGTTGAAGTGCTTTTTTTTTTACTTTTATGCATTTTGCTTTACAATCACATACATCAATTAATCACAAGCGCATTATTCCAGAGTGATCAGATCCCGTGAAATTTCGCAAATATGGTGAAATTCTGACATTTGTGACAAAAGGATTTTGCGAAATTTGCAGCAAAATTCCTATTACAGTATAGGTGCAAAACTTTGTTGTGGGCTGCTGGATAAAAAATTGGAGAGGGAAAAAAAAGCTTGTAAATATTCAAACTTTGGGTGCCTTGGCTTTAAGCCTTTGGAGGTTGTGGCAGGCTCCTGTAATCCAACTATTTGGACAGGTAGCTGGATTACAGGAGCATGCCACGACTCTCAGCCAAATTCAAATTTTACATGTAAAATTTGAATTTCTGTGTTTAAAACCCATATGTTAACTATCAACTGCAGTCAAAATATGAAAAATGCAGGCGCAAAACTACATTTTTTTAATTTCCCGGTAAAATAATTGCAAAATTGGTGGGTATTTTTTTTTTTTTTTTTTACTGACATTGCATTTTTAGGGAATTTTGTCCTGCCTGCGAATTCCAAAACAAAGGACCTGGCTGCTCTGCTTCATTCAGAAAGCACTAAAATTTGGTTTGTGAAATTTGAAATTGTTGAGGGTGGTCACACGCTTATTTGCTTGTAGATGTGTGATAGCTGCTCCGAGCTAGCCACCCATTAAAGATCAGTCTAGCTCGGAGTGCTCTATCTTGACAATATTTTGAGAACCAAATTTACTCCTTTTTTTTTTCAAAATCATAGGAATCTGCTGAATCTAAGTGATGCCATCTACTCTATAGAAAAAGTCCACTTTTAAGTTGCAATTACTGTATATGCAATAATATGCAAAAGAGAGCATAATATGCAAAAGAGAGATAAACAGTTTACTGTGGATACTACTTTTATTTTTTGTTTCAACATTTTCAACTTTGTAGCATAGAATTGCACTGCTAACATCGGGCTGATGTTTCAGGAAATCTACAAGGACCGTAAGAAGTTCAGCAAGCAGGTGTTTGAGGTTGCCTCATCTGATCTCGTCAACATGGGCATCACCGTCGTGTCCTACACTCTCAAGGACATTCGCGATGAGGAGGTCAGTCTGCATGGGCACTTTTAGTCCCTTTAATTCTCAAAATTTCCTTACATAATTTTAATAATAAATTTAGTATTTAAAAGAAATCTGACACTAATTTTGGTCTATTTTAAGTACTGAATCAAAACTCTGCTAGAGATACTATTTTTTTTTTTTTTTTTTTAATATTATAAATTTATGTCATGGACCTTCATCAATACAACACCAGCATTGTAGTTTGTCTAATAACACATATTACTGTACTGTATTTAAAATTGATTAATGATTTAATTAATTCCTAATTTTATTGCATATAGTTGTTGTAACTTTTTCCTTGTTGTTTTGAAATAGAGAATAAAATTATTTTCAAGGTATTTTCGTAGTAGCCTGTAATGTAATTTTATTCTTGAAATTAAATTTTAATGCATACTAGATTTTTAGAATGTTTTTATTACGTAATGCTTGCATTGCTAGCACTAATTATAGCAATGATTTTATGCTTCAAAGGGTGCCAAGGTATGTTAACATTTGATAAAGAACCTAAATGCTTGTTTGCTGAAGTTTTGAAGCTGCTTTATTGTAATGATGGCAAATTTGGTACCTTAATACTATTAAAATTAATGCAATTTGGCCTGCTATTTGTAATGCATGATGATATTTAACCTACAATAATTAATTATTAAAAAAAAATCTTTAATTAGATTTAGCCAGGTATAGTACTACTGCAATAAAACTTAAAAGGAACCTGTTGCTTTCTAGATTTAGAGATTAGGCGGATTAGTTCCATGATGTTGAAATGGATCTCCTTTCAAAGAGAAAATAGAGGAGATCAAATTTACTAGTTACAAAAGGCAATGCAGCATAAAATTTTATAAAGTTGCTGACAAATAAAAGAGCTGCTCTAGAAATTTGTTGGGGTGCTTATAAACTGTAATGTGGGTATTGTAAGAAAATTCAATGTGTCTGCTATAAATTGCCTTTAAAATGGTTGTAGACAATAGCACAATCTTTATTCACTAACCAAAAATAATCAAATATTTTTACCATTAATGTGTTAAATTTGTAAACTGATTTTTGTGTGTGTTTTATTTGGAATAGAGTTACATAAACTACGGGAGATATATTTATAGAAACATTTCTTTGTTGTCATTATTATAACAGATCCTATGTTTGTCTGTGTTAGTGTGATATCACTCTACTATACTTATAGTGAAAGAATTTTTGTTTTAATAAGCATATCAGTACCTTTGTTTAATTGTAAAAATTTTTGATGATAGTGTGAACAATATGAACAATATTTCAAAGAAGCTTTTAAAAAGGTTTTTTGATTGATTTTTGTATATTGAGTCTCAGATTCAAGAGAGGTAACATGTTATATTGATTGACAGGGCTACCTCAAGAGTCTGGGCATGGCTCGCACAGCTGAGGTGAAGAGAGACGCACGTATTGGCGAGGCGGAGGCTCGTAAGGACGCGCAGATCAAGGAGGCCATTGCAGAAGAGGAACGTATGGCTTCCAGGTCAGACTGTGTTCAAAGTTTATTTTGTCTTCTTAATTTATGTAGCTCTGTTACATTTTAAATATTGTTGCTTCAAAATTACAGTATACAATGTATATCATTATATAGAAAAATCATCATAAATAACAATTGCTGTTTTTCATCATTTTCAGGTTCCTCAATGATACAGAGATTGCAAAAGCTCAACGAGATTTTGAGCTGAAGAAGGCAGCTTATGACGTTGAAGTGCAGACTAAGGTAATACATTTTACAGTAAAAAATCAATCAATCAACAAACAAATAAATATAAATAAATAGAGTTAGTAAGGTTGATAATTTAATAATAATAATAACTCATCGTCTCAGAATGCAAGTCACATTTAAAAGTACAAAATTTTTTTATACAACTTTGACGTTTGAGTTATATTGAGAAAAGGTTCAAACTTGCAGTGATGTTAGTCCGCGCATATTCGCGGCGAATATGCGCGCATATTCGCATATTCGCGCATATTCGCGGGCAATCTGCGGCCGCATATGCGCGCAAATTGAAAATTGACTTTCCCGCCACAAAAATAGCAATTTAAAACTGGTTAAAACTACAGTAAATGCTACAGAGAGTCTTTTCTTATTTTTCTTGGTATAATCCCTTGCTTAATTAGTGTTTGGATTAAATTAGAGTTAATTAATCATGGAATTAAAGCAATCGGCCTTTCAGGCTGCCGAGGTGCTCACGTGATTTTAATTGCGCGCGGCCGCCATCTTGAAAGTATCTTTCGCGCATATGCGCGCATTTGCGCGCATATTCGCGCATATTCGCATGCGCATATTCGCGGACCAATCTTCGCGCGAATTTCACATCACTGCAAACTTGCATCAAAACTTTTTGTACTTACACGACTTGCATTCTGAGACAGTGAATTATGTTTTATTATGTTTAAGAAATGAGTGAATATTTTTTTCTTTCATTTGACAACTTTTATTTTAATAAAGCAACATTCAATCTCCATTTATTCATCACATCTGTTACTGAACCATCATGTGTACTTCTGTATTGCAGAAGGCGGAGGCTGAGCTTGCCTACGAACTGCAGGCGGCTAAGACGAAGCAACGCATCAAGGAGGAGCAGATGCAAATCAAGGTAGTAGAGCGCACCCAGGAGATTTGTGTGCAAGACCAGGAGATGCAGCGTCGTGAGAGGGAGCTTGAGGCCACCGTCCGCAGACCTGCAGAGGCAGAGAAATACAGGTATGCAACGAGGGAGGACATCTGTAGAACAAGAGGTTTAACACCTTACTTGTGGTGTGTTGAACTTTCTCTTTCATTTGTTTGCTTAAAATAGCGACAAAGTGGAGGAAAAGGTTCAACAAAAAAAGTAAGGTATGTCTGAAGCTCTCCTAACAAATTTTTTCAACATTTCATATTTTTTTCCTAATTTTCTTACAGTATTCCGTTGACATACTATCAGCAATAAAAAACAAAAACAAAAAAAAACTACAAATCTATATTCTGCATATTTTTTTTTTATACACATTTACTTTTTATCATGCCATAAACTTTTAAATCACGTTATCTTAGTTGCTAGTTCATTTATTAGTTGTTGTTTAAAAAAGAGAAAGGATATATCATTGTTAAACCTAAAATTTCAGGAGTGGCTTGAGCCTTCACTCTTCAGCTTTCCCAGCACTCTCCCTTCATCAGCACTTGCTAACTGTTATAGCTTTATCCTTAATCAATAAAGTCTATAAGTGAGTGATGTATTTGGTTGTTGCGCAGGCTAGAGAAGCTTGCAGAGGCCAACCGTAATCGTGTGATCCTGGAGGCGGAGGCAGAGGCAGAGTCCCTGCGAGTGCGTGGGGAGGCAGAGGCTTTTGCCATTGAGGCCAAGGCTCGTGCTGAGGCCGAGCAGATGGCCAAGAAGGCGGATGCCTGGAAGGAGTACAAGGAGGCTGCTATGATTGACATGCTGCTGGAGACCCTGCCCAAAGTGAGTGTGATTCACAGAAAATTGCAGTAAAGTCAATTTACACACTAGATTTTCATTCATTAATGTATGTTATAGTTGCTGTTGAAAAAATAGGAATAGAAAATGATTTTTGTTTTTTTTTTTAATTAATTATTTGTGCATTGAAAGTACCTTTTAAGGAATTTATATTATTATCTCTGATGTCTTAAAACACCAAACTGTAATCAATTGACGTTTCAGTCCTTCTAATACTGTTATTATGTACTGTTAAAATGCAGCTTTCTAGTGTAGTGGTTAAAGCACTTGTTCCTTTTCCGAGAGGTCTTCGATTAGATTCCTTGGGTATGGCAAACTTTTCGTGACTTGGGATGGGTGTGTGATTACTAGATGATGTAGTTGGTAGGAGGAGAAGAAAGGCTGCCTATACTCCGCTGGACTTGGAAACAATATTTGAGTGTGGCGTGCAGACTGGTACTATTATAGGAAACCAGCGAGAGAGCACTGTGAACAATGTTGAAAAACAATAATCTCCTAATAAACCAGAAATACCAACTATTTTAGTGCAAACACTTATTTACTCAATTAAATTTAGTAAATTTAATGTACTGATGTGTAATTTTTGTCTGCAGATTGCAGCAGAGGTTGCTGCTCCTTTATCTCAAGCCAAGAAGATAACAATGGTATCTAGCGGTAATGGTCAGATCGGAGCCTACAAGCTGACGGGAGAGGTGCTGGACATTGTTGCTCGAGTTCCGGAGATGGTGAAACAACTTACTGGAGTTGACATTGTTAAGGTAAGATCGGTAGTTAGAAATTAACACTTTTCAGTATATGGGACACTTATTTTGTCTAGTCAGTCAATGGAGCGTAATCACCATTATGGAGGTGGAGCAGCATCTGTCGTCACTAGCAGCAGTACCACAAGTAGCATCATCACTAACCGTCCCGCCTCTGCAGCCTCAAACAATCCCAGAGGAACACCAACTCGTTGAAAAATAAATGGAGAAATAAATCTCAGTCATTAAATGTTGATCACCAATAATATTTTGGTGATCTTATTATACTCATTGCTGTAGTACCGAAACCACTTATGTGCCATTATTGTGTTGCAATTTTGTGGATGTTTGCGGATATTGCATGTTTTCATCGTGCGTTTTCATAAATATCGTGCAAATACCATAAAACAAATGTTTGTGAAAAATGCATTTATTTGAAATACTTTTTGAGATTTGTAGTTTGTAGATATTTTTAAATGTTTTATGGTACCTCTGTGGTTTTGTGACTACATCACAACAGTCTTGAACTCTTCATTAAATGGACTGTTGATTGTAATGATCTGTTTTAGTTTCCAGACTATAAAATTCATGAAATACTCCTTCATTGATTATCGTTTGTTTAATTTTTAACTCTATATGACTAGATCTCAAGGACTCGAGCTGCAAAAAGTCACTATGTCAAGTTGACAAAATGAAACAGCTTTGTTCGTCTCTTTCTAACCTATATGACTGTACTAAATAAAAAGCTTGGCAGCAAAATATTGCAGTATGATGAGTGTGCCATAATATTAAATTGCCAGAGTTATGTGTAAATTATAAGATATAAAATATTCCTATAATATATTTTCATTCAAATTTTGGAGTACAACAAAAGAAGAATCTCTTTGGAATGCTAAGTGTTGTAATTTGAGTGCTGATTGACTTTCAGCAGCTCTGAGAATTAACTTTTATAAAACTATAAGCTGTTAAATGTAGAATTTGAAGGAAAGATTCAGAATAAAGATTTGAATGAGATGAGTTCTTAAATACAAAGAAGATATTTTAACAATAACGACAAAAGGACTGTATGAATACAAAATATTTGTTTGTGTGTGGCATATATGTAAAGAATTCAGTTGTATAGAAGAAAGTGTGCTTTTTCAAATCTTTATCACACATCTAGTACCTTTGAATTATCATTTCATTTTCAATCCATTCCATCTGGATTAGCTAATGTCATACCATTATTTTTATACCAAAAAAAATAAGTAACTCTTTTTACAATCAACGTTAGCAAAGTTTAGAAGAAGGGGTTGTTAGATAGGAATCCTAAAATAAATAAATAAAAGAATACTGAAGTATGAATGCAGCTAACCTTTTAGTTTCTTACATTGAAAGTAGATGTTATTTGGTCCCCCCACCATCCAATTCTCTTTTCATTAATTCATTAATTCAATGATTTTAGTACAAAAGAAATTGCATTTTTCCAATGGGCATTTTTATCAAATCGCTGGGATTGTTTTATTATTAACCTCATGGTGTATTCACTGAATCATTTAATGTGCAATCTGCTTATTTGGTTACTCACATTTACATGAAAAGCAAGTGACACAGAAAAAGTAATTAAATCTGCATATGTAGTAAAAAATGCAGTATATGTTATCCAAATGCTTTAAAAAAATATTATGCAAATTTATTGTTACTGTATATGTAAGGTGTTGGGCTGGTTTAATAGAGGAGTGTTTCAAGGTTTATATTTTGTTTTGTTAAAAGTTTAAGTGCAAGTAAGGCGCTCTCTAGTGTCCCTAACCAACCATAATCCTGCTTTGATGCAACTGAATGTAAATGGTAAAAAAGTGTACAATTTTTTTACTAAAAAATGTTCAATTCTGGCATTATTTAAAATTTTGTTTGAGAAAAAGGTTCTCAAGTTCAGAGAAAACAAAAGTCCATTAAAAGCTTTTTAAATGACATAAAATTTTATAATATTATTATGAAGTAGAAGCTTTCGTTCTTTAAAAAAATCCTGCTTTCAAAATAATAATTTTAAATGCTGTGTGCCTATAATCTATTTTGACCTAGTCGTCTTATGATAAAATATAAATTATTTACTATGAAATTGCTAGCACCTTCAGTGTCTTTATTATTATTATAGCATGAATATCATATTAAAAATTTGCAATCTAGGTTAATCTATCCTTTTTGCATGATAAATTGCAAATTGTCTAAGAAATTTTTCCATTAATATAATAAAAATATATTTACAATGGAATTTCACGTTTGTTGTAGTGTGATTGATGAATGTATATTATAAAAACATTAAAAATCTCATCTGCATTCAAATAATAAAAAGATTTATTATTTATTCCTACATAAAAAAACAACAGATTATTAATTATGTACAGTTTACATACAAGGGAAATTAATTTTTTTTGAACTAGTGAGAAAATGAAATTTTAAAATGTATTGGCAAAATTACCGTGTTTTTTACGCTATAATTACATAAATTCATATATAAAGAAATAAAAAAGATAAATGAGTCATACAGCAACTTATGTAAAAATTACTAAGAAGCACATTTCTTGAAAAAATTAAATTGGTTTTATGATAGGTTGAAAATATTATGCTAAAAAATTTAAAGTAATACAAATTGAAACATTAATAAAAAGTTACATAAATCTGCTGAGATTTGATTCTGGACTGAAAGAGAAAGATATTAATTTTCAAGAAAAATAAACCATTAAGATTATGATGCATCATTTAAAGAAGAGGGCAGGAATAACCAGCAAGGCCTTCCATTAAAAAAAAGTCAAAGTACGTGAAAATCTTATGGTTATAGGTTCACTTCGAAAATTATTTACATTCTATTAAGGTAGAGATAACGTTGATCAGCTGTTCGACATAGGTCTCTTTGATTAACATGTAAATCTTAGCAAATTCACAAAAATTCTGAAAATTTTTTGAGAGGCAGATATTATTAGTGCCTAAAAGCCACAGAAAAAGTTTCAAAACAATTTAACAAGCCAATTTTTTTAACGCAGCACGGCAAGTGGACTATTGGTGGTTACTCCGTTTCTCTTACACATAAAGTGTACCTGTCTTATTAAACAAAACTACTTAAGGGTAAGGTAACGCCACCAATGTTAAAAAAAAATCCCTCTCACAAAAATTCTGAAAAAAATTTAAAATGTTCTCCTCTACACCCCCTATCAGTAGCTAAAATATCAGGTATACAAATACGATCTAGTTTTTGAGTTATGAATTTTTAAAGTTGACCAATTTAACATGGGAGTTTCATTTCTCCATGTTAAAGTAGTCAACTTTAAAAATTTATAACTCAAAAACTAGATCGTATTTGTAAACCTGATATTTTAGGTACTGATAGGGGGTATAGAGGAGAACATTTTAATTTTTTTTCAGAATTTTTGTGAGAGGGATTTTTTTTAACATTGGTGGCGTTACCTTACCCTTAAGAAAACAGCTGATGCTTAGAGTTTTTGCTGCAGTAGGAGAATGTTAAAATATTTACAGAACAGCTTTACCGTAAAAAAATTCCTACTCTCGTGACCATATTTTTTCATTATTACCATTATTTTATTAATAAACTAAAATTTTAAAAAATCCTAGAAAAGGTAGCCAGACTTTTTAATTTGATTACACAGCAAATATTTAAAATACTATGTATGCAGCAGATTTACTGAGCTCTTAATTCAATTTTTACCTTTCAAATCAAGAAGGCTGAGAATCTTACATTGGAGCCTTATAGTTAACCCAAATTATACCTCATGGACGGTCCAAACATTACCAAGGCTTGGTTTGTATTGTTATCACATCCTGTAGTACATTGAGGAGTGATGAATTAAAACTCTTTTTGAAATCCTCTCGGTACTGAACTTCTCCAGCACCAGCAAACCTGGCCTCTAGGTAACATTATGACTGTCTCATGAAGTACATAAAAGACTTTTTCATAGGAGCTTATTCAGTTTTTTAAACAACATATAATTTAAATTCACTGGGCTACAACTAGTTAAAGAGTCGAGGGCTCATCTTGCTCCCATTGCAGCGCTGCCAGAGTGATTTTGCACTGCTTCCTTCATTCTAAAGAACCAAGGCCCAATTTTGGTGTTGTGAAGAAGGTCCTTAAAGGCTGTGCAGCCCTCAATGCTGTTGAGAATTCCAAACACAGCCAGGTCTGCCAGGTTAGGACTGGAACCACCCATGAACTGTGTTTCCTGCTTCTTGAGCTGCCGCACCCAGAAGTTGCACTCATCATATAGTGACTGACGTACATCATCCTTCAGGTTGTGCCTGAAATGTAGAACAAACAACTGTTAATAATGTTAATATATATATATATATATATATATATATATAAAGTTTAGCTTCACTTTTTAGGTGAAGCACACATTGACACTGCCTCAAAAACTAAATTAAATAGAAACACGAAATTTGAGGCATGTGAACACAAAAATATAAGGTATGTATGATTTTGGAGGGACAAATTTTCTGCATAAATTTTTCCAAATTCAAACCTTAAGTATCTCAACTGATTATATTCTTATTAAATTACAACAACCAATTGATTTGAAACAAAAACAACCAGTGTACTTTAAACATGCTGCATCTTTGCCATTTTTTTTTTCTGATACTTGATTACTAAATTGTGCAATGGCGTAAATCATGTTTTTAAAATTATTATCTAACAAAATACATGTAGCAAAATTAAAATGACATGTTTAATAAACATTCATATTATTTTTAAGTTTACTGCAAAGTCTTCTATATGTACTCACAATGGTTATAACATGTACATGACATTATATACATGTACCATTGTTTCTAATGTGTGTCTGATGAAGGCTTTTTCATTGTTAACCGTGGGCCGATGTACACACCACAGAATTGGCTAGTTGGCGCTATATTTACCAATTCCATTTTCATTAAAGGTATACAGGCCTCAAATTACAAATTAGACAGACATTAAGTTTAGTGTTGCTCAAGTTTATAATCAATTAACATTCGAATTATTTTTACCTGCGCGCGGTGCGTCTGTGCGAAGTCGCGATGTAAAGACGTCATCAAGGACTAAATTTCTTACTTTGAACTGCGACTTCGCACGGATGCATCACGCGTTGAAAAAATGATGCGAATGTTGATTATATACTCTAAACCCACTTGGTAACTATCTAATTTGTATTTTGAGGCCTGTATGCCTTTAAGGGTAAGGTAACGCCACCAATGTTAAAAAAAATCCCTCACACAAAAATTCTGAAAAAAAATTAAAATGTTCTCCTCTACACCCCCTATCAGTAGCTAAAATATCAGGTATACAAATTCAATCTAGTTTTTGAGTTATGAATTTTTAAAGTTGACTACTTTAACATGGAGAAATGGAAATCCCATGTTAAATTAGTCAACTTTAAAAATTCATAACTCAAAAACTAGATCGAATTTGTATGCCTGATATTTTAGCTACTGATAGGGGGTGTAGAGGAGAACATTTTAAATTTTTTTCAGAATTTTTGTGTGAGGGATTTTTTTTAACATTGGTGGCATTACCTTACCCTTAACGGTTCCATTAATGGTCCTTATCCATAAGTTAACATTTAAAACAATTGTCCCATGTTTTTCGCTTCACTGGACCAACATTACTTTGTTCATAGTTTTTTATCAAGTAAGCATTTTTGTAACGATCAAGCAATGATGCTGGTACTTATAACTTGACATAGAATAGTAAATTTGGAGGACCTGTTAACTCTCACCGCTTTTTAAGTCTCTTGCCTATCATCCACATGGCCATTGCTCCTACATAGATCACAAGGTACCGCTCCCAAGATGGGAAGTGTTTTTCCCAGTCTCCGACCTACAACAAAATACAACATGAAATACTGTACTCTATTGATGAGGGACTTATGTAATTATTAAATTAAAGGAAAATAAACCATATCGGTTGTGACATATATTTAAAAGGATAGGAATAAGCAGTAAGGCCTTGCTGGTTATTCCTAACCTTTCCTTTTAAATATACTGTATATGTAAAGACGATTTTATTTATTTATTTATTTATTTATTTATTTATTTATTTATTTATTTATTTATTTATTTATTTATTTATGTAATGGACTAATGGGCAAGTGATTATATTTAAATTTTTTAAAGCCATGAAAAAATGAAATAGCACTTAAAAAACATTTTGAGTTTACTAGGATCAATCACTCTTAAAAAAAATCCTAAGTACAGTAAGTCATATTAAATATTAATATCACATTAATTTGTTATATTACCTCAGAGAACCAATTAAAGGCCTGCAATGCTTCTTCTCGATTTCTGTACACATTTGGAGACAAAGTGTGGACTAATACTTCGTCTGCCCATTTCCTCCACTTGCGTTCCTCCCTGTAAGTATGGAACGTAAATATTTGAATATTTGTGTATGCATAACAGGTCTGTAACTTCTGTATGGGTTATGATGGTATATGTACATAGCTATTTTAGGATTCTTCCCTCCCCCCCTTCTTTTCCATGAAACTAGAGAAGCAAAATTGCTGGAGAGTGAAGACTTACATAATATTTTCCTTTGTCCGCCCTTTGGGCATGTCTCCTTGGAACATAAGGAAGTACTTATTCATGATGTCAGTTTTTATGCTGCCCTCATCATCCTTGAAGGAGATTGTGGGGTAACAGTTGACGGCAGCAGCAAGGCCTGCTTGCTGATCGTGCATGAATGATGTCAGGGTGGAAATAATCATTGTGCTGTCATTGAGTTGCTGTAAGGAAAAATAACATTTATAATATAATATTACTGTCTAAACACTTAAAACGATTGAACAAACTTCCTTTAATTTCATTAATTACCTGGTAACCATTTTCAACTTTTGCCAGTAGGATTGGAACTTTTCTGTAGTTTGACCATTTTATTTGTTGTCTCAAAACTGGATTTACTTCAACAAGGTCGTATGAAAATCCATGGTAATCAAGAAATGCTCTTACTTTACAGCAAAATGGACAAGTTTGATATTGATATAAGACTAGGTTTAAATTTAAATTATCTGTGGGGGAGGTTATCTGGAAGAAGAAATAAAGCCTATGTTTAAACAGGTTAAAAGACATCATGGAGGGCTGAATTTGATGAAGCTCATACCAGAGACACTATAGGGACCTCCGTGTCTTATGGGTAGGAATTTAAAGAACCTTGAATTTAGTTCCACCGGAATTACGAGTGACTACGCCACTATCGACCAATCACCGTAATTTCACTATTAATGACGTCATCCGAGCTGACCAATCGCTGATCACAAAATCGCCAATTGGCTTTCTCGGATGATGTCACTGATGATGAAGCCAACGGTGATTGGTCGATAGTGGCGTGGCCACTCTTAATTCCGGTGGAACCAAATTCAAGGTTCTTCAAATTCCTACCCATAAGACACGGAAGTCTCTGTAGTGTCTCTGAGCTCATACATACTGTATTCATATCATAAAAAATATGCATCATCTACAAAATAAGAATTTAAGTTATGTAATATCATACTGTATGTAAGTATGCCTATACCAATACAGTATGATACAGTGTGCATACCATTACATAATCATATGATAATCATAATAATATTACGATATATACTGTCCAGAATGCATATATGATACTACTGTATCAATGATACAGTATGCATACTGTACAGTATGTACTGTATAATATGCATGCATACAGTACAAGTACTGTATAACAGATCTTAGTTTATGCATACCTCTAGACAGTTCAGTAGACTAGAAGGCGCCAGATATACCTCTAGACAGTTCAGTAGACTAGACGGCGCCAGATATATCTGGCGCCTTGAGTCTAGAGGTAAACTAAGACCTGTTATACAATACATACTGTATGCGTAGTTTATGTACCATATAGGGATCGGCGATAGTGAAAAAAGTATCGATACTTTTTATATCGAGTACTTTAAAAAGTATCAATACTCATCAATATTATCGGCTCAAAATATATCGATATTTCGATATATCGGAAAATATCGGCGGTAATTTTAAAAAGATTAAAATTCAGCATATTTTTTAGCTTCTGGGGGGGGGGGGGGTAAAAATACATTTTTCTTTTAATGTAGTAAATATTACCAACATTTATTTTTTATGTACGTTATATATAATAATTAATTTAAAAAAAAAATACACAACAGGTTTTTAAGTATTCCGCCATCTTGAAAATACTAACCTGTACCTGTGTACTCTGTATATAAATGAATAATTTGTAATACTTTTGCGGATATATCGATGAAAGTATTTAGTATAAATCATTCCTACTATACCTTATACTTATAGCTAGCTTATAGGCTACTATAATCTCTGCCAAAGCCAAGTACTCTCGAGCCAATAGTAAGTAAAACTATCGGAGGTATTGAGTGCCACTGCCAGCTTGTGGAAGCCATCTTGTAGTAGTAAATGGCCAATCGCGTATTTTCGATCAAACGAGTAGATTTTCGTATTGGAAAAAGAATTTAAAAACGCATAGTATCGAACTCATGGACGAAAACCTATTTAATTAATAAATATTTTTTTGTCTTGCCTTGGTTTTTGATTACCGCGAGTGACTTTTGCATGCATTTTTTGATAAATAGTATCGGCCGCGATACTCATAATTTAGTATCGAATACCCGATAATTATCGGCTTAGAAAAGTACTCGATAGTATCGATATATCGCCAGAAAAGTATCGGGTATCGAGTAGTATCGAAAAATATCGCCGATCCCTAGTACCATACATACCTTGCGAGAGACTGCAGTGTCTGGCCTCGAGGCTAGGACAGTGCCTGTCGTACCCGTTCCTTCATTAACCACTGGGATACGAGCTTGTTGTATTTTGTAGTAAGAGTACCCGGCTCCTACAGCAGCTCCACCAAACACGCCTGCTAGGGCATAGAGCCAAATCTTCTTCTTTGTTAGAGGTGGACTTGAGCTTGAAAAGGTGCGGAAACATGAGCTATACAGATAGGAATCACTGGCTGATTTTTTACTTGGGTTTCTACACTGGTACTGAGGGCGAGAATATCGAATATGAGACAAAACTACTCTTAATTTTGATGTAATAGACATTCTAAATGCACTTCCAAAACAGGTCAACTTTTGAACAGCTGACGAGAATTAAAAGGAAAAAAATATATACAAATCACTATTTGCGTCTCAATATCTGCAGCTTCGCACACGTGAAAGAAGTTGGAACCATATTCAGAAACTAGAACGATATTCAAATTATTTTTGCAGCACCCTGATGCGAGGCTAACTTTGAGTCATATTCAAATCTACGCATGCGCAGATTTGGCAGAAAGAGGAGAAGTATTTGTAAATAAAATATATATACGGTGTTTGCTTGGCTTTGTTGTTGTTTACATTCATCAGTAGGTACTTAGGGGGAACTGGAATCACTTGATTTATTGCTCCTAATTTAACATATTTTTAATTTTTTTAACAATAATTTATACGTAAGAAATGAATATACATAACTTGAACATATATATTTTTTTTATTTTACCTAGTTTCTTTATCATTATTCTTTGTTGTGCCGTTTCCCCCTCGTATTCAAAAGTCCGCGGGGAAAGCAATGGTAGGTGATTGGCTGATTTTTTTTCAGAATGTTAGGGTCAATATCAGTGCATAAGTGTCGTAAAATGGTCATTATTGACGTGAAATTTGGAGTCGATTTACATTTTATTTAATGATTTATTGTATTTTTCACAGATATCATTGGCAAATATTGCATTTTTTTCCATTTACTTGACATTTCAATCTATCAAATAAAATAATTCTCAAAAGTATCACAATCGTCATATCGCAGAAAATAAATAGTTTTTGGTATGCTACTACCATGTTAAATAGGTGCTTTTTGCCTACATTCACGTGACGTCATGTTTTTGTGACGTATGGTGAAAGACCCGTATAGGGATTTCAATTAACTATTTTAATTTAATATTTACAATTTTGTATAATATTGAGAATTGTTGTATTATAATATGTCAATTTATAATAGTGGCGTCGTAACCTTAAATCTGGAGGGCCGCAGGCCCACAGTAGGTCCACTTTAATTGTCGCGAAGCGGCAGCTCTCTGGGTAGGTGGGGGGACGGGGTAGAACAACCCCCCCGGCGGAGGCAGAAATTTTTGGGAAAAGGGGTGTTGGAGTTTTTTTTTATTATTACCAAAACTATATTTTTATTTTTTTTTTTTACAAAATTAGTGAATTAAATTACATTTGCAATCAATATTTAAAAGTATATTATTGATTTATAATTTAATATCTGTATATAATTATGAAATATTTTGCCAAAATTCAATAATTTAAAAGTTTACCAAATACACAATTTATACATACACCTGTATACTATGGACCCTCTACCCTCTACAGGTAAAAAAACACGATCCTAAAATTCGTCCAAGTTGGTCAAATAGTACAGAGTGCCATTGAAAATACGATGGTAAAAATTATATATCATGACCCCGCCATTTTTTTTTTATCTCGACTTCTATGCATAGAACATCCACAAATTTTATACACATAAACCTGTATGCTATGGACCCTCTACAGGTAAAAAAACATGATCCTAAAATTCGTCCAAGTTGGTCAAATAGAACAGAGTGTCATTGAAAATTCAAAGGTGGCAAATATCATTTTACCGCCATTTTTTTTTTATCTCGACTTCTATGCATAGAACATCCACAAATTTTTTACACATACACCTGTATGCTATGAACCCTCAACAGGTAAAAAAACACGATCCTAAAATTCGTCCAAGTTAGTCAAATAGTACAGAGTGTCATTGAAAATTCAAAGGTGGCAAATATCATTTTACCGTCATTTATTTTTTATCTTGACTTCTATGCATAGAACCTCCACAAATTTTTTACACGTTAACCTGTATGCTATGGACCCTTTACAGGTAAAAAAACACGATCCTAAAATTCGTCCAAATTGGTGAAATAGAACAGAGTGTCATTGAAAATTCAAAGGTGCAAATATCATTTTACCGCCATTTTTTTTTTATCTCGACTTCTATGCATAGAACATCCACAAATTTTTTACACATTAACCTGTATGCTATGGACCCTCTACAGGTAAAAAAACACGATCCTAAAATATGTCCAAGTTGGTCAAATAGTACAGAGTGCCATTGAAAATACGATGATAAAAATTATCATGACCCCGCCATTTTTTTTTATCTCGACTTCTATGCATAGAACATCCACAAATTTTATACACATACACCTGTGTACTATGGACCTTCTACAGGTA
Source organism: Siphlonurus alternatus (assembly GCA_949825025.1). Lineage (NCBI taxonomy): Eukaryota > Metazoa > Arthropoda > Insecta > Ephemeroptera > Siphlonuridae > Siphlonurus > Siphlonurus alternatus. The sequence goes on from OX463781.1 coordinate 12,584,549, forward strand.
AAAACACACGATCCTAAAATTCGTCCAAGTTGGTCAAATAGTACAGAGTGTCATTGAAAATTCAAAGGTGGCAAATATCATTTTACCGCCATTTATTTTTTATCTCGACTTCTATGCATAGAACATCCACAAATTTTTTACACATTAACCTGTATGCTATGGACCCTTTACAGGTAAAAAAACACGATCCTAAAATTCGTCCAAGTTGGTCAAATAGAACAGAGTGTCATTGAAAATTCAAAGGTGGCAAATATCATTTTACCGCCATTTTTTTTTATCTCGACTTCGATGCATAGAACATCCACAAATTTTTTACACATTAACCTGTATGCTATGGACCCTCAACAGGTAAAAAAACATGATCCTAAAATTTGTTCAAGTTGGTCAAATAGTACAGAGTGCCATTGAAAATACGAAGATAAAAATTATCATGACCCCGCCATTTTTTTTTTATCTCGACTTCTATGCATAGAACATCCACAAATTTTTTACACATACACCTGTGTACTATGGACCCTCTACAGGTAAAAAAACACGATCCTAAAATTCGTCCAAGTTAGTCAAATAGTACAGAGTGTCATTGAAAATTCAAAGGTGGCAAAAAACATTTTACCGCCATTTTTTTTTTTATCTCGACTTCTATGCATAGAACATCCACAAATTTTTTACACATACACCTGCGTACTATGGACCCTCTACAGGTAAAAACACACGTTCCTAAAATTCGTCCAAGTTGGTGAAATAGAACAGAGTGTCATTGAAAATTCAAAGGTGGCAAATATCATTTTACCGCCATTTTTTTTTTATCTCGACTTCTATGCATAGAACATCCACAAATTTTTTACACATTAACCTGTATGCTATGGACCCTCTACAGGTAAAAAAACACGATCCTAAAATATGTCCAAGTTGGTCAAATAGTACAGAGTGCCATTGAAAATACGATGATAAAAATTATCATGACCCCGCCATTTTTTTTTATCTCGACTTCTATGCATAGAACATCCACAAATTTTATACACATACACCTGTGTACTATGGACCTTCTACAGGTAAAAACACACGATCCTAAAATTCGTCCAAGTTGGTCAAATAGTACAGAGTGTCATTGAAAATTCAAAGGTGGCAAATATCATTTTACCGCCATTTATTTTTTATCTCGACTTCTATGCATAGAACCTCCACAAATTTTTTACACGTTAACCTGTATGCTATGGACCCTTTACAGGTAAAAAAACACGATCCTAAAATTCGTCCAAATTGGTGAAATAGAACAGAGTGTCATTGAAAATTCAAAGGTGGCAAATATCATTTTACCGCCATTTTTTTTTTATCTCGACTTCTATGCATAGAACATCCACAAATTTTTTACACATTAACCTGTATGCTATGGACCCTCTACAGGTAAAAAAACACGATCCTAAAATATGTCCAAGTTGGTCAAATAGTACAGAGTGCCATTGAAAATACGATGATAAAAATTATCATGACCCCGCCATTTTTTTTTATCTCGACTTCTATGCATAGAACATCCACAAATTTTATACACATACACCTGTGTACTATGGACCTTCTACAGGTAAAAACACACGATCCTAAAATTCGTCCAAGTTGGTCAAATAGTACAGAGTGTCATTGAAAATTCAAAGGTGGCAAATATCATTTTACCGCCATTTATTTTTTATCTCGACTTCTATGCATAGAACATCCACAAATTTTTTACACATTAACCTGTATGCTATGGACCCTTTACAGGTAAAAAAACACGATCCTAAAATTCGTCCAAGTTGGTCAAATAGAACAGAGTGTCATTGAAAATTCAAAGGTGGCAAATATCATTTTACCGCCATTTTTTTTTATCTCGACTTCGATGCATAGAACATCCACAAATTTTTTACACATTAACCTGTATGCTATGGACCCTCAACAGGTAAAAAAACATGATCCTAAAATTTGTCCAAGTTGGTCAAATAGTACAGAGTGCCATTGAAAATACGAAGATAAAAATTATCATGACCCCGCCATTTTTTTTTTATCTCGACTTCTATGCATAGAACATCCACAAATTTTTTACACATACACCTGTGTACTATGGACCCTCTACAGGTAAAAAAACACGATCCTAAAATTCGTCCAAGTTAGTCAAATAGTACAGAGTGTCATTGAAAATTCAAAGGTGGCAAAAAACATTTTACCGCCATTTTTTTTTTTATCTCGACTTCTATGCATAGAACATCCACAAATTTTTTACACATACACCTGCGTACTATGGACCCTCTACAGGTAAAAACACACGTTCCTAAAATTCGTCCAAGTTGGTCAAATAGAACAGAGTGTCATTGAAAATACGATGGTAAAAATTATCATGACCCCGCCATTTTTTTTTTATCTCAACTTCTATGCAAAGAACATCCACAAATTTTTTACACATTAACCTGTATGCTATGGACCCTTTACAGGTAAAAAAACACGATCCTAAAATTCGTCCAAGTTGGTCAAATAGAACAGAGTGTCATTGAAAATTCAAAGGTGGCAAATATCATTTTACCGCCATTTTTTTTTTATCTCGACTTCTATGCATAGAACATCCACAAATTTTATACACATAAATCTGTATGCTATGGACCCTCTACAGGTAAAAAAACATGATCCTAAAATTCGTCCAAGTTGGTCAAATAGAACAGAGTGTCATTGAAAATTCAAAGGTGGCAAATATCATTTTACCGTCATTTCTTTTTTATCTCGACTTCTATGCATAGAACATCCACAAATTTTTTACACATACACCTGTGTACTATGGACCCTCTACAGGTAAAAAAACACGATCCTAAAATTTGTCCAAGTTGGTCAAATAGTACAGAGTGTCATTGAAAATAAGATGGTAAAAATTATCATGACCCGGCCATTTTTTTTTATCTCGACTTCTATGCATAGAACATCCACAAGTTTTATACACATACACCTGTATGCTATGGACCCTCAACAGGTAAAAAAACACGATCCTAAAATTCGTCCAAGTTAGTCAAATAGTACAGAGTGTCATTGAAAATTCAAAGGTGGCAAATATCATTTTACCGTCATTTATTTTTTATCTCGACTTCTATGCATAGAACATCCACAAATTTTTTACACATTAACCTGTATGCTATGGACCCTTTACAGGTAAAAAAACACGATCCTAAAATTCGTCCAAGTTGGTCAAATAGAACAGAGTGTCATTGAAAATTCAAAGGTGGCAAATATCATTTTACCGCCATTTTTTTTTTATCTCGACTTCTATGCATAGAACATCCACAAATTTTTACACATTAACCTGTATGCTATAGACCCTCTACAGGTAAAAAAACACGATCCTAAAATTTGTCCAAGTTGGTCAAATAGTACAGAGTGCCATTGAAAATACGATGATAAAAATTATCATGACCCCGCCATTTTTTTTTTATCTCGACTTCTATGCATAGAACATCCACAAATTTTATACACATACACCTGTGTACTATGGACCCTCTACAGGTAAAAACAAACGATCCTAAAATTCGTCCAAGTTGGTCAAATAGTACAGAGTGTCATTGAATACGATGGTAAAAATTATCATGACCCCGCCATTTTTTTTTTATCTCGACTTCTATGCATAGAACATCCACAAATTTTATATACATACACCTGTATGCTATGGACCCTCAACAGGTAAAAAAACACGATCCTAAAATTCGTCCAAGTTTGTCAAATAGTACAGAGTGTCATTGAAAATTCAAAGGTGGCAAATATCATTTTACCGCCATTTATTTTTTATCTCGACTTCTATGTTTAGAACATCCACAAATTTTGAACACATTAACCTGTATGCTATGGACCCTTTACAGGTAAAAAAACACGATCCTAAAATTCGTCCAAATTGGTCAAATAGAACAGAGTGTCATTGAAAATTCAAAGGTGGCAAATATCATTTTACCGCCATTTTTTTATTATCTTGACTCCTATGCATAGAACACCCACAAATTTTTTACACATTAACCTGTATGCTATGCACCCTCTACAGGTAAAAAAACACGATCCTAAATTTCGTCCAAGTTGGTCAAATAGAACAGAGTGTCATTGAAAATTCAAAGGTGGCAAATATCATTTTACCGCCATTTTTTTTTTATCTCGACTTCTATGCATAGAACATCCACAAATTTTTTACACATTAACCTGTATGCTATGCACCCTCTACAGGTAAAAAAACACGATCCTAAAATTTGTCCAAGATGGTCAAATAGTACAGAGTGCCATTGAAAATACGAAGATAAAAATTATCATGACCCCGCAATTTTTTTTTTATCTCGACTTCTATGCATAGAACATCCACAAATTTTTTACACATACATCTGTGTACTATGGACCCTCTACAGGTAAAAAAACACGATCCTAAAATTCGTCCAAGTTAGTCAAATAGTACAGAGTGTCATTGAAAATTCAAAGGTTGCAAAAATCATTTTACCGCCATTTTTTTTTTTATCTCGACTTCTATGCATAGAACATCCACAAATTTTTTACACATACACCTGCGTACTATGGACCCTCTACAGGTAAAAACACACGTTCCTAAAATTCGTCCAAGTTGGTCAAATAGAACAGAGTGTCATTGAAAATACGATGGTAAAAATTATCATGACCCCGCCATTTTTTTTTTATCTCAACTTCTATGCATAGAACATCCACAAATTTTTTACACATTAACCTGTATGCTATGGACCCTTTACAGGTAAAAAAACACGATCCTAAAATTCGTCCAAGTTGGTCAAATAGAACAGAGTGTCATTGAAAATTCAAAGGTGGCAAATATCATTTTACCGCCATTTTTTTTTATCTCGACTTCTATGCATAGAACATCCACAAATTTTATACACATAAATCTGTATGCTATGGACCCTCTACAGGTAAAAAAACATGATCCTAAAATTCGTCCAAGTTGGTCAAATAGAACAGAGTGTCATTGAAAATTCAAAGGTGGCAAATATCATTTTACCGTCATTTCTTTTTTATCTCGACTTCTATGCATAGAACATCCACAAATTTTTTACACATACACCTGTGTACTATGGACCCTCTACAGGTAAAAAAACACGATCCTAAAATTTGTCCAAGTTGGTCAAATAGTACAGAGTGTCATTGAAAATAAGATGGTAAAAATTATCATGACCCGGCCATTTTTTTTTATCTCGACTTCTATGCATAGAACATCCACAAGTTTTATACACATACACCTGTATGCTATGGACCCTCAACAGGTAAAAAAACACGATCCTAAAATTCGTCCAAGTTAGTCAAATAGTACAGAGTGTCATTGAAAATTCAAAGGTGGCAAATATCATTTTACCGTCATTTATTTTTTATCTCGACTTCTATGCATAGAACATCCACAAATTTTTTACACATTAACCTGTATGCTATGCACCCTTTACAGGTAAAAAAACACGATCCTAAAATTTGTCCAAGTGGGTCAAATAGTACAGAGTGCCATTGAAAATACGATGATAAAAATTATCATGACCACGCCATTTTTTTTTATCTCGACTTCTATGCATAGAACATCCACAAATTTTTTACACATACACCTGCGTACTATGGACCCTCTACAGGTAAAAAAACACGATCCTAAAATTTGTCCAAGTTGGTCAAATAGTACAGAGTGCCATTGAAAATACGATGATAAAAATTATCATGACCCCGCCATTTTTTTTTTATCTCGACTTCTATGCATAGAACATCCACAAATTTTATACACATAAATCTGTATGCTATGGACCCTTTACAGGTAAAAAAACACGATCCTAAAATTCATCCAAGTTGGTCAAATAGAACAGAGTGTCATTGAAAATTCAAAGGTGGCAAATATCATTTTACCGTCATTTCTTTTTTATCTCGACTTCTATGCATAGAACATCCACAAATTTTTTACACATACACCTGTGTACTATGGACCCTCTACAGGTAAAAAAACACGATCCTAAAATTTGTCCAAGTTGGTCAAATAGTACAGAGTGTCATTGAAAATAAGATGGTAAAAATTATCATGACCCGGCCATTTTTTTTTATCTCGACTTCTATGCATAGAACATCCACAAGTTTTATACACATACACCTGTATGCTATGGACCCTCAACAGGTAAAAAAACACGATCCTAAAATTCGTCCAAGTTAGTCAAATAGTACAGAGTGTCATTGAAAATTCAAAGGTGGCAAATATCATTTTACCGTCATTTATTTTTTATCTCGACTTCTATGCATAGAACATCCACAAATTTTTTACACATTAACCTGTATGCTATGGACCCTTTACAGGTAAAAAAACACGATCCTAAAATTCGTCCAAATTGGTCAAATAGAACAGAGTGTCATTGAAAATTCAAAGGTGGCAAATATCATTTTACCGCCATTTTTTTATTATCTTGACTCCTATGCATAGAACACCCACAAATTTTTTACACATTAACCTGTATGCTATGGACCCTCTACAGGTAAAAAAACACGATCCTAAAATTCGTCCAAGTTGGTCAAATAGAACAGAGTGTCATTGAAAATTCAAAGGTGGCAAATATCATTTTACCGCCATTTTTTTTTATCTCGACTTCGATGCATAGAACATCCACAAATTTTTTACACATTAACCTGTATGCTATGGACCCTCAACAGGTAAAAAAACATGATCCTAAAATTTGTCCAAGTTGGTCAAATAGTACAGAGTGCCATTGAAAATACGAAGATAAAAATTATCATGACCCCGCCATTTTTTTTTTATCTCGACTTCTATGCATAGAACATCCACAAATTTTTTACACATACACCTGTGTACTATGGACCCTCTACAGGTAAAAAAACACGATCCTAAAATTCGTCCAAGTTAGTCAAATAGTACAGAGTGTCATTGAAAATTCAAAGGTGGCAAAAAACATTTTACCGCCATTTTTTTTTTTATCTCGACTTCTATGCATAGAACATCCACAAATTTTTTACACATACACCTGCGTACTATGGACCCTCTACAGGTAAAAACACACGTTCCTAAAATTCGTCCAAGTTGGTCAAATAGAACAGAGTGTCATTGAAAATACGATGGTAAAAATTATCATGACCCCGCCATTTTTTTTTTATCTCAACTTCTATGCAAAGAACATCCACAAATTTTTTACACATTAACCTGTATGCTATGGACCCTTTACAGGTAAAAAAACACGATCCTAAAATTCGTCCAAGTTGGTCAAATAGAACAGAGTGTCATTGAAAATTCAAAGGTGGCAAATATCATTTTACCGCCATTTTTTTTTTTATCTCGACTTCTATGCATAGAACATCCACAAATTTTATACACATAAATCTGTATGCTATGGACCCTCTACAGGTAAAAAAACATGATCCTAAAATTCGTCCAAGTTGGTCAAATAGAACAGAGTGTCATTGAAAATTCAAAGGTGGCAAATATCATTTTACCGTCATTTATTTTTTATCTCGACTTCTATGCATAGAACATCCACAAATTTTTTACACATTAACCTGTATGCTATGCACCCTTTACAGGTAAAAAAACACGATCCTAAAATTTGTCCAAGTGGGTCAAATAGTACAGAGTGCCATTGAAAATACGATGATAAAAATTATCATGACCACGCCATTTTTTTTTATCTCGACTTCTATGCATAGAACATCCACAAATTTTTTACACATACACCTGCGTACTATGGACCCTCTACAGGTAAAAAAACACGATCCTAAAATTTGTCCAAGTTGGTCAAATAGTACAGAGTGCCATTGAAAATACGATGATAAAAATTATCATGACCCCGCCATTTTTTTTTTATCTCGACTTCTATGCATAGAACATCCACAAATTTTATACACATAAATCTGTATGCTATGGACCCTTTACAGGTAAAAAAACACGATCCTAAAATTCATCCAAGTTGGTCAAATAGAACAGAGTGTCATTGAAAATTCAAAGGTGGCAAATATCATTTTACCGTCATTTCTTTTTTATCTCGACTTCTATGCATAGAACATCCACAAATTTTTTACACATACACCTGTGTACTATGGACCCTCTACAGGTAAAAAAACACGATCCTAAAATTTGTCCAAGTTGGTCAAATAGTACAGAGTGTCATTGAAAATAAGATGGTAAAAATTATCATGACCCGGCCATTTTTTTTTATCTCGACTTCTATGCATAGAACATCCACAAGTTTTATACACATACACCTGTATGCTATGGACCCTCAACAGGTAAAAAAACACGATCCTAAAATTCGTCCAAGTTAGTCAAATAGTACAGAGTGTCATTGAAAATTCAAAGGTGGCAAATATCATTTTACCGTCATTTATTTTTTATCTCGACTTCTATGCATAGAACATCCACAAATTTTTTACACATTAACCTGTATGCTATGGACCCTTTACAGGTAAAAAAACACGATCCTAAAATTCGTCCAAATTGGTCAAATAGAACAGAGTGTCATTGAAAATTCAAAGGTGGCAAATATCATTTTACCGCCATTTTTTTATTATCTTGACTCCTATGCATAGAACACCCACAAATTTTTTACACATTAACCTGTATGCTATGGACCCTCTACAGGTAAAAAAACACGATCCTAAAATTCGTCCAAGTTGGTCAAATAGAACAGAGTGTCATTGAAAATTCAAAGGTGGCAAATATCATTTTACCGCCATTTTTTTTTATCTCGACTTCGATGCATAGAACATCCACAAATTTTTTACACATTAACCTGTATGCTATGGACCCTCAACAGGTAAAAAAACATGATCCTAAAATTTGTCCAAGTTGGTCAAATAGTACAGAGTGCCATTGAAAATACGAAGATAAAAATTATCATGACCCCGCCATTTTTTTTTTATCTCGACTTCTATGCATAGAACATCCACAAATTTTTTACACATACACCTGTGTACTATGGACCCTCTACAGGTAAAAAAACACGATCCTAAAATTCGTCCAAGTTAGTCAAATAGTACAGAGTGTCATTGAAAATTCAAAGGTGGCAAAAAACATTTTACCGCCATTTTTTTTTTTATCTCGACTTCTATGCATAGAACATCCACAAATTTTTTACACATACACCTGCGTACTATGGACCCTCTACAGGTAAAAACACACGTTCCTAAAATTCGTCCAAGTTGGTCAAATAGAACAGAGTGTCATTGAAAATACGATGGTAAAAATTATCATGACCCCGCCATTTTTTTTTTATCTCAACTTCTATGCAAAGAACATCCACAAATTTTTTACACATTAACCTGTATGCTATGGACCCTTTACAGGTAAAAAAACACGATCCTAAAATTCGTCCAAGTTGGTCAAATAGAACAGAGTGTCATTGAAAATTCAAAGGTGGCAAATATCATTTTACCGCCATTTTTTTTTTTATCTCGACTTCTATGCATAGAACATCCACAAATTTTATACACATAAATCTGTATGCTATGGACCCTCTACAGGTAAAAAAACATGATCCTAAAATTCGTCCAAGTTGGTCAAATAGAACAGAGTGTCATTGAAAATTCAAAGGTGGCAAATATCATTTTACCGTCATTTCTTTTTTATCTCGACTTCTATGCATAGAACATCCACAAATTTTTTACACATACACCTGTGTACTATGGACCCTCTACAGGTAAAAAAACACGATCCTAAAATTTGTCCAAGTTGGTCAAATAGTACAGAGTGTCATTGAAAATAAGATGGTAAAAATTATCATGACCCGGCCATTTTTTTTTATCTCGACTTCTATGCATAGAACATCCACAAGTTTTATACACATACACCTGTATGCTATGGACCCTCAACAGGTAAAAAAACACGATCCTAAAATTCGTCCAAGTTAGTCAAATAGTACAGAGTGTCATTGAAAATTCAAAGGTGGCAAATATCATTTTACCGTCATTTATTTTTTATCTCGACTTCTATGCATAGAACATCCACAAATTTTTTACACATTAACCTGTATGCTATGGACCCTTTACAGGTAAAAAAACACGATCCTAAAATTCGTCCAAGTTAGTCAAATAGAACAGAGTGTCATTGAAAATTCAAAGGTGGCAAATATCATTTTACCGCCATTTTTTTTTTATCTCGACTTCTATGCATAGAACATCCACAAATTTTTACACATTAACCTGTATGCTATAGACCCTCTACAGGTAAAAAAACACGATCCTAAAATTTGTCCAAGTTGGTCAAATAGTACAGAGTGCCATTGAAAATACGATGATAAAAATTATCATGACCACGCCATTTTTTTTTTATCTCGACTTCTATGCATAGAACATCCACAAATTTTATACACATACACCTGTGTACTATGGACCCTCTACAGGTAAAAACAAACGATCCTAAAATTCGTCCAAGTTGGTCAAATAGTACAGAGTGTCATTGAATACGATGGTAAAAATTATCATGACCCCGCCATTTTTTTTTTATCTCGACTTCTATGCATAGAACATCCACAAATTTTATATACATACACCTGTATGCTATGGACCCTCAACAGGTAAAAAAACACGATCCTAAAATTCGTCCAAGTTTGTCAAATAGTACAGAGTGTCATTGAAAATTCAAAGGTGGCAAATATCATTTTACCGCCATTTATTTTTTATCTCGACTTCTATGCATAGAACATCCACAAATTTTGAACACATTAACCTGTATGCTATGGACCCTTTACAGGTAAAAAAACACGATCCTAAAATTCGTCCAAATTGGTCAAATAGAACAGAGTGTCATTGAAAATTCAAAGGTGGCAAATATCATTTTACCGCCATTTTTTTATTATCTTGACTCCTATGCATAGAACACCCACAAATTTTTTACACATTAACCTGTATGCTATGCACCCTCTACAGGTAAAAAAACACGATCCTAAATTTCGTCCAAGTTGGTCAAATAGAACAGAGTGTCATTGAAAATTCAAAGGTGGCAAATATCATTTTACCGCCATTTTTTTTTTATCTCGACTTCTATGCATAGAACATCCACAAATTTTTTACACATTAACCTGTATGCTATGCACCCTCTACAGGTAAAAAAACACGATCCTAAAATTTGTCCAAGATGGTCAAATAGTACAGAGTGCCATTGAAAATACGAAGATAAAAATTATCATGACCCCGCAATTTTTTTTTTATCTCGACTTCTATGCATAGAACATCCACAAATTTTTTACACATACATCTGTGTACTATGGACCCTCTACAGGTAAAAAAACACGATCCTAAAATTCGTCCAAGTTAGTCAAATAGTACAGAGTGTCATTGAAAATTCAAAGGTGGCAAAAATCATTTTACCGCCATTTTTTTTTTATCTCGACTTCTATGCATAGAACATCCACAAATTTTTTACACATACACCTGCGTACTATGGACCCTCTACAGGTAAAAACACACGTTCCTAAAATTCGTCCAAGTTGGTCAAATAGAACAGAGTGTCATTGAAAATACGATGGTAAAAATTATCATGACCCCGCCATTTTTTTTTTATCTCAACTTCTATGCATAGAACATCCACAAATTTTTTACACATTAACCTGTATGCTATGGACCCTTTACAGGTAAAAAAACACGATCCTAAAATTCGTCCAAGTTGGTCAAATAGAACAGAGTGTCATTGAAAATTCAAAGGTGGCAAATATCATTTTACCGCCATTTTTTTTTATCTCGACTTCTATGCATAGAACATCCACAAATTTTATACACATAAATCTGTATGCTATGGACCCTCTACAGGTAAAAAAACATGATCCTAAAATTCGTCCAAGTTGGTCAAATAGAACAGAGTGTCATTGAAAATTCAAAGGTGGCAAATATCATTTTACCGTCATTTCTTTTTTATCTCGACTTCTATGCATAGAACATCCACAAATTTTTTACACATACACCTGTGTACTTTGGACCCTCTACAGGTAAAAAAACACGATCCTAAAATTTGTCCAAGTTGGTCAAATAGTACAGAGTGTCATTGAAAATAAGATGGTAAAAATTATCATGACCCGGCCATTTTTTTTTATCTCGACTTCTATGCATAGAACATCCACAAGTTTTATACACATACACCTGTATGCTATGGACCCTCAACAGGTAAAAAAACACGATCCTAAAATTCGTCCAAGTTAGTCAAATAGTACAGAGTGTCATTGAAAATTCAAAGGTGGCAAATATCATTTTACCGTCATTTATTTTTTATCTCGACTTCTATGCATAGAACATCCACAAATTTTTTACACATTAACCTGTATGCTATGCACCCTTTACAGGTAAAAAAACACGATCCTAAAATTTGTCCAAGTGGGTCAAATAGTACAGAGTGCCATTGAAAATACGATGATAAAAATTATCATGACCACGCCATTTTTTTTTATCTCGACTTCTATGCATAGAACATCCACAAATTTTTTACACATACACCTGCGTACTATGGACCCTCTACAGGTAAAAAAACACGATCCTAAAATTTGTCCAAGTTGGTCAAATAGTACAGAGTGCCATTGAAAATACGATGATAAAAATTATCATGACCCCGCCATTTTTTTTTTATCTCGACTTCTATGCATAGAACATCCACAAATTTTATACACATAAATCTGTATGCTATGGACCCTTTACAGGTAAAAAAACACGATCCTAAAATTCGTCCAAGTTGGTCAAATAGAACAGAGTGTCATTGAAAATTCAAAGGTGGCAAATATCATTTTACCGTCATTTCTTTTTTATCTCGACTTCTATGCATAGAACATCCACAAATTTTTTACACATACACCTGTGTACTATGGACCCTCTACAGGTAAAAAAACACGATCCTAAAATTTGTCCAAGTTGGTCAAATAGTACAGAGTGTCATTGAAAATAAGATGGTAAAAATTATCATGACCCGGCCATTTTTTTTTATCTCGACTTCTATGCATAGAACATCCACAAGTTTTATACACATACACCTGTATGCTATGGACCCTCAACAGGTAAAAAAACACGATCCTAAAATTCGTCCAAGTTAGTCAAATAGTACAGAGTGTCATTGAAAATTCAAAGGTGGCAAATATCATTTTACCGTCATTTATTTTTTATCTCGACTTCTATGCATAGAACATCCACAAATTTTTTACACATTAACCTGTATGCTATGGACCCTTTACAGGTAAAAAAACACGATCCTAAAATTCGTCCAAATTGGTCAAATAGAACAGAGTGTCATTGAAAATTCAAAGGTGGCAAATATCATTTTACCGCCATTTTTTTATTATCTTGACTCCTATGCATAGAACACCCACAAATTTTTTACACATTAACCTGTATGCTATGGACCCTCTACAGGTAAAAAAACACGATCCTAAATTTCGTCCAAGTTGGTCAAATAGAACAGAGTGTCATTGAAAATTCAAAGGTGGCAAATATCATTTTACCGCCATTTTTTTTTTATCTCGACTTCTATGCATAGAACATCCACAAATTTTTTACACATTAACCTGTATGCTATGCACCCTTTACAGGTAAAAAAACACGATCCTAAAATTTGTCCAAGTGGGTCAAATAGTACAGAGTGCCATTGAAAATACGATGATAAAAATTATCATGACCACGCCATTTTTTTTTATCTCGACTTCTATGCATAGAACATCCACAAATTTTTTACACATACACCTGCGTACTATGGACCCTCTACAGGTAAAAAAACACGATCCTAAAATTCGTCCAAGTTGGTCAAATAGTACAGAGTGTCATTGAAAATACGATGGTAAAAATTATCATGACCCCGCCATTTTTTTTTATCTCGACCTCTATGCATAGAACATCCACAAATTTTATACACATACACCTGTATGCTATGGACCCTCTACAGGTAAAAAAACATGATCCTAAAATTCGTCCAAGTTAGTCAAATAGTACAGAGTGTCATTGAAAATTCAAAGGTGGCAAATATCATTTTACCGCCATTTCTTTTTTATCTCGACTTCTATGCATAGAACATCCACAAAGTTTTTACACATTAACCTGTATGCTATGGACCCTCAACAGGTAAAAAAACACGATCCTAAAATTTGTCCGAGTTGGTCAAATAGTACAGAGTGCCATTGAAAATACGAAGATAAAAATTATCATGAACCCGCCATTTTTTTTTTATCTCGACTTCTATGCATAGAACATCCACAAATTTTATACACATACACCTGTGTACTATGGACCCTCTACAGGTAAAAACACACGATCCTAAAATTCGTCCAAGTTGGTCAAATAGTACAGAGGGTCATTGAAAATTCAAAGGTGGCAAATATCATTTTACTGCCATTTATTTTTTATCTCGACTTCTATGCATAGAACATCCACAAATTTTCTACACATTAACCTGTATGCTATGGACCCTTTACAGGTAAAAAAACACGATCCTAAAATTCGTCCAAGTTGGTCAAATAGAACAGAGTGTCATTGAAAATTCAAAGGTGGCAAATATCATTTTACCGCCATTTTTTTATTATCTCGACTTCTATGCATAGAACATCCACAAATTTTTTACACATTAACCTGTATGCTATGCACCCTCTACAGGTAAAAAAACACGATCCTAAAATTTGTCCAAGTTGGTCAAATAGTACAGAGTGTCATTGAAAATAAGATGGTAAAAATTATCATGACCCGGCCATTTTTTTTTATCTCGACTTCTATGCATAGAACATCCACAAGTTTTATACACATACACCTGTATGCTATGGACCCTCAACAGGTAAAAAAACACGATCCTAAAATTCGTCCAAGTTAGTCAAATAGTACAGAGTGTCATTGAAAATTCAAAGGTGGCAAATATCATTTTACCGTCATTTATTTTTTATCTCGACTTCTATGCATAGAACATCCACAAATTTTTTACACATTAACCTGTATGCTATGGACCCTTTACAGGTAAAAAAACACGATCCTTAAATTCGTCCAAAATGGTCAAATAGAACAGAGTGTCATTGAAAATTCAAAGGTGGCAAATATCATTTTACCGCCATTTTTTTTTTATCTTGACTTCTATGCATAGAACATCCACAAATTTTTACACATTAACCTGTATGCTATAGACCCTCTACAGGTAAAAAAACACGATCCTAAAATTTGTCCAAGTTGGTCAAATAGTACAGAGTGCCATTGAAAATACGATGATAAAAATTATCATGACCCCGCCATTTTTTTTTTATCTCGACTTCTATGCATAGAACATCCACAAATTTTATACACATACACCTGTGTACTATGGACCCTCTACAGGTAAAAACAAACGATCCTAAAATTCGTCCAAGTTGGTCAAATAGTACAGAGTGTCATTGAAAATTCAAAGGTGGCAAATATCATTTTACCGCCATTTTTTTTTTATCTCGACTTCTATGCATAGAACATCCACAAATTTTTTACACATACACCTGTGTACTATGGACCCTCTACAGGTAAAAAAACACGATCCTAAAATTCGTCCAAGTTGGTCAAATAGTACAGAGTGTCATTGAATACGATGGTAAAAATTATCATGACCCCGCCATTTTTTTTTTATCTCGACTTCTATGCATAGAACATCCACAAATTTTATACACATACACCTGTATGCTATGGACCCTCAACAGGTAAAAAAACACGATCCTAAAATTCGTCCAAGTTAGTCAAATAGTACAGAGTGTCATTGAAAATTCAAAGGTGGCAAATATCATTTTACCGCCATTTATTTTTTATCTCGACTTCTATGCATAGAACATCCACAAATTTTGAACACATTAACCTGTATGCTATGGACCCTTTACAGGTAAAAAAACACGATCCTAAAATTCGTCCAAATTGGTCAAATAGAACAGAGTGTCATTGAAAATTCAAAGGTGGCAAATATCATTTTACCGCCATTTTTTTATTATCTTGACTCCTATGCATAGAACACCCACAAATTTTTTACACATTAACCTGTATGCTATGGACCCTCTACAGGTAAAAAAACACGATCCTAAATTTCGTCCAAGTTGGTCAAATAGAACAGAGTGTCATTGAAAATTCAAAGGTGGCAAATATCATTTTACCGCCATTTTTTTTTTATCTCGACTTCTATGCATAGAACATCCACAAATTTTTTACACATTAACCTGTATGCTATGCACCCTTTACAGGTAAAAAAACACGATCCTAAAATTTGTCCAAGTGGGTCAAATAGTACAGAGTGCCATTGAAAATACGATGATAAAAATTATCATGACCCCGCCATTTTTTTTTATCTCGACCTCTATGCATAGAACATCCACAAATTTTATACACATACACCTGTATGCTATGGACCCTCTACAGGTAAAAAAACATGATCCTAAAATTCGTCCAAGTTAGTCAAATAGTACAGAGTGTCATTGAAAATTCAAAGGTGGCAAATATCATTTTACCGCCATTTCTTTTTTATCTCGACTTCTATGCATAGAACATCCACAAAGTTTTTACACATTAACCTGTATGCTATGGACCCTCAACAGGTAAAAAAACACGATCCTAAAATTTGTCCGAGTTGGTCAAATAGTACAGAGTGCCATTGAAAATGCGAAGATAAAAATTATCATGACCCCGCCATTTTTTTTTTTATCTCGACTTCTATGCATAGAACATCCACAAATTTTATACACATACACCTGTGTACTATGGACCCTCTACAGGTAACCCCCACGTCAATCCCTGCATGTTTCTGCATGTGTCCTTTTCTCCTGGGCTGCCTTCAAGAAGGGATCGGTGTCAGATGCTTTGCATGCTGCGCTGTGCCCCGGATTGGTGTTGCGGGGGATTTAGGGTGCCTGTGGCGCCATGTGGGGTGAGACAACCCTCTGTAGGTTGCATGTTGCATGTGTCTCTTTGTCCTACTGCGCGCGTAAGCAACCGGTGATTGGGGGAGGTGCATGTGCAAGCACTACAGGGGGATGTGCCTATGTCTGAACCTTGCCGTGGTGTAGGGGCTGCTTGTGCCGTCGTATATGACTTGTCATATGCGGCGGTCCGAGCTCCAACAGACGGGCTTTTCAGTCTGGGAGGGATTTCACGATCCTTCTCAGCCCATATCAGGCACTGCCTGGTATGAAGAGTGGACGCTTGTGCCTGTCCCGGTTTCCACTTAGTTAGACAGGCAAATCCTGGCAATGCTGGGGACTCTGTGGTATGGGCTAACCCCCCATCCACATGAGTATAAATTAAATGGTTCCTAGGCATAACATGCGAAGGCCCCCCGACCATGCCGGAATCTCGGATGTGTCGGCTGCACCAAGTGGTGGGGGACAAAGGGACCAGCCTCTACATGGGCGATTGCATGAGGTGGACGGAGGAGCTTTGTGACGAACTGCTTGTCTGTTACGAAGCTAGTGAGCCTCAGCGCAGGGGATATATGGCCCATCTTCTGATGATTTGGCAGGAGCGCCATCCGGAGATGAGGGTCACGAAACAGCAGTTGAGTGACCAAGCCAGAGCTGTGCTGGGGTGTCGGGGAATTTTACCCAGGTCGCAGACGCCTTCTTCTGCTTCTTGCTCGCAAGCCTCTGTCTCAGACTCGGTGGAATTTCGTTCGTCTTCTTCCTCCAAAGATGAGGCACAGCCTGAACCTGTTGTTGTGCAGGGGAGGGACTTTGAGGCAGAGCTGAAAGAGGAGATTGATAAGACCAGTCTGCGTTTCGAAAAGCGACCATTCCTTTGGAGACCGAGAAGGAAAATCCGAGCACAAGACTTGGTAGCGATGAATGAGGCACTTTTCTCATGCCTCACCCAGGAGTCAACGTTGATGGAAGTCAACGTGGCTGTCTTTGCCGCCGCGAAGCTCATGTTTCCCAAGATGCAGGATGGCCCGAGTGCCCAGGAAAAGATCCGTGGGCAGATAGCAGATCTGGAGGAGAAGATTCTGGAGGCCAGACGGGGTGCGTCATGAATCCAGAGTGTTGTGGAGTTTGTCCGTTCAGGGAGACCAGCTTCCCGGATGATGAAGCTACTTTTAGCTTCAACATGGACGCTTTACAAGACTCTACGCTTTTCTGTTTTGGTTGTTGCCAAACAGAAGTTGCTGGATCGAATCCGCACCCTGAAAGCTATAAAAGCAAAGAAGCTGAGTCGTTTGCAGTGCTTGGAGGATAATAACGTCTTCCTTCACAATACGCGCCGCTTTTTGGAGCGGGAGAGACCAGCGCCTCCACAAAACCCTCCTACGGCGGATGCTGTCCGTGCGTTCTGGGCGGGAATTTATGGGGAAAGTTTCGAGTTCAACGTCGAGTCTCAGGCTCTCTCAGAGTTTGAGAAGCTTTGTCGGAGAGTGCAAAATAGGCAGGCAGTGTGCCCGGATGTCACAGTAGAACTTGTTGCCCGATCTTTCAGAGGAAAGCACAATTGGGCAGCGCCAGGCGTTGATAAGATCCAAACGTTCTGGTGGAAAAAGTTTACGGCTGTGCATCCTCACTTGGCAAGGCATTACACCGCCATGTTAAGGGGCACGATGGAGATCCCTGCTTGGTTGGTGGAGGGACGCACGATCCTCATCCCCAAAGGGGGAGACTTGTCACTTCCATCCAGCTATAGACCCATCACCACGCTCAACACCGAGTATAAAGGTTTTACTGGTTGTTTGAATGAGCTACTGGAGGACTCTATTCAGCCAGTTTGGGTGGAGTTGCACGAGCAGAAGGGGGCACGGAGGGGCCACGAGGGGTGTAAGGAGAACCTTATCCTGGACCGCTGCGTCTGTCAAGACGCCATACAGCATAAACGGAACCTCTCTGTGGCATGGGTGGACTTCAGGAAAGCTTTCGACATGACATCGCATGGCTTAATCTTGAGGTGTCTCGAGATCTTGAATGTTCATCCCGACCTGGTGAGGTGCATTGGGGACATCATGCCACTGTGGAGGACTCGCTTCCAGTGTAAGGCTGGTGGGAGAGTGTCGTACACAGAGTTCGTGGCATATCAGCGGGGAGTGTTTCAGGGTGACTCCCTTAGCCCCAAACTTTACTGCATCTCCCAGTTGCCCCTTTCTGCTTTACTTCGGGAACAAGATGGGTACATGGCTGGTCCACCTTCGTGTCGGAGCCATAAGGTCACCCATGCATTCTTCATGGATGACCTGAAAATCTATGGTTCTAGCAAACGCAAGCTCAGGGAGTCGCTTGATCTTGTTAGTAGCTTGGCAGCAGACACGGGGATGGAGTTGGGCTTTGACAAGTGTGCGGTCCTGCACATTCGACATGGCAAGGTGTGTGGCCAACGAGAAGACATGGAGCTGGTAGACGGGAGCATCATTAGACATCTCGATGCCGAAGCACGGTACAAGTACCTGGGCGTGAGTGAAAGTCACGTTCAGGATACAGGATTGTGCCAGAAGGTGCTTCGTGGGGAGTATGTTCGACGCCTGAAGAAGATCTGGAGTTCCAGGTTGTCGGGTCGCAATAAGATCCAAGCGACCAACATGCTAGCCATCCCTGTCATGCTCTACACCTTTAGTGCCATGAAGTGGAACGTGGCAGAGCTGAAGGGCCTTGATACCATCACGAGGAAAGTCATGTCTTCAAACTTGAGCCACCATAAGCGGGCTTTTGTTGAGAGGGTCTACCTTCCACGTGATCAGGGAGGTAGAGGGTTGCTCGGAGTTGAGAACATCTACAACCGAATGGTTATCAGTATGGCGTGTCGTGTGGTAACGAGCACAGATCCCCATCTTCAACTTGTGTATGGGCATGAGTTGTGGGGCAGTGGAGCGTTTTTGTTCAGTGCAGCAAAAAGGGCGGCATGGGCATTGGGAGTACAGTTGGATTTGGTGGAGCCGGAGTCGAAGCCAGGAGTAAACCTTGCAGGTTTGCCTCGGGCTCTCGCCAAGCAGAGAGTGAGGGAGGCGGAGGTGCGTCTTCTTTTGCGAGGGCACATGGCAAAGAGCATGCATAGCGTGTTCTACAAAAACATCGAGAGCCAGGGCCTTTGCAGGGAGCCTACTTTTGCCTTCCTTCGCTCCTATGGGCTGACTTCCGTGTCAGAAAGCAATAGCATCAAGATGCAGGATGGTGTGTTTGCATCCCTGGTGTACCAGCAGTTGATCTTTGGTCGTCAGCTGGACACCAGATGTCGGGCGTGCTTCCGTTCTCCCGAGACCACCATGCATCTTCTCTCTGCATGTCCTTTCTATGCCCGTACTCTCTACATCGAGAGGCACAATGCAGCACTGCGGGTGCTTTATTTCCATCTGAGGCACCAATTCGGTATTGACGATTCACCTGTCATACCATACGCTTCTGGCAACATTGAGGCAGTGGTTGCAAACGACCAGGTGAAGATCTTCTGGAACTATTCGTTCCCCACCACTCGCAAGCTCCATGCCAACAAGCCAGACATCGTGGTACTTGAGAAGCACAAGAACGCGTTGACCGTGGTGGAGTTTTCTGCTCCTTCGGACCAGAACCTCACGGAAAAGTATGCCAAAAAACGCGATAAGTACCGAGATCTTGTCATGGACTTGCGGCAGAGCTATGCTGGACATTCGGTTGTGTTGGTCGTTCTTTTGGTTGGGGTGATGGGTGGAGTTCCCGACTCATTGGTTTCTGGGCTGCGGCAAATACCAGGTTGCCGTGGATCTGCTGAGCGATTAGCGGATGCCATGCAGAAGGCGGTGTTGCTGGGCTCCCTCCGTCTACTTCGGGCCCATGGGGAGGTTGGGTGAGGTGCACCGATAAAAGAAAAAATTTGAAAAGGCGGCCCCGGAGTTTACTGCACAAGAGTGCGGAGCGCTGGGGTCGAGGAGGCACTAATGATAATAATAATAATAATTTATTTTCGAATAGCTTGTTGTACATTACACAACATGATTCACGTCCAGAAGAAAATTAATAGATAAAAAGTACATGCAAAATTAATTATTTATAAATCTAAATACTAACAACAACAAGTTATAAAATAACACAAATACAATCTATTCATTAAAAGTTAAATCAATAAGAAATTCCTTATCAACATATATTTTCTGGCAATTTGTTTGAATCAAACTCTTTTATTGAATAATATTCCTTGCCAATAATTAAGCACAGATTTTAGTTTATTTTTAAAAAGAACATTGCTACCTATCTCTCTTAATGACTTTGGCAGGAAGTCATAAATTTTTGCAGTTTGTTACAAAGAACTTTTTTCAAGCAAAGCAGAACAGTGTTTTTAAACTAAAACTTTGCCTTTGTTCCGCGTGCAATATGAAAGATTATCACTATTATGAACGTACAGGTCAGGATGTTAACGCTTATACATACAACAATTTAATATATAAATACCTGGCAAGGTTAAAATGTTAAGTCGCTTAAAGTGCAACACACTTGTGTCTTTTTTTTTTTAAATAATATTGTTCTCAAAGCACGTTTCTGTAAAATAAAAAGTCTATTAAATTGTTCTGAGTATGTACCCCAGAAAATAATACCGTAAGGCAGATGAGGATAAACAAATGCGTAGTATATAGATAGCGAAGACTGTTGACTGTTGCGATACATGATTTCTAATTGAGTAAAGAACAAAATTTGCCCAGTTAATTTTTTTACAGATTTCATTGACGTGAAAATTCCAGTCTAACGATTCGTCTAAGTATAAACCTAAAAATTTTACATTAGAAACTCTGGAGATTGGTTTGTTCATTAACTTAATCAAAAAACTTTTGTCAGGCACTGTCTTTTTGGTGTGAAATTGTATAAAAACTGTTTTCTCAGTATTTAAAATTAGTCTGTTTTTCCCTCCCCAAGATTTGACTTCATTCACTGTAATATTAGCCTTACGAATCAGATCCTCTTCAGAGTCTGCAGTTACTATAGCCGTAACGTCGCCAGCATACTTAATAATTTTAGCATTTTTTACATGATCTGGCAAATCGTTAGTACTTAAACCGAACAAATTACAAGATATTTTCCCTCCTTGAGGAATACCAAGAGTAACAGGAAGAGGATCTGATTTTACATTAATATCAACATACTGGGATCGGTCTGGTAAATAAGATTCTATTAAAGAATCACATTAATATTAATATTAATATCACAACCAATATCGTGCATTTTTTTTAAGATAATATTTTGTCTAAACTATCAAATGCCTTAGATTAGAAAAGTCAAAAAATAAAGCAAGGCAATGTTTTTTCCCGTCAATATTTTTATAAATTTCATTCAATAAATCAAACGAGGCCGTAGTTGTGGATTTATTTTTTAGAAAACCGTGTTCACAGCTAGATATTAGATTATTATCACGTCTTTAATCCATTAACTGACCATCTAAGACACTCTCAAACGGTTTACCAACAGCCGAGTTAAGGGTAATTGGTCTATAATTGTTTATATTTATTTTTGGACCTTTTTCATGCACTGGATTAACTCTTGAATTTTTTGAAATTTTAGGGAATCTACATATGGAAATCGACTGATTTATTAGGGTTGCTAAAGGCACTGCTAACAAAGGGGCACAATATTTTAAAACGATGTACGGAATACCATCCGGGCCAGCAGTGCTTTTATTTGGAAGCGATTTTAATTCTTTTAAAATGGTAAGATGTGATATTTGTTGGAAACTAAAATTGGCATTATTTTGGGGAAGTTGACTAATATCCATAGGTTGGACTGGCACCGGAAAATTTTCCTGCACCATTTTTTCAATGTTCTTTACAAAAAAACTATTGAACAAATTACTTATTTCAAATGGGTCAGATATTATCTTATCTCCTACCAAATGCTCCTCTATATGAAATTTAGGTTTCGCATTAACATTGTATTCTCGTTTTATAATGTTCCAAGTAGCTTTCATTTTATTTTCAGCGAAATTTAACTCCTTGTCATTCTCCTTCTTTCTGGCATCTGACATATTATTTCTATGTTGTTTAATATCAGTTTTATATTGTTGCATTAAAAGTTGGTTATTTTTGGCTACTTTATGAAACTCCCGTGATCTACTGCTTTCAACAACAAATTGCGGATTATTTAGAATCCACGCAGGCTTAGGACATTTTACTGCAGTCGATTTTTTTTGTAATGGGAAAGCTTCGTTGAAATGATATAACAAAATATCAAAATTTTTTTGCCAATTTTGTTCTAAATCAATATTTGGTGAAAGTAATGGGTTCCAATCCTCCCGCATCAATATTTTAAAAAACTAATCTAAATTATCTGGGCTGAATTTTCTGAAGTAGTATTCATCTTTTTGGTTTCCGTTACATTTGGGAGTTATTTCATACAAACTACTTAACACAGTATAGCAATGATCAGACAGCAACGTCTTTGTTGTAGAACAATGTACAATTACAATCACAATTGTAACATCACAATTGTTAGTAATAATATGGTCAATTAAAGTTGCTGAGCTATCAGCTATTCTAGTGGGGTTTTTGTTTATTACAAATATGTTAAAAGACTCTAAAACATCATTATACAAATTAACTATTGAATTACTTTTGTTTAGATTAATATTCACATCACCTCCCAAAATTATTGAATCGTATTTTTTTGACAGCTGAATTAATTTTTGACATGTTTCTTCCAAACAAATGAGAAAATGATTGATGTTTGACTTCACAAATTCACCATCAATTTTTAATTGAAATTTTGGATCTTCCGGAGGACGATAAATGGATGCAATGTAAATATTTTTTGAATTCTGAATTTTAATTTTAGCAGCAGAACATTCAAAGCAGGATTCTACGGGCTGAACATGTATTTTTTCTGCATGCAAAGTCTTACGTAGAAATATTGCAACCCCTCCTTTTCTCCTGGCTGGCCTGCAATAATATGAGATTAGGTTATAATTTTGGAGCTTAACTATATTAATTTCATGCTCCTTTAAACCATGCTCACAAATAAGTAACACATCAACATTTTCAGACTCTATAAAGTTTTCTAGAGGTGATAATTTAGCTCGGAGGCCAGGGATATTTAATTGAAAAACTTTTATATATTGATGTGATACTGTTATGTTTGAATTATTGTTATAAAATGTGGTCCTAGGTTTTTTTACCATGGGGCTGTTTTTGGGAGAGAGAATGTGACCGTAGTTTTGGGGGTGATAAAGTTAACTCTGCAGTCTGAAAAACTTGTGGAGGCTCAGATTCTACTTCCTGAGTACATTGATTATGCACAGATGTTTGTTCTATTGCTTTTTTAGACTCTGGAAGGGTAGGGATATTTTGTGAGCTACACAACTGAGATGTTTCATTTGACAAAGTTGAATTTTCAGACTGTAAAACTTTTATATCATTTAGCAGCAAATCATTATTTAACTGTTCCTCATTTTCCATGCAAATTATAGAAATTAACTGTTGGATTCTTGGTGCTAATTTATTCAAATCAACAAATTTCGGGGGTTGAAGGAATTTGGGGTTACCTGTAGAGGGTCCATATAAGTACACAGGTGTATGTGTAAAAAATTAGTGGATGTTCTATGCATAGAAGTCGAGATAAAAAAAAAATGGCAGGGTCATGATAATTTTTACCATCGTATTTTCAATGGCACTCTGTACTATTTGACCAATTTGGACGAATTTTAGGATCGTGTTTTTTTACCTGTAGAGGGTCCATAGCATACAGGTGTATGTGTAAAAAATTTGTGGATGTTCTATGCATAGAAGTCGAGATAAAAAAAAAATGGCGGTAAAATGATTTCTGCCACCTTTGAATTTTCAATGACACTCTGTACTATTTGACCAACTTGGACGAATTTTAGGATCGTGTTTTTTTACCTGTAGAGGGTTCATAGTACACAGGTGTATGTGTAAAAAATTTGTGGATGTTCTATGCATAGAAGTCGAGATAAAAAAAAAATGGCGGTAAAATGATATCTGCCACCTTTGAATTTTCAATGACACTCTGTACTATTTGACCAACTTTGACGAATTTTAGGATCGTGTTTTTTTACCTGTAGAGGGTCCATAGTACACAGGTGTATGTTTAAAAAAATTGTGGATGTTCTATGCATTGAAGTCGAGATAAAAAAAAAATGGCGGTAAAATTATATTTACCACCTTTGCATTTTCAATGGCACTCTGTACTATTTGACCAACTTGGACGAATTTTAGGATCGTGTTTTTTTACCTGTAGAGGGTCCATATCATACAAGTGTATGTGTAAAAAATTTGTGGATGTTCTATGCATAGAAGTCGAGATAAAAAAAAATGGCGGTAAAATTATATTTACCACCTTTGCATTTTCAATGGCACTCTGTACTATTTGACCAACTTGGACAAATTTTAGGATCGTGTTTATTTACCTGTAGAGGGTCCATAGTACACAGGTGTATGTGTAAAAAATTTGTGGATGTTCTATGCATAGAAGTCGAGATAAAAAAAAAATGGCGGTAAAATTATATTTACCACCTTTGCATTTTCAATGGCACTCTGTACTATTTGACCAACTTGGACGAATTTTAGGATCGTGTTTTTTTACCTGTAAAGGGTCCATAGTACACAGGTGTATGTGTAAAAAATTTGTGGATGTTCTATGCATAGATGTCGAGATAAAAAAAAATGGCGGTAAAATTATATTTACCACCTTTGCATTTTCAATGGCACTCTGTACTATTTGACCAACTTGGACAAATTTTAGGATCGTGTTTTTTTACCTGTAGAGGGTCCACATAATACAGGTGTATGTGTAAAAAATTTGTGGATGTTCTATGCATAGAAGTCGAGATAAAAAAAAAATGGCGGTAAAATGATATCTGCCACCTTTGAATTTTCAATGACACTCTGTACTATTTGACCAACTTGGACGAATTTTAGGATCGTGATTTTTTACCTGTAGAGGGTCCATAGTACACAGGTGTATGTGTAAAAAATTTGTGGATGTTCTATGCATAGAAGTCGAGATAAAAAAAAAATGGCAGGGTCATGATAATTTTTACCATCGTATTTTCAATGGCACTCTGTACTATTTGACCAACAAGGACGAATTTTAGGATCGTGTTTTTTTACCTGTAGAGGGTCCATAGTACACAGGTGTATGTGTAAAAAATTTGTGGATGTTCTATGCATAGAAGTCGAGATAAAAAAAAAATGGCGGGGTCATGATAATTTTTACCATCGTATTTTCAATGACACTCTGTACTATTTGACCAACTTGGACGAATTTTAGGATCGTGTTTTTTTACCTGTAGAGGGTCCATAGTACACAGGTGTATGTGTAAAAAATTTGTGGATGTTCTATGCATAGAAGTCGAGATAAAAAAAAAATGGCGGGGTCATGATAATTTTTACCATCGTATTTTCAATGGCACTCTGTACTATTTGACCAACTTGGACGAATTTTAGGATCGTGTTTTTTTACCTGTAGAGGGTCCATAGCATACAGGTGTATGTGTAAAAAATTTGTGGATGTTCTATGCATAGAAGTCGAGATAAAAAAAAAATGGCGGTAAAATTATATTTACCACCTTTGCATTTTCAATGGCACTCTGTACTATTTGACCAACTTGGACGAATTTTAGGATCGTGATTTTTTACCTGTAGAGGGTCCATAGTACACAGGTGTATGTGTAAAAAAATTGTGGATGTTCTATGCATAGAAGTCGAGATAAAAAAAAATGGCGGTAAAATTATATTTACCACCTTTGCATTTTCAATGGCACTCTGTACTATTTGACCAACTTGGACGAATTTTAGGATCGTGTTTTTTGACCTGTAGAGGGTCCATATCATACAGGTGTATGTGTAAAAAATTTGTGGATGTTCTATGCATAGAAGTCATGATAAAAAAAAATGGCGGTAAAATTATATTTACCACCTTTGCATTTTCAATGGCACTCTGTACTATTTGACCAACTTGGACAAATTTTAGGATCGTGTTTTTTTACCTGTAGAGGGTCCACATAATACAGGTGTATGTGTAAAAAATTTGTGGATGTTCTATGCATAGAAGTCGAGATAAAAAAAAAATGGCGGTAAAATGATATCTGCCACCTTTGAATTTTCAATGACACTCTGTACTATTTGACCAACTTGGACGAATTTTAGGATCGTGTATTTTTACCTGTAGAGGGTCCATAGTACACAGGTGTATGTGTAAAAAATTTGTGGATGTTCTATGCATAGAAGTCGAGATAAAAAAAAATGGCAGGGTCATGATAATTTTTACCATCGTATTTTCAATGACACTCTGTACTATTTGACCAACTTGGACGAATTTTAGGATCGTGTTTTTTTACCTGTAGAGGGTCCATAGTACACAGGTGTATGTGTAAAAAATTTGTGGATGTTCTATGCATAGAAGTCGAGATAAAAAAAAAATGGCGGTAAAATGATATCTGCCACCTTTGAATTTTCAATGACACTCTGTACTATTTGACCAACTTGGACGAATTTTAGGATCGTGTTTTTTTACCTGTAGAGGGTCCATAGTACACAGGTGTATGTGTAAAAAATTTGTGGATGTTCTATGCATAGAAGTCGAGATAAAAAAAAAATGGCGGGGTCATGATAATTTTTACCATCGTATTTTCAATGACACTCTGTACTATTTGACCAACTTGGACGAATTTTAGGATCGTGTTTTTTTACCTGTAGAGGGTCCATAGTACACAGGTGTATGTGTAAAAAATTTGTGGATGTTCTATGCATAGAAGTCGAGATAAAAAAAAAATGGCGGTAAAATGATATCTGCCACCTTTGAATTTTCAATGACACTCTGTACTATTTGACCAACTTGGACGAATTTTAGGATCGTGTTTTTTTACCTGTAGAGGGTCCATAGTACACAGGTGTATGTGTAAAAAATTTGTGGATGTTCTATGCATAGAAGTCGAGATAAAAAAAAAATGGCGGTAAAATGATATCTGCCACCTTTGAATTTTCAATGACACTCTGTACTATTTGACCAACTTGGACGAATTTTAGGATCGTGTTTTTTTACCTGTAGAGGGTCCATAGTACACAGGTGTATGTGTAAAAAATTTGTGGATGTTCTATGCATAGAAGTCGAGATAAAAAAAAATGGCGGTAAAATGATATCTGCCACCTTTGAATTTTCAATGACACTCTGTACTATTTGACCAACTTGGACGAATTTTAGGATCGTGTTTTTTTACCTGTAGAGGGTCCATAGTACACAGGTGTATGTGTAAAAAATTTGTGGATGTTCTATGCATAGAAGTCGAGATAAAAAAAAAATGGCGGGGTCATGATAATTTTTACCATCGTATTTTCAATGGCACTCTGTACTATTTGACCAACTTGGACGAATTTTAGGATCGTGTTTTTTTACCTGTAGAGGGTCCATAGCATACAGGTGTATGTGTAAAAAATTTGTGGATGTTCTATGCATAGAAGTCGAGATAAAAAAAAAATGGCGGTAAAATTATATTTACCACCTTTGCATTTTCAATGGCACTCTGTACTATTTGACCATGTTGGACGAATTTTAGGTTCGTGATTTTTTACCTGTAGAGGGTCCATAGTACACAGGTGTATGTGTAAAAAATTTGTGGATGTTCTATGCATAGAAGTCGAGATAAAAAAAAAATGGCGGTAAAATTATATTTACCACCTTTGCATTTTCAATGGCACTCTGTACTATTTGACCAACTTGGACGAATTTTAGGATCGTGTTTTTTGACCTGTAGAGGGTCCATATCATACAGGTGTATGTGTAAAAAATTTGTGGATGTTCTATGCATAGAAGTCATGATAAAAAAAAATGGCGGTAAAATTATATTTACCACCTTTGCATTTTCAATGGCACTCTGTACTATTTGACCAACTTGGACAAATTTTAGGATCGTGTTTTTTTACCTGTAGAGGGTCCACATAATACAGGTGTATGTGTAAAAAATTTGTGGATGTTCTATGCATAGAAGTCGAGATAAAAAAAAAATGGCGGTAAAATGATATCTGCCACCTTTGAATTTTCAATGACACTCTGTACTATTTGACCAACTTGGACGAATTTTAGGATCGTGTATTTTTACCTGTAGAGGGTCCATAGTACACAGGTGTATGTGTAAAAAATTTGTGGATGTTCTATGCATAGAAGTCGAGATAAAAAAAAATGGCAGGGTCATGATAATTTTTACCATCGTATTTTCAATGACACTCTGTACTATTTGACCAACTTGGACGAATTTTAGGATCGTGTTTTTTTACCTGTAGAGGGTCCATAGTACACAGGTGTATGTGTAAAAAATTTGTGGATGTTCTATGCATAGAAGTCGAGATAAAAAAAAAATGGCGGTAAAATGATATCTGCCACCTTTGAATTTTCAATGACACTCTGTACTATTTGACCAACTTGGACGAATTTTAGGATCGTGTTTTTTTACCTGTAGAGGGTCCATAGTACACAGGTGTATGTGTAAAAAATTTGTGGATGTTCTATGCATAGAAGTCGAGATAAAAAAAAAATGGCGGGGTCATGATAATTTTTACCATCGTATTTTCAATGACACTCTGTACTATTTGACCAACTTGGACGAATTTTAGGATCGTGTTTTTTTACCTGTAGAGGGTCCATAGTACACAGGTGTATGTGTAAAAAATTTGTGGATGTTCTATGCATAGAAGTCGAGATAAAAAAAAAATGGCGGTAAAATGATATCTGCCACCTTTGAATTTTCAATGACACTCTGTACTATTTGACCAACTTGGACGAATTTTAGGATCGTGTTTTTTTACCTGTAGAGGGTCCATAGTACACAGGTGTATGTGTAAAAAATTTGTGGATGTTCTATGCATAGAAGTCGAGATAAAAAAAAAATGGCGGTAAAATGATATCTGCCACCTTTGAATTTTCAATGACACTCTGTACTATTTGACCAACTTGGACGAATTTTAGGATCGTGTTTTTTTACCTGTAGAGGGTCCATAGTACACAGGTGTATGTGTAAAAAATTTGTGGATGTTCTATGCATAGAAGTCGAGATAAAAAAAAATGGCGGTAAAATGATATCTGCCACCTTTGAATTTTCAATGACACTCTGTACTATTTGACCAACTTGGACGAATTTTAGGATCGTGTTTTTTTACCTGTAGAGGGTCCATAGTACACAGGTGTATGTGTAAAAAATTTGTGGATGTTCTATGCATAGAAGTCGAGATAAAAAAAAAATGGCGGGGTCATGATAATTTTTACCATCGTATTTTCAATGGCACTCTGTACTATTTGACCAACTTGGACGAATTTTAGGATCGTGTTTTTTTACCTGTAGAGGGTCCATAGCATACAGGTGTATGTGTAAAAAATTTGTGGATGTTCTATGCATAGAAGTCGAGATAAAAAAAAAATGGCGGTAAAATTATATTTACCACCTTTGCATTTTCAATGGCACTCTGTACTATTTGACCATGTTGGACGAATTTTAGGTTCGTGATTTTTTACCTGTAGAGGGTCCATAGTACACAGGTGTATGTGTAAAAAATTTGTGGATGTTCTATGCATAGAAGTCGAGATAAAAAAAAAATGGCGGTAAAATTATATTTACCACCTTTGCATTTTCAATGGCACTCTGTACTATTTGACCAACTTGGACGAATTTTAGGATCGTGTTTTTTTACCTGTAGAGGGTCCACATAATACAGGTGTATGTGTAAAAAATTTGTGGATGTTCTATGCATAGAAGTCGAGATAAAAAAAAAATGGCGGTAAAATGATATCTGCCACCTTTGAATTTTCAATGACACTCTGTACTATTTGACCAACTTGGACGAATTTTAGGATCGTGTATTTTTACCTGTTGAGGGTCCATAGTACACAGGTGTATGTGTAAAAAATTTGTGGATGTTCTATGCATAGAAGTCGAGATAAAAAAAAATGGCAGGGTCATGATAATTTTTACCATCGTATTTTCAATGACACTCTGTACTATTTGACCAACTTGGACGAATTTTAGGATCGTGTTTTTTTACCTGTAGAGGGTCCATAGTACACAGGTGTATGTGTAAAAAATTTGTGGATGTTCTATGCATAGAAGTCGAGATAAAAAAAAAAATGGCAGGGTCATGATAATTTTTACCATCGTATTTTCAATGACACTCTGTACTATTTGACCAACTTGGACGAATTTTAGGATCGTGTTTTTTTACCTGTAGAGGGTCCATAGTACACAGGTGTATGTGTAAAAGATTTGTGGATGTTCTATGCATAGAAGTCGAGATAAAAAAAAAATGGCAGGGTCATGATGATTTTTACCATCGTATTATCAATGACACTCTGTACTATTTGACCAACTTGGACGAATTTTAGGATCGTGTTTTTTTACCTGCAGAGGGTCCATAGCATACAGGTGTATGTGTAAAAAATTTGTGGATGTTCTATGCATAGAAGTCGAGATAAAAAAAAAATGGCTGTAAAATGATATCTGCCACCTTTGAATTTTCAATGACACTCTGTGCTATTTGACCAACTTGGACGAATTTTAGGATCGTGTTTTTTTACCTGTAGAGGGTCCATAGTACACAGGTGTATGTGTAAAAAATTTGTGGATGTTCTATGCATAGAAGTCGAGATAAAAAAAAAAATGGCGGTAAAATGATATCTGCCACCTTTGAATTTTCAATGACACTCTGTACTATTTGACCAACTTGGACGAATTTTAGGATCGTGTTTTTTTACCTGTAGAGGGTCCATAGTACACAGGTGTATGTGTAAAAAATTTGTGGATGTTCTATGCATAGAAGTCAAGATAAAAAAAAAATGGCGGTAAAATGATATCTGCCACCTTTGAATTTTCAATGACACTCTGTACTATTTGACCAACTTGGACGAATTTTAGGATCGTGTTTTTTTACCTGTAGAGGGTCCATAGTACACAGGTGTATGTGTAAAAAATTTGTGGATGTTCTATGCATAGAAGTCGAGATAAAAAAAAAATGGCGGTAAAATGATATCTGCCACCTTTGAATTTTCAATGACACTCTGTACTATTTGACCAACTTGGACGAATTTTAGGATCGTGTTTTTTTACCTGTAGAGGGTCCATAGTACACAGGTGTATGTGTAAAAAATTTGTGGATGTTCTATGCATAGAAGTCGAGATAAAAAAAAAATGGCGGTAAAATGATATCTGCCACCTTTGAATTTTCAATGACACTCTGTACTATTTGACCAACTTGGACGAATTTTAGGATCGTGTTTTTTTACCTGTAGAGGGTCCATAGTACACAGGTGTATGTGTAAAAAATTTGTGGATGTTCTATGCATAGAAGTCGAGATAAAAAAAAAATGGCGGGGTCATGATAATTTTTACCATCGTATTTTCAATGGCACTCTGTACTATTTGACCAACTTGGACGAATTTTAGGATCGTGTTTTTTTACCTGTAGAGGGTCCATAGCATACAGGTGTATGTGTAAAAAATTTGTGGATGTTCTATGCATAGAAGTCGAGATAAAAAAAAAATGGCGGTAAAATTATATTTACCACCTTTGCATTTTCAATGGCACTCTGTACTATTTGACCATGTTGGACGAATTTTAGGTTCGTGATTTTTTACCTGTAGAGGGTCCATAGTACACAGGTGTATGTGTAAAAAATTTGTGGATGTTCTATGCATAGAAGTCGAGATAAAAAAAAAATGGCGGTAAAATTATATTTACCACCTTTGCATTTTCAATGGCACTCTGTACTATTTGACCAACTTGGACGAATTTTAGGATCGTGTTTTTTGACCTGTAGAGGGTCCATATCATACAGGTGTATGTGTAAAAAATTTGTGGATGTTCTACGCATAGAAGTCGAGATAAAAAAAAATGGCGGTAAAATTATATTTACCACCTTTGCATTTTCAATGGCACTCTGTACTATTTGACCAACTTGGACAAATTTTAGGATCGTGTTTTTTTACCTGTAGAGGGTCCACATAATACAGGTGTATGTGTAAAAAATTTGTGGATGTTCTATGCATAGAAGTCGAGATAAAAAAAAAATGGCGGTAAAATGATATCTGCCACCTTTGAATTTTCAATGACACTCTGTACTATTTGACCAACTTGGACGAATTTTAGGATCGTGTATTTTTACCTGTTGAGGGTCCATAGTACACAGGTGTATGTGTAAAAAATTTGTGGATGTTCTATGCATAGAAGTCGAGATAAAAAAAAATGGCAGGGTCATGATAATTTTTACCATCGTATTTTCAATGACACTCTGTACTATTTGACCAACTTGGACGAATTTTAGGATCGTGTTTTTTTACCTGTAGAGGGTCCATAGTACACAGGTGTATGTGTAAAAAATTTGTGGATGTTCTATGCATAGAAGTCGAGATAAAAAAAAAAATGGCAGGGTCATGATAATTTTTACCATCGTATTTTCAATGACACTCTGTACTATTTGACCAACTTGGACGAATTTTAGGATCGTGTTTTTTTACCTGTAGAGGGTCCATAGTACACAGGTGTATGTGTAAAAGATTTGTGGATGTTCTATGCATAGAAGTCGAGATAAAAAAAAAATGGCAGGGTCATGATGATTTTTACCATCGTATTATCAATGACACTCTGTACTATTTGACCAACTTGGACGAATTTTAGGATCGTGTTTTTTTACCTGCAGAGGGTCCATAGCATACAGGTGTATGTGTAAAAAATTTGTGGATGTTCTATGCATAGAAGTCGAGATAAAAAAAAAATGGCTGTAAAATGATATCTGCCACCTTTGAATTTTCAATGACACTCTGTGCTATTTGACCAACTTGGACGAATTTTAGGATCGTGTTTTTTTACCTGTAGAGGGTCCATAGTACACAGGTGTATGTGTAAAAAATTTGTGGATGTTCTATGCATAGAAGTCGAGATAAAAAAAAAATGGCGGGGTCATGATAATTTTTACCATCGTATTTTCAATGGCACTCTGTACTATTTGACCAACTTGGACGAATTTTAGGATCGTGTTTTTTTACCTGTAGAGGGTCCATAGCATACAGGTGTATGTGTAAAAAATTTGTGGATGTTCTATGCATAGAAGTCAAGATAAAAAAAAAATGGCGGTAAAATGATATCTGCCACCTTTGAATTTTCAATGACACTCTGTACTATTTGACCAACTTGGACGAATTTTAGGATCGTGTTTTTTTACCTGTAGAGGGTCCATAGTACACAGGTGTATGTGTAAAAAATTTGTGGATGTTCTATGCATAGAAGTCAAGATAAAAAAAAAATGGCGGTAAAATGATATCTGCCACCTTTGAATTTTCAATGACACTCTGTACTATTTGACCAACTTGGACGAATTTTAGGATCGTGTTTTTTTACCTGTAGAGGGTCCATAGTACACAGGTGTATGTGTAAAAAATTTGTGGATGTTCTATGCATAGAAGTCGAGATAAAAAAAAAATGGCGGGGTCATGATAATTTTTACCATCGTATTTTCAATGACACTCTGTACTATTTGACCAACTTGGACGAATTTTAGGATCGTGTTTTTTTACCTGTAGAGGGTCCATAGTACACAGGTGTATGTGTAAAAAATTTGTGGATGTTCTATGCATAGAAGTCGAGATAAAAAAAAAATGGCGGGGTCATGATAATTTTTACCATCGTATTTTCAATGGCACTCTGTACTATTTGACCAATTTGGACGAATTTTAGGATCGTGTTTTTTTACCTGTAGAGGGTCCATAGCATACAGGTGTATGTGTAAAAAATTTGTGGATGTTCTATGCATAGAAGTCGAGATAAAAAAAAAATGGCGGTAAAATTATATTTACCACCTTTGCATTTTCAATGGCACTCTGTACTATTTGACCAACTTGGACGAATTTTAGGATCGTGATTTTTTACCTGTAGAGGGTCCATAGTACACAGGTGTATGTGTAAAAAATTTGTGGATGTTCTATGCATAGAAGTCGAGATAAAAAAAAAAATGGCGGTAAAATTATATTTACCACCTTTGCATTTTCAATGGCACTCTGTACTATTTGACCAACTTGGACGAATTTTAGGATCGTGTTTTTTGACCTGTAGAGGGTCCATATCATACAGGTGTATGTGTAAAAAATTTGTGGATGTTCTATGCATAGAAGTCGAGATAAAAAAAAATGGCGGTAAAATTATATTTACCACCTTTGCATTTTCAATGGCACTCTGTACTATTTGACCAACTTGGACAAATTTTAGGATCGTGTTTTTTTACCTGTAGAGGGTCCACATAATACAGGTGTATGTGTAAAAAATTTGTGGATTTTCTATGCATAGAAGTCGAGATAAAAAAAAAATGGCGGTAAAATGATATCTGCCACCTTTGAATTTTCAATGACACTCTGTACTATTTGACCAACTTGGACGAATTTTAGGATCGTGTATTTTTACCTGTAGAGGGTCCATAGTACACAGGTGTATGTGTAAAAAATTTGTGGATGTTCTATGCATAGAAGTCGAGATAAAAAAAAAATGGCAGGGTCATGATAATTTTTACCATCGTATTTTCAATGACACTCTGTACTATTTGACCAACTTGGACGAATTTTAGGATCGTGTTTTTTTACCTGTAGAGGGTCCATAGTACACAGGTGTATGTGTAAAAGATTTGTGGATGTTCTATGCATAGAAGTTGAGATAAAAAAAAAATGGCAGGGTCATGATAATTTTTACCATCGTATTTTCAATGACACTCTGTACTATTTGACCAACTTGGACGACTTTTAGGATCGTGTTTTTTTACCTGCAGAGGGTCCATAGGATAAAGGTGTATGTGTAAAAAATTTGTGGATGTTCTATTTATAGAAGTCGAGATAAAAAAAAAATGGCGGTAAAATGATATCTGCCACCTTTGAATTTTCAATGACACTCTGTACTATTTGACCAACTTGGACGAATTTTAGGATCGTGTTTTTTTACCTGTAGAGGGTCCATAGTACACAGGTGTATGTGTAAAAAATTTGTGGCTGTTCTATGCATAGAAGTCGAGATAAAAAAAAAATGGCGGTAAAATGATATCTGCCACCTTTGAATTTTCAATGACACTCTGTACTATATGACCAACTTGGACGAATTTTAGGATCGTGTTTTTTTACCTGTAGAGGGTCCATAATACACAGGTGTATGTGTAAAAAATTTGTGGATGTTCTATGCATAGAAGTCGAGATAAAAAAAAAATGGCGGGGTCATGATAATTTTTACCATCGTATTTTCAATGACACTCTGTACTATTTGACCAACTTGGACGAATTTTAGGATCGTGTTTTTTTTACCTGTAGAGGGTATATAGTACACAGGTGTATGTGTAAAAAATTTGTGGATGTTCTATGCATAGAAGTCGAGATAAAAAAAAAATGGCAGGGTCATGATAATTTTTACCATCGTATTTTCAATGACACTCTGTACTTTTTGACCAACTTGGACGAATTTTAGGATCGTGTTTTTTTACCTGCAGAGGGTCTATAGCATACAGGTGTATGTGTAAAAAATTTGTGGATGTTCTATGCATAGAAGTCGAGATAAAAAAAAAATGGCGGGGTCATGATAATTTTTACCATCGTATTTTCAATGACACTCTGTACTATTTGACCAACTTGGACGAATTTTAGGATCGTGTTTTTTTACCTGTAGAGGGTCCATAGTACACAGGTGTATGTGTAAAAAATTTGTGGATGTTCTATGCATAGAAGTCGAGATAAAAAAAAAATGGCAGGGTCATGATAATTTTTACCATCGTATTTTCAATGGCACTCTGTACTATTTGACCAACTTGGACGAATTTTAGGATCGTTTTTTTTTACCTGTAGAGGGTCCATAGCATACAGGTGTATGTGTAAAAAATTTGTGGATGTTCTATGCATAGAAGTCGAGATAAAAAAAAAATGGCGGGGTCATGATAATTTTTACCATCGTATTTTCAATGACACTCTGTACTATTTGACCAACTTGGACGAATTTTAGGATCGTGTTTTTTTACCTGTAGAGGGTCCATAGTACACAGGTGTATGTGTAAAAAAATTTTGGATGTTCTATGCATAGAAGTCGAGATAAAAAAAAAATGGCGGGGTCATGATAATTTTTACCATCGTATTTTCAATGGCACTCTGTACTATTTGACCAACTTGGACGAATTTTAGGATCGTGTTTTTTTACCTGTAGAGGGTAGAGGGTCCATAGTATATAGGTGTATGTATTAATTGTGTATTTGTAAACTTTTAAATTATTGAATTTTGGCAAAATATTTCAAAATTACAGATATAAAATTGTAACTCAATAATATACTTTTAAAAATTGATTGCAAATGTAATTTAATTCACTAATTTGGTAAAAAATAAAAAAATAAATAAAATTTTAGTAATAATAAAAAAAACTACAACACTCCTTTTCCCAAAAATTTCTGCCTCCGCCGGGGGGTTGTTCTACCCCGTCCCCCCACCTACCTACAGAGCTGCCGCTTCGCGACAATTAAAGGGGACCTACTGTGGGCCTGCGGCCCCCCAGATTTAAGGTTACGACGCCACTATTATAAATTGACATATTATAATACAACAATTCTCAATATTGTACAAAATTGTAAATTTTAAATTCAAATTCCTATATTTTACTTACATTTTTTTCATTAATTTCATATGTATAATTATTTTAATAAACCAAAAAATAAAAAAGATAAAAAAAATCTTACAAATATTTTTGTTTCAAATGTTGCTCAAACTTCGTTCATTTAAATCATTCAGCTTGGCAAATGGCAACAATCGTAAATTTGTGAATATGATTTTGAATATCGTTCCAACTTCAGTCTTATGTCTGCGCATGCGCGAAACTAGCCTCGCACAGGGCTTCTATTTATGAAAATTTGTGAATATGAATATCGTTCCAACTTCAGTCTCATGCTGCGCACTAGTCAAATTTCCGCACAAATTTAGTATTTACGCAGTTTTTACGGAATATTACTGCAATACACTGCTCTACTCAATTTTTCGTACTTCACATATTTCCCCCCCGCTTTTTAAGGCTTAACCCAAGGAGGATAGATAGGGAGGACCATCTTACCTGTCCATCAATGCTAATCAGCGATTCAAACCTGTGTTCAACAAAGTTCAAACAATTTGCAGAAACAACCACTCCAAAGAAATTTTTATGAAGCTCGAATCTTTTCTTTGCAAGTGCTGCCATCTGGTGGCCACCATGGTGTCCCTGGTCTCGAAATTTACTTGCATCAAGATTGGTCTTACACGAACTTTATTATTTTATGGAATAAATACAAACATTCAGAAGTTATGTGTTACCGCACAATTTTTTTTTATATTTTTTATAATCATTTTGTAATCAGTTTGTGTTTGTTGTTATAATAATTCAAAACATATTGCAGTGACATGTGAAATATGGAGACCGCCATTTTGATTTAAACAAAACTTACAAGTCATATACTGAAATCTCTTCTCCCTATTGTAACCTTGGGTATAGCTCGTTTGGAAAAGCGCTCGACTTCAAATCTGATATCGCTCAGCGACGTGGGTTCGAATCCCAGTCGGGACGGAGAACTTTTTAATTATTTTTTAATGCTTCGTTTCACTCGGTGATTTCATTCAACCATTATTTCATTATAAAAATTATTTTTAATTAATAACTAATCCACGCATGATAAAGAAAATAATAAAAATAAATTAAAAATTGTTTTTACACTTATAAATTTTCGTTTGAATACTTGAATCTTGAATAGCATTATACCGATAGAAAATATTTATGAAATAATAACTAAAAAAAAATATCCTTGCAACACATCGGCATCAAACCTGGGTCTCCAGGTAGATTACGTAATAATATAATTCATTAATATGCATCTCGTATTAACTATCAATTCTCATTCACGGGATTACACTACAGTTAATTTGACATTACATCCGGAAGTAGCCGGAAGTATCAAATTTGTGTTTTTCTGTTTGTAATTCAGTTTTGAAACTTTACAAAGTGGTTTGAAGTAGAAATACCGACCTATGTGTGAAATTGTATCACTCTGAAATATGAATAGAATTATTTAAAGACCAGAAACCTTACACTTCCAGCTACTTCCGGATGGAATATAATGTAAATTGGACTATACGTAATATTAGCGGGAATATTGCGGAAGCGGAAGTTTCGTTTCCCGTTTCCGGTCATCTTCGCAATCGCGCCAATCTTCAAAAGACGTGTTGTGTGGGAGAAATTTATTTTATCAATTTAAATAATTTATTTAGTAACAAATGAAAGAATAATAGTACTGAAAAATCAGAAATAAATCAAGTAATAGGCTTGTAGAACTTAGAGATCATAAAGATCAAAATAAAGGCATAAAATAGCAAATTGTCTGAAAGCCGTATCCTAACGCGGGTTAATTTCGAGACCAGGCATCGATCCGACAACACTGTCTCTCCGTGTACATCTTGCATCACCGTACAAAAACAGCTGATCGAACACAAGCTGGCTTCTGCCACGCCCCCTCTCTTCCCACTCCCTATGTATTCTCCTTGGCTTAACCTGAGAAATAGGGATCGGCGATATTTATCGATTATACTCGATACCCGATACTTTTCTGACGATATATCGATAGTATCGAGTACTTTTCCAAGCCGATAATTATCGGGTAATCGATACTTTTTTGTGAGTATCGTTGGCCGATATTTTTAAAAAATTTAACATTAGAGAGCAGGCAGCGCCACCTAGTGACGATATTTTGAACTATCGGGACAACTTGCTTTCCTATGCTTTTTTGTAGTTTTTGATGTTCCCGCCGATATTTTCCGATATATCGAATATCGATACATTTTGGGCCGATACTATTGATGAGTATTAATACTCTTTAAAGTACTCGATATAAAAAGTATCGATACTTTTTTCACTATCGCCGATCCCTACTGAGAAATTTGGACGAAAAATTCGCTACAACAGATTTTCTTCAAATTAATTTGGTGGACTCACAACAATCGTCAAATTAGCTCTGAATTTTTCCGGAATTTTTTAACCGTTGGTTTAATTATAATTAATTTATTTAAATGAGAATTTTGTATCCTTCCAATGTTAAATTTGTTAATTAGCATTGCAAAAAAACTATACAACAGATTCTTTTACTTTTTTTTTTTACTAAAACCTAATTTTTTAGACTATTTTTCTGAATTGTTTTCATATACTTTGAACCGTGGCGATGATCGTTTCCTATATGTGATGAGAAATGTGGCAACGTTCTCAAGGACTGTTGTCACCACCCCCTCCTAAAAATTTATGCGCATTCCAATGCAAACAGTGTTGCCACTATAGCCACGCCTCTTGACCTTGACAGACAAATTCTCAGGTTATACCTTAAGCAACTATTTTTAAAAAATGTATATCGATGTATATTCTCACACATTTCATTTTTTTTTTTATTATTCCTTTAATTATTCCATTTATATATATATATATATATATATATATATGTACACTTTTTGTGTTTAATAAAAGACAAATAAATATTTAATACGTGATACGTGAATATATAAAAATAAATAAAAAGCACTAAACTAAATTTTATCAAATGCGGCGCCCCCTGAAATTTAATCTTAAAAGTTAAACCCCAATTAATTAAAATTAACTACCATTTTTATACAAAAAGTTTATTTATTAATTAAGATAATTGTTCATTTTTAGCGGTTTCTTGATTTTAAAATGTGAAGAGTGCAACCCACTTGTCAAAATTGTACACCCCTGAATCTGCTTATTTTCAAACTATTAGCTGGATCGCGATGCAATTATATATATTATTTTTTTTTTTTATTTTTTTTTTTACCCTATAAGCTGTCTATAATTATAGTATAATGTTATGCAATATATTAAAGTATACAATTGTCGTCTTGGAAAATTTCCCACTTGCAGCATTAAAATTGTTATTATAATCACCATGCCGTGTTATTTTTACGGGGAATGGTGATTAACAAGGCCATAAAAGATAAAAGGAAATTTTCCGAGGTGACAATTGTACATGAATAAAATTAAAATGATGAAATTTCATTGCCTTAATATATAATTGAAATAAAATACATTTATAAAATTATTTAATAATTAATATGCATATGAGAGGTTTTATAACTGAAATGAAAACAGGCAAAACATTTTATTTATATGCAGTTTTTAATTAGGCCACATTATTATATATTAATATGTACAGTAGAGTGATATATGCTAAACCAAATAACAGCAGGATACAAAGGATGTTTAACTATATAAACTTTACAATAACTAGAAAAAAATTTAGTAACATTTACATTAATTGGCAGAGCTATGTATATTATATTGATGTATTAATTACAATTAAAGAATTAATATGTATAAATAAAAATATAGCATGTTGTTTCGATCATTCTTCAAATAAATAAACAAAATAAATATATAACAATATTAAAGTTATACAGCATAGCTCTTAATTTTATTGTGCTGACAAAAACAACTAAAATTATAATAAAAGTGAAAAATAAATTGTGATTGCATGATTCCAAATAACCATAGTGCCAATGCAAAATTACACCCTACAGCTCTTTGTGTGTTTGTTAAAAAACGATATAAACTTAATTTTAGAAATAATAATTGTATGTTATTGTACATGAAACAGACAAAGCAGCTTTTCAATACATAATTTGTATTTTTAGCAGAGCCTGAAGGACAACAAATCCATTTCTAAATACATATAAACAATACACTTTTTTATACAATACAATTATGTTTATGTGCCAGCTATAATATTTTCATACAGGGAATTAACAGAGATTGGTCATTTGGAAAGTGCAGCATAATTTATGTAGAGAGTAGCTGAGGTATTTTTAATGGAGGGGAAATAAATGGCTTCAATAAAGTTTTATCGATTTATAAATAATGTCAAACTTTTTAGTGCAAAAAAAAAAAAAAAAAAAAATGTATTTTCTAAGAGTTCCATCAAGTCCTGGCGGCTGGTTAAAAAAAAGCGTCTTGAAAACCGTTAAAATTCCCCTCTTCCAAGTCCTCAATATTTTTACACTGAATTCTACACATGTAATTGTATATTGTATATACATGCTTTTTTATTTGTTGTGTTTTAAAGCCGGTATTACACGATACAATTTTGCATACAAATTTTCCTTACAAGAAAATTTCATCTCCATACAAACAAATGGAGTTCAAGTTTTCTTGAAAGGAAAAATTTTATGCATTAGTTAGAAAAATTGTATCGTGTAATACCGGCTTTACTTCCAGTATAGAGAGGAGATTGCATGAGGCATGGGTCTCTATTGAGATAATTATGTATTTTTTCAGATCCCCAATTTGACATATATTATGTTACAAAAATGTACAGTAACTTTTTGAAAGTCAACATGTTAAAAAAAATTTAAAGCACTTTATGTTCCTCTCAATTTTCAGTTGTTGAAATAAAAAAAAAAAATAAATAAATAAAAATGCCATATAATACATACTGTTGAAATTAAACCACCTCCTCCACAGAATGTCTAAAATGAGGTAATTATCAACTGCATATTGCTGGCCTGTATGTGATATAGAAAAGGTCTATAATTAAGAATAATCACAGAAGTCAACAATGTTGCACCACAGGTAAAACATGTATTAAAACTCAAATCTAAACCTATGACTTTAATAAATACTTAAATACAAACATGTAAAAAAACAACAATAACTTGAAATTAGGAGTGTATTGAACTGCATATTTCTAAATTCTATGTCTTAATTTCTACCAACTGATTCTTCAAATAATAATAATAAAATAAATAATAGTAATAATAAATACTAAACATAAATGTAATGCACTCAAACTGCAAAGTGATTTTAACACAAAACATAATACTTGAACTATAATTAGCATTTTGTGTCACATTACAACCATGGAAGTTTACAGTAAGATTATCTTTAAATGATTAAATGTCATGCATATAGATCAAGCTCTATCAAGCATGTTTTATAAATGCATAGACAGCTAATTATCAACATTGTGTGCATCATACATTATATAAAACCAAGTCCTGCAAGTAATCTAGATAAAATAATTGCTTATGCTATAAAAGGATAACATATAGATAAAACTACAAAATCAGTACAACACTAACTAAAAATAGCAATGCAATCACATAGTCACCACAGGCATTAAAATTACCAAAATTGATTATAGTAAAAAATAAATCTTCCACCAGTTTTGGGTACAACATCTGGCATTGAGAGCATCACGAAACCAAATGAAAACACAGCATCGGGATTGAGATTCCCATATGATAATGATGAACACACATATGATTTTATTTTAATGATTGTAATAACAATTAATATCTTGATGAA
Source organism: Siphlonurus alternatus (assembly GCA_949825025.1). Taxonomy (NCBI): domain Eukaryota; kingdom Metazoa; phylum Arthropoda; class Insecta; order Ephemeroptera; family Siphlonuridae; genus Siphlonurus; species Siphlonurus alternatus. The sequence goes on from OX463781.1 coordinate 12,627,768, forward strand.
GTCTGTAATGATAAAAAAAATAAGGTAACTCAAAGGTTTAAATAGTTCAACTGCAAGGTGTGTCATGATAAGAGAGATTAAATTAATTTATAATGATAAAGAAAATTTAATATCTTAATCCTACTGTTAAAAGACAGACCATTTTTATTATATATTGAAACATTTAAAATCTAATTTGTACAGAAACTTTTAATTTTTTTAAAAAAATTATTATATTTTTAAATTTATTCTATAGTTTGATAAAAAGTCATGGAATGTATAATAGTTGATATATTTTTTAACAATATAGAAGATAGTTAATTTTTATTTTCATATGAATTAATTTGTGTTGAATTTTTTACGATACCCTCGCCTCACTACAAATTTGATGTACACCAAAATTAAGATAATTGCTGAACAGACATACAAGAAGACACATAAGCTTACATCTGCAACATTGAAATCCCAACCAGAGAGATTCACAACGCCTTGAAGGTGCAAGACATTACTAGTAGCACCTGATGATACGTGTGCCTCCATTTCTTTAGCATTGAATGGCTTACATTTTGAGCTCGATACACTATCTCTCTGGCAAATATTATTCTTACTAAATCTTTGTTTCATGTAGTTCAAAACTAAATCTTTATTCCATGTTCCATCAATTTCTCTACAATCAAGACAAGAATTAGAGGCAGGAAACTGAATTTTAGGATGTTCAGGATCTTCTGTAATATCTCCTTTTAGTCTTTTATTGACAACATTATGAGCTTCCCAAAGCCATAATACGCTTTCACTTAAATCCTTTACAGATTCTAAATTACGTTCAGCTGCCATTTGTTGGAAATGTTTTGAACAACCTTCACATCCAAAGAAATGCTTAACATATTGCAGAATAGAAACCAATACATTATCACTTCCAGGAGTTACTCTTTTTTTGTTTTGTGATGCTGCGCCAACAGTAAGTGCATGAAACATTGTCCATAATCCACAGGTATATCCTCGGAATCTGTGATGACTACCTTTACAACCCAACCAATTTTGTGTTGCAGGAATTGTGAATTCAATGTCTTTCTCAAGCTGATTAACTTTTTCTAAAAAGTCTTCTCCTTTAATTGCATCTTCCTTTGTTAGTACCCAATCTCGTAAACGCTCTAGAAACATTGTTCCTTTTGCTTTAGTTGGAAAAAAACTTGCAAGAGCTCTCATGTAGTTTTGTAATGCTATCAAAGAATTACCAGAGATAACGTGATGCATTGCAATCTCGTGCTTTAGAGAATATCTGAGAGTATTTTCTAAATCTACTCTGAATACTACATCAGGTAAAACTACTTGTTGACCAGGAATTGGTTTGTCCGTTTTTCCATATAATTCATCTTCTCTAGGTATATCTCTCACAGCATTGGCGTCATCAATTCCACCATTCTGTACTAGAAATGCATGTATTGCTGAAGTATATCCATCTCTGGTTTTGGCTTTTGGCATCAGATGTATCACAGACATGTCCCTCTTGATGACTGCCAGGCTCGGGAAGTTGGTGATCTCCATGAGCTTGGCGAAGGCCTCGTTGTTGGTTGTCACTCTCCGCACCTGTGTGTTACGAACCTTCTGGTAGTCGAGAATCACCTCCTTGCCAAGCCGCGACGAAGTGTCCTCAAATATCAGGAATGTGAACTCCACCAGCTTTGGCACGTTCTTCCACACATTGTTGTGCTCACTGCTCCTGGAATGCACATAGATACAATTACCATTTTGAGCTAGTTTAATTTACCATCACACCATTAAATAGTGCCACAAAAAAATCTTGCGTACTATGCAGTGCTTTTTAAAGGGACCGACCGACAGGCAGCTGTCATCTTCAGATTTTTTATAATTATTTTGTTTCTTGTTGCTATTGGACGAGGAGATTCGAATGGCTGACAATGCATTAGACATTCTAGCTGATGTTACTGGTAGCCAAGCAACAACTCCCCCCCCCCCCTTTCTCCACACACACACACCAACCTTGCCCATTGAATAAATTAATGATTAACTTAATTGCGGTCTATGGAAAATCACATATATTATAAAACTGCATGTGGGTGAGCAGTTTCCCTTTTCTCACTTTTTTTGTGTCCCCCTTAAATGACAAGAAAGATATCCCTTATTAAATCTTCTCGTGGCTATAGGCCATGCAGTTGGGAGAAACAAAATCTACAATACAATAATCAAGTTTAAAGGTTAACATTTTATATTGAATAAAATATACATAATGATTATTTATTATTATTATTATTTTTTTTTTTAGTTTTGTACCAACCTATATGGTGTTATATTTGGCCAATTTGCGGCACCTTTCCCATCAAGCTGCTCCTTTTCAAGATGATCTAGTAAAGCGTTGCGTATACCAGAAACGGTCTTGTCACATTTTAGATCTGTACCGAGGCTCCCAGGTTTGGAGTATGAGGAGAAGACTCGTAAGGTAGGGTAGCTCATCACTTCAAGATTTCGACAAAGAGGATTGTTGTCAAAATTTGCACAGTCTACAACGCCAATGTTGGTTACTTCCCGCCAAACTGGAAAATAAATCATTATTAAAATACGCATAATGCAGGTTCAATTTTATATTGAACTGAACAAAAATTTGTTATTTACCATGTACACTTGCTGCAAATTCTTTCCATGTCGGAGCAAAACGTTGGCAAAATCCACACCAGCTATTATAGAACTCTACTAACCAAACATTACTTTTGTTGTAAACATTAGAATTAAACGTAGAATTAGTCAATATAACTAACTTATCATTAGTATCATAAAGTTCTGATGCTTTGCCCAGACTACCAGCTTCAAGTGAGGGCAACAAAAACAAGCCACTGCAAAGTATTGTTGCAGCACAGGCTGCAGTTACTCCCTTCATCTTTCTCAAGAACCACAATTACCAACACCAAAATAGTAGCAAGAAATTATCCAAATTGCTGCCCACATGCACAGGCAGACAATTGATTCGAGGTCAACAGTGTTTACACGAGACAGCACGATACTTATGATGACGATCGCACGTATTCCAGAGAAGGTTACGACACGCTTTGCGATTTTAAAATGATGTCACGTAATTAGATATTATCTTGATCAATTACATTGCAGTATTTAACTCATTAAATGCTTATATTCTTTAATAGTTTTTTGATAAACCTTATCTACTCTTAATGACACGTAATCAAGTTAAGTGACAACAGATGTTTTAATATATTTTGAACTTCCCACGTGAGAAACAAAAATAAACGCAAATCGCGAAAAATTTAACAGCAGCTGTTTTCGGCGTCAACAATCAACAAGAAAAACATTAAAATTATTTTTTTGTCTTTGGTGAAGGATTGTGTTTAAAATAAACATAGTTAATAAGTACCAAGCATGGTTTACCTTCACTTTCCTACAAATCTTACCGAAGAAGAATTGATGCTTCAGGCAAAATATCAAAAACTGCGAAAAAAGGTAAAATCATATATACACCTGTACTGTACATGGTACTGTACAGTATACAGTAATACTGTATGTATGTATATGTAGGCATACACCATAGGCATACAGTATGGTATGAATACAGTATAAAGCAAGCATGCATACTGTACAGTACAGGACAGTATCTCAGTATCCCGACCAGCAGGCGCGGATCCGGGGGGGAGGGGGAAGAGGCTGCAGTCCCCCCCCCCCCCCCGAAATTTTGGATTTAACATATGGGCAATATAGGCCTTCCCCCCACTCCAATTTTTTTAACATTGGCCTTATGGAAGCAACCCTTCCCCCCCTAAAACATTCATAAATACATATCATAATTACTGTATGCATACATAGCAACACAAGGCCAGAGAAAAATCAAAATTGCCCCATTCTCTCCCCCCCCCCTTCATCCCTAGAAGATTGCTGAAAAGGCATGGAAGTAGCTGCTGGATCCGCCCTTGCTAACAGTCGAGCTTCCGTACTGTACAACTTATTGAACTGCAAGCTCAATGTGTTGTGTATAAATTTTAAAACCAAAGATGAATACCGTAAATGTTGAACATTTTCTCTTTCAGAAAAAAGCCTTGCAGGCCCTGAAGGCTCCTCGTCCAGAACCTGAGAGAGCTCCACCTCAGAAACGACCTGTTGAAGCAAGAGATGCTCGAGAAATGGCAAAGAAGCTAATTAAGTCTGGAGCTATTTCAGCCATAACCAAGAGCCCTCGTAAGGCAGAACAGGTTGGATTTAAGAGACCTATAAGAGCAATGGAACGTAAACTATCTGGCACAGAGCGAGCTGTCAGTGGGTATCAACCTTTCTCTGCTACTCATCCTGAAGACAGTGAAGCGGAGAGTAGACCTAAAGTTAAGGTTTGTAAATATTTGTAATTTGAATCACTAACAACCAATCCCCAACTTGGCAATCTAGTCAAATTCTTTATAAAGCTATGCCACAAGTACATGAATACCCTATAGCTCCTTACTTTCAATTCTATATACTGTACAGTAATATGTGCCAAAGAGAGCTCTAAGCTATGCCCAGAGCTTGCTTAAAACAGATGACTTCTATACCGGCAACAATGTTTTTCATTATTTATCGCAATGACTGTTGATAACAAAACCAAAGAACACGTCTGGACATTGTTGCAACATCTCCAAATTACAGGCAATAGGTGTATCTAGAGCCCCCATAAGTCCAACTTTACATGAATTAATTTTATACTGTAATGCAGAGATACTAACTTTGTCTTTGTCTGAGTTATAATTAAGTGCTTACACATTACTGTTTTCATGTATCTTTTGTGTGTTTTCATATCTGTATTAAGGTAGAGATAATACGGATCAGCTGGCCCAATGCTAAAAAAATCCCATTCATAAAAATTATGAAAAAAAATTAAAATGTTCTCCTCTACATCCCCTATCAGTAGGTAAAATATCAGGTTTACAAAAACGAGCTAGTTTTCGAGTTATTAATTTTTAAAGTTGACTAATTTAACATGGAGAAATGGAACTTCCATGTTAAATTAGTCAACTTTAAAAATTCATAGCTCGAAAACTAGCTCGTTTTTGTATACCTGATATTTTACCTACTGATAGGGGATGTAGAGGAGAACATTTTAAATTTTTTTCATAATTTTTATGAATTGGATTTTTTTAGCATTAGGCCAGCTGATCCGTATTATCTCTACCTTAAGGTGCTTTCACATATTCGAAAATCGCTACGGAGTTCCGTAGTAATGCCGTAAGCCTTTCACATATTCTTGTTCGTCTGCGGCAGCTGCGGCGGAAAATCATGTGAATGCCGCAGCAAAATCAAACTCATCTTGATTTTGCTACGGAGTTCTGTAGAACGTGCCGCAGAAGATCCCGAGGTGCTACGGAACAGCTACGGTGCGCCGCAGCAAAATCAACACATTTGCTACGGAGTAGCTACGGCGTGTTTCCGTAGCGATTTTCGAATATGTAAAAGCACCTTTATATATCCAAGCAGAGTTGCCAATCAAGGCAGTCTTCTATCTTCTATGCAGTACATGTTTATACATTCTAATTCATGTTGTTACACTCCGCATCCACCTTGCAAATAGTAGAAAATGTAATACCTAATGTAAATAAATAAAAAAAAAATAATTGTAAAGTGGTATATCTTATTGTCAAAGAAAGATTGTCTTGACAACATACTTCTGTTACAGAAACTGTACGAGAGTTTTGTGTCTGCACGTGACCGTGAGGAACGAGGCTTGACTGACGTGCCAGTTGGCGCTCGCCCTGAGGTTAACAAGCCACGCCAGGGTAACACCATCTATGTGTCAGGCTATAAGATCACTGAGGATATCCTCAAGAAAGCCTTCCAGCCATTTGGCAAGATTGTCAATGTCAACATGGAGATAGAGAAGCAGTGAGTACAAAAAGTAGTCCTTCAAGTGATAATCAATCTAGTACAGCCAGTTGTTTGAGTCCCAGTGCAAATGGGCTTATGTCATAAAGTCATAAAAATTGATATTAGGCGGCAATTTTGGTTACACCACGGTGGCTCGCCCCAGGCTAAATAGTGCAACAGTGAAACATGATTGCTTTTCTCTTGTTCCAGTCGAGGCTTTGTGACATTTGAGAAAATGGATTCTGCAGACAGAGCCATTAATGAGGTGAGTGTAATGAAAATTACAAATTACATGCTTATGTACTTTGTATAACCCTTAGCTCCTTTTGTGAGGGGTCAACACACAGGCTTTACCTGTAGTATTGCTAAAAAGTCATGGTCTTACACTTGCTAGAATGAAGTGTCTTCTAGATTATCTAGATTTTGAATAAATACATACATATTATATTGATTGTTGTTGTTAAAAAGTACTCGGGAAGTAGATAGAGTTTGGCCTTGAGGTGAGTAGATTTCAAACACTGTTGATAATGTTAATATTTGTGAGCCACTGGATTCTGCATGTACCTTTCGATATACTATATACTGTATGTATGTAATATATATTATAGTTTTATTGTGTTCTCTATCTCCTTGTCTAATACGTGTACAGTAAAAAAAATTATGAAGTGTTAAAAAATAATATCAATAATTAATGCTATGAAAGAAAATTGTGAAATGAATTTGTAATAGTGGTATCACTTGTCTTGTTTATGTTTCCATAATATATAATATTCTGCAATTTGTCATTCCTTATGACATTCTAACCATGTGAAAGCCATGGTGCTGATGATAGTGTTGCTTGCAGATGGAGGGCTGTATGGTGTCTGGCATTCAGCTCAAGGTGACCCTGGCTCGCAGACAGCCAAGGATAGAGCCCATCAACGAGGCCTCCTCCTCCGCTACCTGGTCCACCATAGGTGAGGCTTTCATCAACATAGAGAAATCCAATCATTTTGTTGCATTATTAGAAATAAAGGACAATTTTAACAGTTGAAGTATTGTATATATAAATATAATACTTTTTAAATTTACAAACTTGCAATTGAGAAGCTTGGGCACTGTAAAAGCATCAGTGCTGTGTTTTTACATTGTAAGGGCTGTCTCACACAGGATCACATGATGATTGTACAGGTGCAGCCGTGCACACAACTTCATATCGTATGCCTTTGTTAGATAAGAAATTAAGAAGTGGTTCTAAATGAAAAACATATGATCACATGCTTACGATCCCAGAAATATGAGTCTGTGTGCTACCCGCCTAAGTTTTCAGTAGTGATTTGATGGATATTTTCATTCATAAATATTTAAATATTTTATAATGTTGTTTCTCTTTACTTTCTGTACTGCTTGATGTGTATGTAGGGTATATGCATAAATGCAATAGATAATATTGCCTCATTTAAAATGTATAATTTTATTGATCAAATAGATAACAATGTTCTGCATGTGTATATATGTAATTATGAAACATTACGTACTTAAAGTGCTAATTTTATGGTAATTTTATGTTATGATGTACTAATTACACCTGCCTCGAGTTTACCAGCCTTGAGGTAAAACTGTATTTTAAGCATGTTCATGCATGTTGTCGTTAAATTAAAGGTACCCAATAATGTTCCTTTATAATATTTTTCTTTTCATCTGTTTTCAGCTGCAAGCCACTCTCAGAAAGGCAGCCACAAAGACCAGAGAGATCTCGTTATCTATGAGACAGATATTTTTGAATAACGTCTCATATAACTTTTATTATTAATATTTTATTTTTACTAAATGAAATTAAGTGCATATTACCGTACATTGTGTATTTTTAAAGGCCTTATGAACCTTTGCACAATATTAAGTACACGGTTAGCTTTGCTTTAGTATGATTCGGCTGCATGATTTTTTTTGTTTCAGCAGCACAAATATCAGAGATAATAGCCGATGAAAAGGAACCTGTGACGTCACTCACTTTCATTCAGCGGTGACAATATAGGGAAATCCCTGCAAAAGATAGGTTCACTCCCGCTGCAACCACGGCCACAATTTTACTTCTGGAATTTTGAAACTTTACCAGGGCAGTCTTGATAGTATTTGTCAAATAGCCTGAAAGATTTTTTTTGATGACATTCATACAAACTGAGTTATTGCGGTAGAAAGAGGAGCGAAAATGTTGTATAGGAAAATAATGTTAAATTTTTAGCTTATCTTGCAACCGCAATAACTCAATCTGTACACACGCCACCAAAAAAATTCTTTCAGTCTATTTGACAAATACTATCAAGACTGCCCTGGTAAAGTTTCAAAATTACAGAAGTAAAATTGTGGCTGTGGTTGCAGCGGGAGTGAACCTATCTTTTGCAGGGATTTCCCTATATTGTCGCCGCTGAATGAGCGTGAGTGACGTCACAGGTGCTTCTTCATCGGCTATTATCTCTGATATTTGTGCTACTGAAACCAAAAAAATTATGCAGCCGAATCACCCTGAAGCAAAGCTAACCGTGCACTTAATACTGTGAAAAGGTTCATAAGGCCTTTAAGCCTAATATTTTAGGTGGTTTTGCTTAAATTTGGCAAAAAATTATTGTATAAATTTATGTAGTATCATACTTTATAGCATAGCTTATAGCATTAAGATATTAATTTTGATTGTGAACAGCTTGTGTTGTATTATAATATTTATGATGCACTGTAAGTGGTGACTTAACTTTAGATTGTTTCAATTTAAAATAAACCACAAAATGTTTCATAGAAGATTACGTGCATAAATATCAGCCTCCCTATTCTTCAACTTGGTGGCAACATTTAAACTCGTAACAAACTTTTAATTTTTATTTCCACATGAAATTTCTGCCAATGTTAAATAATTTGTCAAATCATGCCCCTTGGTCTTTTTATTGTTATAAAAACTACTTGAAGTTATCAAAACATTTTTAACACATTATAAATTTGTGGTATTTTTTTATTATTATTATTATTATTATTATTATTATTTTATTGGTAGGATTTACATCCCATTCCTGTTTTACTCTGCTGCCTGCATCTGTCTTGTTTTAATGTGTCGGGAAAATATTTGTACTATAGAACTGATGTAGCTTTGCATTTATAATTAAACTGCCATATAATGTATACAGTTTTCATTATTTACACTGTTTAAAGCCTAAGGTTAATGTGTTGTCACTATTGTCAGTAGATAGTGATTTAAATCACTATGAAAAAATTAATATGCTTTCCTTAAATAATACTATTATTAGGTAAAAAAAATAAGGCAATATTCAATATAATTATTTATTTCATATATTTCGTCGTCTCAGAATGCAAGTCGAGTAAGTATAAAAAAAAATCATACAAATAACTTTGACCAGACCTTTGAGTTATATTGAGACTTGTCTCAAAATTTTGTGTACTTACGAGACTTGCATCAGGCTTTTCTCCGAAAAAACCTAACACGTACCTTAAAAATTTTCCTTGCTGGGTTAAAAGATAGAAACTAAACTTCCGCATCAGAAAAAAAAAACAACGCCAAAAAACTGCAGATCAATCAGAACGCAGTATTTGGACCTCTTGGGCGCCGTTTAATAGCAATATTTTATAATAATTATAACTATAATAAGTTAAGAATACAATATCTAAAAAAAATTCTTTAAATATATTTAATACATATAGAATTCGATATTACGAATACATCATTTTACCATATTCTAATACACATAAAATGTGTGTGGGTATAATTATAATTAATATAATATATATCATAATTATAGATAATCATTAATTATATTAATAATTTATACTATAATACACATTAATTTATTATAATAAAATATACGGGAGTTTCATGTGTTTCATGTTTACATTTTGGGTAGCACGGAGGATGCCCGAAGTCACCCGGAGATCTTCGGGATGTAGGCACCTATGCTGTACGGGTTATAAAAATCAAACGTAACGCCATGCAAATATATGATAGCATTTGTTTCTTCCGATGAAAGAATTCTATGAAAAATAATGCGAATAGCCCGGAGAAACTTATTTTTTTATTACTATATTATTATTATTTTACAAGGATACACACCTAAGAGCTTACAGCTCGCGGCGGGGCGGTAATGGGAAGGGATTTCAATACCAATTAACTTTAACGTGCATCTGCTATACCGCTGACAATGTTAAGGTCGAGTGTGGCGCAGTGCATTGACCGGTTCTCGTTAGATCACCGAAGTCAGGCTATACGTCGAGCGTGGTTAGTACTTGGATGGGTGACCGTTTCAAGTAAAAAATACGCTGCTCCCTCCCAGAGGTAAATTCGTCTCGCTTTCCACCCAGTGCAGTGATGCACTTGTGTGTGGTTCCCCAGGCTTTGGACATCGCTTTGGTCCATTGAGAAAAAGTAGAGGTGTCCGTCCTGACTGAGGTTTTCACGGTTCCCTCAGTCTCACCTCATCGAATGCTGGGACGCGTAAGCATGCCAGGCCGTGGCCACTATCCGTTCCCTACCTTCTCCCTATACCCAGTACCCCGCCGCGAGCTATAAGCTCTTAGGGGTGTATCCTTGTAAAAAAAAAAAAAAAAAAAAAAAAAAAAAAAAAATTACCTGCAAAATCGTGACGTTATATTGTTTTATGACGTATGGTGAAAGACCTGTATAACGTACGTCACCCGTAAAATAAAATACTTATACAATACTTATAAATCCTATAATAAATTATAAATGCATACAAATTAACTTGTGATTAATTATATTTTATTATAGGACTTTTTTACAAGGGTATATCATATAATATATTATGCAGTATGTATGGTATATACAGTATTATAGTATATATAACTATGTATATAATATAATTATAAATATAAATATTGTTATATTCTGGTATTCATTACATAAAATGTAGATGTCTCGATCGATCTAAAGCGCGATTTGATTGAATTCAACAAAAAAATTAATAAACTGCTGTAAATCGCGCAGTGTTAAATTTTGTCACAAGTATAATATATATAGCTTTATTAGCTTTTGTATCTTTTGCTTCGTGGTAGTAATACACTGTATAGCATTGGATCTCTATTGATCCTAGCAAGCAAACAGAATCAGCTGGGTACAATATTGGAGGCAGGATGAGGAGATGAGATTTGAGGAACATTTGCTGAACTTGGGTTATCGGTTCACTTTGCGAGCTTTTGCTGATCCTACTACTTCCATCTTTTCCCTTTTGTTTTCGCTCGAATGAACGGGTATGGGAAACCACTTTAGTGTATAAAAAAGCCAATCTTTTCCTTCTTTTCTCTCTACTTTTTTCCCCTGATAAAGTTTTGTTCTGATCCCAACAGACATGGAAACAGACTTAATTGGAAGTGAAGCGGAAAATTCATGTTTGCTGTAAACTAAGATGTTCACTACTTTGGTACAAAAATGTTATATTATATTCTTAAGTGTAGCTGCAAAAAGAAGTCATTTCCAATTTTTCTGGAATAGAGAGCAGCTATATATTATAATGATAAATATTATATATATGATACATTTATATAGTTTATTCTCATATATAGGGACTGCTATTTTTAAGTATATAATATATGTTATAAATCCAGCATTATATAATAATTTAGTAGTCAGTGACAATAAAATCGAATGATTGAATTACAAAATTACAATTCCGCAAACGTACAGTATGTGCGTATATAACAAACACAGTATATAATATATTTATAATATAATATTCCATTATATGATTTCTTATACAATATGAACAAAGGTACAATATGTTGATTAATCTTGAACAATATAATTTATAGATTTTATAATTTTTATAGCATGTGGTCATTTTAGAGAATAGAACGTTGCACTAGGGAAATTGCGAAGCTCTGAGCTAAGTGGATTTAATGGAGCAAGCAGATGCCTTGAGGATATAATACGGTTGCTTGATTGAGTTAGCGCGTTCTGGCTCACTACAGTCCATTTCCTGGAGAAGTTTGAATGGCAGGATGTGTCGAGCTGCAGAGGCATTCACCAGAAACAACGACATTGTTGTCACTCGTAAATTTTCCCACTCCGCCCCTTGTGGCTAGTGTATTATGCAACCTGCTGTGTCAGCGTGTTGAAGCAGTGGCCTAACTATCAGGATGAAGTCTTAGGAAATTGGTATATATTTCGAACTATTTTTTAAAATTTATTCTATGCGGAAAATTTTATATTTTTTTAATCTTTTATTGTATGTTGATAGTTTCATATTATCCCCCCCCCCCCAAATTTCGTTAATTGAAATATCGCATTGATTCTTAATTTCTATTTATTTGAAAATAATTAAGCAAAAAGTCATATTATAATTATTAATGAAAGAATTTTTTAAATTTTAATTAATATCAATATACATTTTGTAACATGATATGCATGACCATTACTTTCTTTATACTTCTATACTATAATGAAATATAAGTTATTATTAATGTCGGAAGCTGTATAATATCTAATCCATATTGCTTTTACTGGTATACGGAAGCTAAAGTTATGGAGAGAACATCATACAAGATAAGTTCAGTAGTAGAGAGATCGTTAGTAATGTCCAACAATTTCCCGCCCCTTGGCTTTTCCGGCACAGAGCAACTTCTCTCTCTCATTGTTTTCTGACTCTTCTTATTCAGCGGGTAGGAGCTGTATAGGAGGGTTGGTTAAAGAGAATAAGAGTAGGGTTAGGATTATAATGGCTTAGTATATAGTATGGTTTGCTTTGCCAATTTGGCAAGCGTTAGATATAGGAGTGGGAGTCGATTAGCGTTTTATATACCATCAGAAAATTCACCATTAAACCACCCATAAAGTCAGCCAAATTATTAAAATTCTTACTATATTTTAAACAAAAAAATAAAGGAAAAAAATCACATCATGATAAAAAAAAATAATAATGTCGTTAGAACCATTGTCTTATTAGAGAAAGACAACGCATTGAAATCTTATTCTTCATTTGTTAAGAGTATAAATTCTTCTCCTCTTTTACATAACATTTAAATTATCAAGAAAACCACTATAAATGCTTAATATTTAGGACTTATAATAAATTATTAAATATATTTTTTGTTGCATTTAACGATCGATTTTATAAATTTAAGGTAACTACTGCAAAAGTTATAAAATTTTCGGCCATTTTATTATAAATTCGAGTTTAAAATTAAAAAAAAAAAAAATGTTAAGTAAAATGTTAAAAATAATAATATCTGATTCAAAGTTAAGCACTGAATTTTCCTCTCCCACTTTATTTTTTACATGATTTATCACATCTGGGGCTAATCTGTGGTGAATGGAAAGCTTCTACCCTTCATTTTTACTCCCTATTTTTGGCCATATATATACTTAGTGTGTAGGAGCGGAGACCACTATTCATTATTCTTGACCTTATATGATATAAAGAGAGTGGAGAGAAAGTATATAATAATATTATATTGTGGGGGAAGAAAAAAAAAATGCTTTAACTACAGTAAAAATTGGCTGGGCTGACCCCTCGTATATAGCTCTTTACTTAGACGTAAAGTCGTCTATTTTTATGACACATTTTATTGATCTTTTTGGGTTTTGATATATATAAAAAAGTAGCTTATGTTTTCTACGCTTTATAGATAACACGATTGCAGATACAAAGCCTTTTATTTCTATTTCTTTTGCTTAACATTTTCAGTTGTATAAATCTGATAAAAAACTGAAAAATATAATTAATTTTTGTATAGTATATTATGAATTATGAAGTGTTGAAATTACATAATAGGTAACATTGTTAGTATATATTATTAAAGTACTTTTCTTCAATATCGTTATCTTATTAAAATATAATAATTTTTCTTTAAATTAACAATAATTGTACATATATAACCTTGACAATATTAGTAATTATGCGAATGGCACTGCATGAAGACGTTTTTACTATGGTGGTTGATTTATTGTATTTTAAGGTGATGACATAAAAGATAAATGCTTAGTGCAAATCAGTATCGATATTTGTTCCTCGTTAATAATTATAAAATATGTTTTCAATGTGTTATCATTCATTATCATAAATGACATAAATACAGGAGAGCATCTGGAACAACGCTATAATCATGTTTATAATATTGCTATACTTTATAAATTTCAACTATAACAATATAAAAATTAATGTAACAAATTATTCCATCACGAAAGGAAAAACAAATGCAATAAACATAAAAAATAATAATTAAAAAATCATAAACAATATTTTAAGAATATTAAAAAAACGTAAAATGTATGAATTATTATTTTTAGGATTAGGAAAAATTGAAATACAATATATATTTAAAATTTAGTTCTATAAAGTGGAACTATAACTTTATTCGTATTTCCTGTATATAAAACGTGTGACATTTTTACTGCTTGTTTGCTGATGTATGGGGGGTGGTGACAGTAATTCGGGGGTTGCTGCTGCAACAGAGTGCGACCGTCGTCCGCCATCGGATGAAAAGCCTTTTGCTCTCGGTTGGAGATTTTTAGTGGCCATTAAAACTGCTATATCGTGCAAGCTTGTGAACTAGTTTTTTTTAGTTAGAAGTGCGGAAACGCTGTAGCAGTCGTGTTATAGTGACAATAGAGAGTAACTCCCTGCTGATTTGAACGTTGTATCATATACGACTAAAAACCTCGTCTATATAGTATTATGGGGGTGGGTGTTATATTATATTTTAGAGGGAGGAGGGAAAAAGCAGCAGCAGTAGAAACTTTAAAACATATGCTCTTTGTATTACATTTTGTTCTAACAAGACACAAAAGTTTTGTTATTAAATTTATATCACATCATGCTGACAATCTTTTGTTTGGGATATTTTTTTGTTATATATTTATAAATAAGGGGTTGTTGTTAAATTTAGAAGAAAAAAAAAAATCGTGGGGATTTTCATTTTCACATGTTGTTGTTGTTGAAAGTAAACAGTTGAGCATCTATAAACGGGTCAATAAAAAAACTATTTCGAAATATTGAACGTTATTTTCTTGTCTCGTAAGATGATGTAACGTTTCTCTGTAGTCTGGGGGAATTCTTTAAAATATCCATACACTTTATGATGGATGTTTAGTCATGTCAAGTGAAGGATATTAAATTCATTTTCTTAATTGTAATTTAGTTTGGCTGTGCTGAGTTACGTAATTTTCAACTATTCTAGATGATTTTGTTTTTAAATGAAAAGTATCATTGAAAAGAACTCTGTTAAGTCATTTGCTTTTTTGTTTACTGATTTAACAGTAATGATTAAATTTTCTATAAATCAGGCGCAGATCCAGAGAGCTTGCGGGTTTTCTTTGAAAATTTTAATTTTATTAACATGGGCTCTATAAGAACATTCTCCTGTTCCTATATGAAATCAACATATTATATTTTTATTATTGTGTATCTTCGCGTATTCTCGCACATCAAATTCAGCAGTAACACGCCATATAAATATGAACATATATACTTTTTACATACATTGTATATTCTTGTTCTGAGAACAATGTAACAGCATTGCACCATCCGTCATAGGTGCGAGGAGGTCGAGAAATTTGTTTCCCTCCTCCTCGACACCAGCGACGACTTTCTTGCACCATCGCGGCGGCCTCCTCAGGGAGAAGACTGCAGTGTGAAATATGGAGGCATGCACTTTACGTCCCCTCACAAAGTAGCCCTGGGATTGCTTAATGTTCGGGGAACACGGCACCAGACTGTGCTTTATGTTTTGTATCTTTGTGTGTTCAAAATGTCTAGTGTCATATAGTATAGTATCAGTAAATATTAATAATTTATATCAAGTTATAAAATAAATATATTATTTTTAAAATAAATGAATGCACTATGAAATTCAAATTCAAATTTTTATTTCGATCATAGGCTGTACAGCATGGATAAAATAAAAACAAATTTAAATCTAAAATGTTTTAATGTTAAAAATAACTTACAATAACATTTTTAATTTTATTTAGTGACAGTTCATAGAATAAAAAAATAAATTAATATTTAGAGTGCAATGAAGTACTCTGTTATAATAGTTAATAAAAATCATAAATATTAAGCAATATGTTATTACATAATTAACAAGTGTGTGATGCTAGAATATGATAAAGCATTGCTTGGAACAACATGCAGTATACCGAATACCGTGCATGAGCACCCTGTGACGTCATAAGGTCCTGAGTTCAATGATCGAAGTCTTCTGAAGTTGACATGTGCAGAAGTGTAGCTCATGTGACTGTTATTAAGGATTTACTTAAGTATAGTATAATAGTTAAAAACGAAGTCTATTAAGTACGTTATGTATAGATTCATAATGTGTGATTTAAAAAATTCATGCCAGTTTTACTTGATTTGTATATTTTTATCCTTGGCTGAAAAATATTCAGTGATTTAACATTGAATTGTATAACTGCAAGGGGATTTGAAATGAATATTGGAAGCTTTCTGGGAACGGTGCATGGAAACAGAATTGAGTGGCATTCTGTCAAACACGAACAGCTTCTGTGTATTATAAACGAGAGACAAGTCAGACAAGTGTGAATATATTATATTTGTTACGAAAGAAGAAATTTAATATCTCTAGATTAATTAATCTTAAAGTTTTTGTACCCCTAAAAAAAAAGAAGAGTAAAAAAAATATGGTTTGATTTATTTTTATACATGCAAATTTGATGCATATTTTTTTTCCAATAATAAATTTTACTCCTCGTCAAATTTTGTGACAGGTTTTTTAGAGTGACACGGTGGGGTGACGTTGGGGAGAGGGAGAGTTGGGGGGGGGTGCAGCGTGTCCCACCAATGTGACACCACGCCACACCAGATGGCACGCGTCTTATTCGCATCCCCGGAGAGAAAACTACCCGCTTTTGTCGCCTCCGGCAAACATCTTATTATTGCTTTTCTTGATTATAAATGGTGGGTTGTATACCAATATAATTAAATTTATAGTATTATCTGAATTGTAGATGTAGCAAATAACCAAACTTGATCATCTTAATTAACTAATTTCTTTATCTAAGGTGTGCATAATACATTATTTGAAAATTTTATTTCTGATCTAGTGTAGTCGGTATTAGTTCAAAGGTTCGCCTATGACCATCAAGTGAGCGGATATCAGAAATCTAGAAAGTGATCAATGCAGTGACGGTGACAATGAAAAGAAGAAAGGCTAACTTTTAAACTTTTAACTTAACTTATGTAAAACTTTAAAATAAAAAAACTGTACTTGTTAAAATACTATGCATGTGAAGGCATTTTTTTATTATTATATTATACATGTGCAGAAAATAGAAACCTTCACGTTAAGTTTGAACGGATATTGTTGGACTTCTATTGGGGTTTGATATGTAAATCTAAGGCGTGACATCAATTTCACATGTAGCGCTATATGGTTACAGAGAGTGAGGGTGAAAGGGGTTAAAGGCCTGCGTGCGAGGCAGATTTTGTGAGCGCTTGTAGCAGTCAAGAGTGCGGCTGTGCGGGTAATCCTCAAGCAAGTGAACTCTCTCTCTCCTCCCAATTCTCTCACTCTCGGTGACTGTGGCTTCAAGATAGTTGAAAAGAGGCGAATTCATCTGTAAATAATCTAAATATCATGCATTGCTTTTTCTACTATATATACTGCTTTCTGATAATTCTGACCGAAAGAGAATTTGTTGAACGAAATAGCGATATCATTGAAATAAAGTAAGACTTGACACACGCGAGCATTTTTTACCATCTTTGGAAAAATATTTAAAAAAAAAATGTTTGCATTCTCTTTATGCAATACACATTGTATACTGATAAATTATATGCTTATTAATTATAATAAATAATGATGGTTACTTGCATGCAAAGCAATATTTTTGAAACTATATAATTAACCAAAATTAACATAACATATTAGGTTATGGCATAAAAAAATTGAAGAGTGAAAAATTTACATGAAACTGAGCCTATTTATTATAGAAGTTCAGCTGATTTTTGAATTCTCGGTAGGATATGTTAACCATGTTGCAGCCCTATATATAACGTATAATATATATATGTATTATATAAAGTATAGAAAAAAAAGGAGCGTAGAAAATTAGCGGATATTTTCTACCCACCCCAAGTTTTACATTGTCTGAAAACTCGTCTTGGAACCCTTGTACATACAGTAGAGCGTGGTGGCTGCGAGCTCTAATCCCGTATTAATGTAGCGATCAGGGACGAGCGCGGCAGCCACTGCTCTCGCGGTAAATTGCGTGGAAGATGGCGCCGCTTGTTGCCTCCGATCTAACGGAAGATATGTCATGCTGTGACTAGGCCAGGGATCAGGATAACTTGCCTTGCATGTTTATATTATGTTACACAACCAGAACTATAATGCTTCTCGTGTATATAGCGAAATATATTGTAAAGCTAACAATAATACAGTGAATTACATTTCAAACTATTTTGCTAGCATTTTGTACTTGAATAAAAAATATATAGAAGCAACTCTCGACATTAATGCTAGATAAACAGTCATCTAGTTTGTTTGTTTGTTTGTTTGTTTGTTTGTTTGTTTGTTTGTTTGTTTGTTTGTTTGTTTGTTTGTTTGTTTGTTTGTTTGTTTGTTTGTTTTTCTTACATGGAAACTTTAGAAAGATTCGAATTTAACTTATATTAAATACAGTACATTAAGAATTTCTTTTTATTTCTCTTTGATATTAAATGCTAAATATTCGGTGGCTGGTTAAAAACATATATACGAATTGTCACCCTAATGTACAGTAGTTCTCCTATATAGTATGAACTTTAAATTTTATTCAATGGTGTGCTCAAATTGAGATTAAGAGTCCTGTAGTTATAATTCATAATAATTTTATTGCTTTTCGATTGTACATGCAACAATATAAGCATGATCATAATAATGAATAATCACAAACAAGTTGAAAGTACGTTAATAAAACACATATTAGGGCACGATTCACGAAGCAGTTGGCCAGGTTTCTAACCACGTTTAGCTTAACCACGTATAACTAAGGTGGTTTAACATGTAAAACAGGTTATAGTTAAACGTGGTGAAGCTAAATGTAGTTAGAATGTTAGAAACCTGGCTATCTGTTTCGCGAATCGCACCCATAGCAAATAATCCTGCAAATTAACAAAGCAAAATTAGTAAATAAAATTGAGTATAATATCACTCCCTGCAATTGAATCCAAACAATTAATTAATCCAGAACATAAGTAATTTCCCCCTAAGGTTAGGCAAATTGTTCAACACCAAAATCAGAGCAGGTTGAAAAGTTACGCATAATCTGGAGTGACTCACTGTCAGCTGGTAGAACAGTCTCAGGTTTGAGTCCTGACCGAGAATATTATTTTAAATCCTTTTATTTAGTGGCTTCAACAACATTGCAACTCAATTTTGGAGCTGAATTTAACATCAGGGCAAGTAAGAAGCATATTTTTTAAAGTCGATTATAGAAAAAAAAATAACAGTTTGAATTAAGATCTTATAAAGCAAAATATTTCCATATTGAATAATTTTCTTGATATTGAGGAGTGTTAATTTTTTTCCTCTGTCTTGATTCTTTTGTCTCGGTATGTACGTCTGACATCTTTACTTTAAGCAGAAGGCGTGGCCGCGGCGGGGAGCGCAAAGACACGCAGTAAATCCAGCAAGTACATCCCATCTGTCTTCGCGCAGCCACCTCTAAATTACACAGTAATGCCAAAATTAGTCATAAGCAAAATTATTACGACACAGCTATGATCGTATAATAAAAGACGACAAGATGTTTAGTTTCTCAGCGTGTGGTACAAAACTACATATCAACAACTTATACAAGATTATTATTTATTTTATAACAAGTTTCTTCTTATGTTAAACATAAATTTCAAATATTTTTTTTTTTTTCTAATAATACGTGTTAAAATTTTAAATCTAAACTTTTAGTTAAATGACTTGAACATATTATTTTAGTAGCAAGTAATTTATAATTTAATATCTAGTGAATTTAATATTTTGTCTGAAAAAAAAAATCTTTCAACACATTCTATTAAAAAATGAGAACTTGATTCAAATAATGTGTATTGTATTTTCTTCTCTATTCATATAAAATTTGTATTTTATTAAAAGTAAATAATCCTTCTTTATTTGTTACTCATCAGCAAGACATTACTTTTTCTTTAAAATTCATAAAAAAATTTGCAATGAAAATATATAGAAATAAATTATTTTCAAAGCATATTTACAGTCTTAGTAACTCTGTACCTGTTTTATGTCTATTTATTGTGATACGTGAACACGGAAATAATTTGCTGCTCCCAATTTGTCATGGTGCAGACTTTGAGATTATGGTCCGGTTCTCCAGGGAAAAAGACGCCCCGAGATGGACACACTGATGCTGTGAACCAGTTCTGGACCAGCCAACACCTGCTGCCGCCATCTGATCACCAAAATGAAGACCATGTTTAGCCAACATGCTTGTCTTAAATTTATCCTAAAACTTTTACATGCAGCAATTTAGCTGGTCTACCATATAATGTTCAAGTAAAATGTTGTCATTTTGAAATAAATATCAGATTGTTAATTTACTCTGGAGCGCCTGAATGCATGTATATTCAGAAACATAATACATTATTTCTTAAGTACACGTTGTAAATTGTGGTATAATAATTATAATACAGTATTTTAACACTTGTAATAAATCAAAACTCAATTGCTTATTATTAATAATATTGATTCAATTTCAAAATGATTAATTAATTTTATTAAAAAAATATATCAACATTTATGAGTCAATATTATTGCGTCAATATATTATAAAGAAAATAGTTATTTTAATATTTTATATAAATATTATAAATAATAAATTTAATTCACAATTAAAATAAATTTCCCTTCTTTTCTTTTCTTTATTTTATTCTCTAGTAATTTAAAGATATATCAAATAACAAAGAAAAACAACAGGTTTTCACTGACAAAACACAATATTTATTTAGAGAGAGAGACTTCTTGTTGCCCTTTTTTTTTTATTTATCTAGATAGCATCATCTCACAGTATAATATAGTCAGTTGAGAAAAGAAACTACTAAGCGTTTAATGAAGATACGCAAGTAAATAAAAGTTAAATTTGTGAAACTATCGTATGACGTCACTAAGTTTTACTTGAATTTCATTTAATTATTGGCATTAATATGCAATTTATCGTATGCAGTTACGAAACTTAGCATTAATATGCAATTTTTTATTATAAATAAATTTATATAAAAATATGTATAGACATTTAAAACATCATGGATCTTAGTATAAGAAAAAAAAATCATTGTTCTTTTCTTTTAAGACATGGTTGTCTTTTACCCTCTCTGTTTTACGAAGAAGAGTCATTTGCATCTTATGTCAACATAGGCTGCAGAAGTAAAGGGGCAGGCAAGCTTGAATAAAGAAATAACGGTGTCTTCTTCCTTACTCCATAGTAGTAGTTATATACTGCTGCCTACTGATAAACATCTTGCAGTGATGGATGAGAATTAATGAGTCTTTTCTCTAGCTGTTTTAAGATTGATACGAGAACGTTAATGAAAAAGATGTCTTTTCGTTTTATTTCTTATTATATTTCTTTTTGTATTACATTATACATATAGAAAAAGAACTTTTAAATATATATACACAATACCTTTTATAGAATTGTCTAGATTTTATATTCATTACAGTGTCTGTAATATTAAATACTACTTCTTTTTAGTAGTTTTCTGCTTTATTTTTAATTATAAAGTCAAGACCATTAGTGAAGTATGAAATGAGACGTGTTGGCAGATACTAAGATCATTAAAATTTCACATAAAGTTGATTCAAATGTATTGTAGTGATACCGGGAACCTTTGAAGAAATTCATTCATTAATTTAGTTTTTAAAAAAAAACATAATTAGAAAAAATTCAAATAAAATTGATGTAGTGATATTATATAATTATATAATTTTGTTATAAAATAAAAAAATCTTAAATTTTTTAATCATAAAACATACCATAGTATATATTTCGAGCCATAAAATTATATGAATTAATTATACCAAGCTCCCTACATATTCTAATTATAATTAAATAATGCAGTAAGTGAATAAGAGTCATTTTAAACTTTTTCCTGATAAAAATCATTTATCAGGAATTTAATTTACAAAAATTAGAATTGCTGTTGGAAATAAAAGCATTGAAATTGTATTTTATTTTCGTGTTTTGAACTGTTTGTAATCAATAATGAATACTTAATAAATTTGAAACAAAATATAAAACTATATCAGCAAAATTATGCTTCAGTCTCGATTTATCCGAGGATGGGAACAGATGATTCCCGAAAGCTAATAAAGAAAACAGGTGCACCTGAAGTGTAGTGATAATAATAAAAACATTAACATTATTCAGTGCTCAAGTTTCTCGACGTACTACAACAAAATCGACGAGTGGAAACAGTCCGGTAAGATTCAATTACCATTTATTAAAATTATGCTTATTACGAGTATTATATTATTATGTATTATTTAGTGCCTAGGTTCTGTAACTGTTGCTAAATATATTAATAATTTGAATATGGTCAACTATTAATACTATTATTGAATTAAAAAACAAACAAAATAGTTTGAATTTTTTTCTTAAAATCAAAATATGATCGTCTTATCCACAAATCGACTGAGTTAACTTTGGCTCATAAAATTATATGATAAGTGAAAAAAAAAAACACTTCTCATTTGTCGATCCTGCTCGTATGTTTAGATATAGATTATAGTACGTATAGCCACTTGGGTGGTCAATTTTATGACTATGTAATATAGTTTCCATAAAACTAAATTATTTCGCGTGCAGCATGATAGTTATTTTTTTTAATAGCATTTACGCATGCATTGTTCATACATTCATAACCTAGTGAAATAATTAAAAACTAGGGTAAAATACTTGAATAACTTTTTATCATGGTAAGAAATCTTGGAAAAAAAAAACACACAAAGTTTTAACTTAACTATATAGTATTAATTTAAATGGATATATTATATTTCTTTTATAATTGTATAAACCAGATGTTGGAAAGTAGCAATATAAAATGCAAAACGTATAATGAAATAGATGTAATGTTAAAATTTACTTTGCCATAAATATGATTAGTTAGAAATTAATTCATTGTAAATGTGTTCTCATTGTGTCTTGAATCTTTAGTACGTGATATAATGAAATTATTTGCCTGTTACGAACAGATGTGGCAAACTCTTTTAATTTAAATTATTGCAAAAGTTTTCAACAAATCTTTTTAATTTTTCAAAATATTGCATTTAATACTATAATCAAATCAAATTTAAATATACATATTGTAATATAATTTATCAATAATTGCTTATTGAGTTTACAACCTTAATGTCGTAAGTGAACAATAGAGCAACAATTGTTAGTTTAGAAATTTCATCAATTTTATTCAATGTCAATAATAATGTTATAGCATTTTTATTGCCATACTTTAGAGTTATCATAATATTTTCTTACATTAAACGTAACAATAATTATTGCTGTAATCAAAATTTGACTTTTTGATTCATATAATATACAACGTAAGTATACAATACGTAAAAATAGGTAATAAAAATATATAAAGTGATAAAAACATTTTAATGTTTATATGTCAACATATAAAATTAAAGATTGGACGAGGGCTTGTGTTGACGAGTGTTGACTTAATCAGAGCCAGCACTTCTCGAGTTCCCTCGTTGTGACAACAAGTTATTACTCCTGCAGCATTCAGCATGCCATGCGGCAAGCAAGAAACACTATATATTTATATTGACACAAAAGTAAGAGAGATACTTAAACTATAAGTTTCAATCCAATACAAATAGATAGAAAGTCATAAAAAAATAACGTGAAAAAGTTTTTTTTTTCCTGTCCATCAATATACGTCAGGTCAACATTTTATATCTATTGATAGACTTTGATGTCAAGCTCTTTATATGATACCTTTCTTTTGAGAGTAAATTTCATTTCTTCTACAAATACTATGATAGATATATATGTTTTTATGTCTTTGTATGTCAATAAATACATAGAAAATTGTGTATTTCTTTGAAAGTTGCGATGCTTGTTTCAATATGATCCGTATTCTGTTGGTTCGAATCCTAGAATTATTTTCTAGCGAAAAAAATATAGAGTTTGAGTTTTATGAATACTAACAATAATTGAAGTTAAAACAGTAATTCTTAAAAAATACATCGTTCGATGAAAATCTACGATAAAATTATAGTAAATATGATGCTTTTATGCAATATGAAATAAATAGAATGATTAAATATAAGAATTATGAAGGTATGAAATATTTCATATATGAATTACATTAGAATATTATAGAACTGAATTCTGGATCATGTAATTAAAAAAAAAAAAAAAAAAAATGACAAAATTGATAAAACTACAATAAAATATTTATTATATTCAATCTAGACTTTTTGTAATAAATTATAAAATAAAAACTTTAATGGAAACATTAGTAATGTAGAATAATGACAAAAGGACGCATATTGTTAACATAAAAGCATGTTTAAATGACTAACATGAGTACACAGACCTCGTCCAAGTGCAGTAAGTGCAACAATCCAGCGGGCGATGCAACAGTAGTGAGGGGGGCGTGATATCCCTTCCATTCCCTCGGCACGTGTCGGGGACATCACGCAGCTACTGAGCCAAAAAGTAAACTTAGTAGCTATCAATTCATCAGAGCGATGGAGGATTAGCCTGCAAAATAAAGTGCAGTCTCATGAAAGTGAAATGTGCAGTATAGAATGCATTTTGAGTGTGCGTTTACATCACCAAATAGTTTTTTTTATCTTACTATATAGATTACAATATAAAAATGTTATTAAAAAAATTATATTGAATTACATATATATCTAGTATATGTATACGTGAATTATACATTATGGGGGAATATATTAAGCCCTATTTGTCTATTTAAAAAAAAAAAAAGCAAAAATATAATAAATCATGGGCCGTATGATGGTTGGATTTTTATTATAATTATGAAAAATCAAATTAATATTACAATTATGATTATATTAGTTTACATATTATTATATAAACAAATACCACATAAATTTAAAATTTTGACAAGAAAAAAAAAATAGTCGAAGAATGCTATTAAAGCATTCATGAAAATAAAATGAAAAAAAAGGGAAATTTTATAACTAATTGAGCACAATAAACACGATTAAAACACTATATAATAAAAGATTAAATAAATTTACATTATAAAAGCTTGCAAAAACTTTAAGAAAGTAATTTACAAATTTAAATTTTAACTTTTTTTTTTATTCTGTATATAATTATATAAATTTAATGTTTCAGCCATGTGTATTAAAACTTTCAATTTAAAAGTATATTAGATTACTGGATTTACATTATTAGTAATATAATTTTCATTTTATTATTGTATCTATTTTTTCTGGTCTTTTTGAAATTATAATAATAAAAAATATACACACAGCTCACGAAAGCATGAATATAAAACTTGTCCCTGTATGTGATATTGTAACAGCTTAAAATATATTTAAATTAGACTGTTAAAGAGAAATTGAACATAAAGTAAAATTCACTGAAACTACATACATTTATTTCGTTTCATATGTATATTATTAAAATTTATATAAATTCTTTTGTTATAATATTGATTGTCAATATACTTGAAAAAGTACTCAAAATTCAGTTAAAATTTATTCCCAAAAACATTGAAGTCTTACACCCAGACAAACCAGCAAAAATTTGATGGAAAGAGATTTATATTTTGGGCACGATTCACGAAATAGTTGTCTAGAAAGATATTCAGGTTTTTTAGTAATCGCGGGTGGCACCAGCACTAAACGTCATGGTTGGTGAGAAACCCGGGTAGCTTCCTATTATGTGAATTGAGCCCATAGTTTTCAATGAATTAAAATTTCGATATTATAACATTCATTACCACCAGTGTTATAATAAAATTTACAAAATGATTACGTAATGTCAAATGAGTTGATTTTGAATATAAGGTGGTTGGAAACATTATCACGGTTCAGGAGACATCATTGCCTGGTTGAATTTGACGCAGTAGTTTGCTAGGGCGAGAGAATCTGTAGTAGCAGGTGTTTCGTTCCCACATCGCTCACACAGCCAGCAGTAGAATCTGCTTGGTGCTCGCTGTGGACCAGGGAGCTGACGCGTCTCACGCTGATTTGCAATGTATATAATGTTACTCTCATCTCCTCGACGAGGCAACCAAGTGTTTTTGTAACTGCTTTATTGTCATTTGTATAGAAATTAAATAAATACTAAAAACTTTTTTTTCATCTCTCGTATATATAGCAAGTTTTTTATGTATATTCATATTATTTTTAATTTAAAGAATTTTAATTTTAAAGTTATTTAAATATACAACTAAAAATTAGTATACAAGTCTGTATACATCATAACAATTCTGAGAATTAATTAAAATTTAAAAGTGTTGTTTTTTAATTAATTTAAAATTGTATTATAAATGAGTACATTTGATACAGTAAAATTATGGTAAATATGGTACAACTAAATGAATTTATAATAACTTACAAAATAATCTTTATGCATTGATCAATAATTAAAAAATATATATATTTTTCGTAGATAAATCACAGCTATTATTATACCCCGTCGTTAATTTTTTTCATATATATTGACTAGAACAAAAAATCGTTCTAAGCAATTGATGTAATTATATTATGTAACAAGTGAAAACATCCATTTTGTTGATGCACATTCCTACAGCCTCCACTCTGTTATGACTCGTGGTTTCGGTCCATTCACCCTCCCCGTGTTATATCTCAGCAGCGAGAACGTGCTGCACTCTTTGTCCAGGAAGTGGCAAACGGATTCCCGCGCTGCCTGCTCTAATGCAAGATCCGTTTTGTCCCCCGCGACCACCCTTGCAGAGAGAAGACATAAAAGCTAAGAAAACTCAGCTATCCATGCACTTTTTCAACAAATTTATAGCCCTGTTTCACTCGTTCTGACTACCACTCAAACTTCCTTTTACCACACATTTTTTCTCTTGAAATATTCTCTCTCTCTCTCTCTCTCTCTCTCTCTCTCTCTCTCTCTCTCTCTCTCTCTCTCTCTCTCTCTCTCTCTCTCTCTCTCTCTCTCTCTCTCTCTCTCGTTTATATTACTTGTATCAACCCCTTATATTTTTCTATTATTTGTTACCATCGTACCCCCCTATTCCCCTTTTAAATTTCCTTCCTTAACTTTTTAGTTTTTCCCAATATTTTTTTATACACATACATTTTTTACATTATACATAAAACTTTCCCTGGTTCAAATTTAGATACATGTTCTATCCCCCCCACCCCCAATAATAAAAAAATAATAACTTTATAACTATATAATCAATCGATAATTATTTTCTTCGATGTGCAAATGAAACTTGTTATTTTTTTTATTTGCATATTGTGAAGAAGTGCATAATAATGATCTAGCTAAAGTATTGAATTCAGTTATATATTTATTAATATCATCTCCATATATTATATGATATGAATTAATAACGTGCATTGAATACAATGCAAGCTTTTGTTTTTAGCCCCTAAAGTGTCGGCAACCCTTCGTGCAGACGTCTGAGAAAAAAGTTAAATATACATTAAAAAAAGGAAGCCTAATCAATATATCTGGCTATATTATCTTTTTAGATACATAATTTAGTGTTGTATTATAAGCTCATCACTGTTATTAATATTAAATATAATTATATATTCAATAAAATTTGGATTAAAAATAACAACATATGTATTGTAATTGTAATTATTTATTTGGATACAATATTATACAGGAAAGTAAACTAAGCATTATAGATAATTATAACCTAACTGCAAAATTGTGTGTAAAAAAAATGTTTAACATAATTCCAAACTCATTGTCTTGCAGCTAATTTATTCATGCGTGAGCGCACAGAATGACATTAAATATATTTTTCCTGTCGTCTTGACAGCGAGTTTGTATAAGCCGTTCTTTAATTGTCATATGCTACTTTTATAAAGAAAAAGTCATGAGATTTGAGATGACATCACCGATTGCCTTGCACTCACTAAAAATGCAAAATCTTTTTAATGTTAACACACGCTGTACTTAATTTTGTATTTTCCACAAAAAACTAACAATAATGTTATTGCTTTCATTAAAGTAAATGAGACATAATTGAAAATCTTCATTTTAAAGGCAATCTCACTAATATACTGTACAGATTCTTACCAAAATTATACTTTCGTTGCATTTCTCCATGTTAAAAATACAGTATAATTCAGTGTATTTTGTTAAGATAAATTTAGCACAACTATACAAATTGCTAGAAAATATTGGTACGGACAAATATATTTACTGTTGTGCATCAACGTTGATGACGTCACACACGTCGTGGCATGACTTGAGAAGTGTCTCGTGTGCTTGTCACGACTTGATGGATCGCTGGCGGATATCGGTGGTGACACGGGGACGGAAGTCGTCTGGGGTGGGGTGGGGGGTGCAGGGTCGTGTCACCAGGGATCAAGCTATAGGGGGCGCCATGTGCGAGACGGAGACACCACGATGACTATGGCGCGCATCCACAACAACACCAGATCACAATCAGAAAACAACCGAGGGTGAACTTTTAGACACTGAAAAATTAGCCTCTATTTCCATGACATGTTTTTGTTTTTATAAATATTACAAAGATATATTACTTCATGTTTTTTGTTTTTTTCTTCAAACTACAACATATTATAAAGTATATAATAAATTCTTACTTTAAATTCATTTGTATTTATTACCGTTTCTTAACTTTGTAACAAATCTACAATATTTGTTGTTCATGATTGTAAAATAACAACATATTAAAATTAATGGGGTGAAAATAGTATTTTTATTTATAGTTTGAGCCATAATTTTGATTAATTAGTAAAAAATGTTGAACAAATAACAATTACTTTTATTTCAATGAACATAAATTTTTTTCTCGTCCATCACACAATTCACCATATGACGTGGCTATGTAAAGAATGCCAAATTCCACGAAATTTGCGGCCTCTGCTGCTAAAACTGGCTGCGAGGGCGCGTGCGACGTGTCACTGCCGGCAGCTGGCCGCTACTTCTGAGATAGCATCTCTGGAGCACAGCATCTCTGCATCTCACTTTCCCAGCATCCATCTCCTGGCTGTCATCAATGGACCAGCTCGGGAACACGTGTTTTGTTATACCAAAAGAATGGATTTGCAATTTAGATTACCTCAGATTTTTTTTTTTTTTTTTTTTTTTTTACATAACAAAAATATTTCAGGTTTATCTTGTAAAATAACATACAATTTACTTATAGAATTCAGACCTGTTATAAATATTTATTATATATTTTTACTTTATTAAATAACAACATTCAATACAGAATACTCAAAAAAGACCCCCATAATTTTGTTACAGCAAAACAATAACAATAAATACTTCCTATGCGCGTCCCCTTTAAGGAAAATATAAAAGCTCATTTGATTATTGCTATATCATTTTTATGTCACATTTTTTATATCAGCTTTCATATAATAAAAAATATATATGATATAAATTACAAACATTAAAAAGCAGAATTTTTGTCATGTATTGAATTTTACAATAATTTACAAGCCAGCTACTAGGAGCTTGTTATGTAGAACACGACTCTGAGCAAATGATCGACTTATGCAAGACTCATGCTGCTGCTGGGTTTATAATCCCACTACATTACACCCTGGTATATATCTCACTCTATACAGAAGGGATTGGAATATAGTGCTGCTGCTAGGGTATGTGTATATATAAAGCTCATCCATTTACCTTGGGGGCTGCTGGGGTTGGGGGAAGGGCGGGGGGTTGGTGTAGGGTCCGATGTTCGACGCTTGTGAGTACATATGTTGCGGCGACGTCGTAGCGAACATGGGAAACACATTAGGAGACAGAAACGAGATTTCACCCCCAACCACCAAGCTCTATACACTAAGATTCTTGACACTTACTCATGACGTCACTATAAAACGTTCAGATTTTATTGCATGGAGTATGTTTATCTCGTGCAGTTTTCGTACATAAATTGTCAAATTTATACTAATTTTTTATTTTCGAGTATACCCTAAATCCACTTTATATTTACAAGTTACAAAAATATGAGATTATAATATTATTTTTTAAATATTATTTTTTAAATTATTATCAATTATTACTAATGAATACCTCAATTTTCTGTAAAATATGTTAACTGAAAATCTTGTACTGCATGCAGTGTCTTGAGTGTTTATAGTCTCCATTTACAATAAATAATGTCTCCACTACAAAATGTTTGTAAATAACTATCAATTTGCTGTGTAACCAATGACGTAATGGTCTAAGTTGATGGCTCTTAGTTTGTAATACTTCGGTGAACGACGTTAAGGGAGTGAGGGATAATTCAGCGCCGCGGGGAGAGGGGGGTTAGAACCTCCGCCATCAGACTGGAGGGGGGTGAGATTGCGGGGGCGTGAAGTGGAAGATGATGGAAAATGGAGAAGGGGATAAG
The DNA here is from genome assembly GCA_949825025.1 of Siphlonurus alternatus. Classification (NCBI taxonomy): domain Eukaryota; kingdom Metazoa; phylum Arthropoda; class Insecta; order Ephemeroptera; family Siphlonuridae; genus Siphlonurus; species Siphlonurus alternatus. Next base: position 12,658,124 of record OX463781.1, read on the forward strand.
AGAGAGGGTGCATGGAGAGGGCGAAAAAAAAAGTGTGATATAAAAAGAAAGAAGCAGTGTGCGACATTGTGTGAAATTCTCATCATCTGTTATAAAAGTCAAGTCCTCTTTTTTTCCGTCTTAAAATGAAAAAAATTGTAGCAATTTTATAAAGATTTGTATACACCTAATTTTAATAGTTAAAACAAGTGAAATGAAATACATTTAGAAAAAATTTAGATTATAATAATGAATATTTCTAATATTTAAATAATTCTTAGATAAAGTTTTAATATTTTATCACCTATACTATGTATTTATTTTTTTTAACGCAAATGAATATTAATTGAGTTGCTTTAGTAATAACAATATACGGTATGTCAGTATATACTGCAATTTAGTGTATTGCATTGTTATGATTTGTTTATTGATTCCAATATAGAAAATTCCAGTTTTTTTTATAAATAAATGTAAAAATAGAAGCAAGTTTGAACAACAATTAGCAATAAAGTAAGATTTGGAAACTATATGCATGTTGCCTGGTGTATTTGCACCTTAAAATGTTATAAAAAAATGCTTGTGATAAGTTCTCTCTGAGGCTTTATTTCCAAATTAATAAAGCTGTATATACTATGATTGAAATATTAGAGTACATGTAAATATAGCAGTTTAATGAATTTTGATCTCTGTGCCACCTGACCACCTAATCTCCTGCGCTAATGGGAATCACTTATCAGGAAATCGGACCGGGTGGCGCGGATTTAATATCACTTATAGGCTAATAGAGATCAGCTGGAGTGGTGACAGCGGCCTTATAGAAGTCAGCTAAAACAGAGAACAAAATTCAGATATCAATAATTGGTGAAAATCTTTCAAAAGTACAGCAAAGGTGTAATAAGCTCAATTCAATCGATATAGGTAATTAGGAATAGACAACAAAATAACTGTCAAAGATTTACTCTCTGAAGGTTACAATCAATTGTGAATGCACTCATGATAGACCTATGAATGTCATTAAAAAAAATGCATAATATTGGATTGGGTTAAAAAATGCACAAGTTCTATTTAAACCATACACTCCCTTAAAATACTTTTAATATTACAAAAATTATTGCAATCAATTCATAATTTAAAAATTATTTTGTTCTTTTATAACTTTAAATATTGATATACTGTATTAATATAGAACTTTAAAGACAGGCGGTGTCTACTTCATTATGAATTTTAATTCAATAAAATAAAAATTGTTTACAAGTACATATGGTGCTCATGAGCACCATTAAGTGTTTAAGCTTCTATATTAATATAATTAAAAAATAATAAGATAAAATATGGGTGAAAAATCTAATAAAAAATATAAAGCTTATTTTAAGAATTAATTATATCAACATTATAACTTTCAATAAAAATTTAATCATAAATCCAATAATCTAAGCTGATAAAAAGTAAGGAGTCATAATGGTGTTTTTTCACTCCTCATCAATTTTTTGTCTCGTGTCACCACCATGGTCGTCACTTTGCGGTGACATACAAGCAAGCATTAGCACTATATATCCTCACCACACATATGGAACACTCATCAACAACATTTTTTTTTTATAAATATATTGCATTAATCTAAAGTGGAACAGTTGGAATTGAACAACCCAATGTTTTCCAAGGTAAAAATATATATTCCCAGGTAAAAAAAAAACATGATATATGGTTTGATTTACTCATACTATCTTATCCTCTTAACAACCCATCTGTTCATTTTTTTTAGATGTGATAATCACAAATCAAGCAATAAAAAAAAATTATGGAGAGAGTAAAAATAAAGTAAAATGTATATATTTTTGTGAAGTATAAAAGAGAGATTTCAAATGCAACATGTTCACTCCATTAATGTATCTAAAATGTTTTAGAGCTTTTAGTCAACACGATTTGACGTGGACTCAATTATAAAAGCTACTATGTATATAATATAACAAAAACAAAACATACACATACCATTTTCTCACTAAAACCCTTCTATAAAGTAATACGTTGTGACAGATTGCATGATACTTTTTCATCATGACAACACCATTTTCACACCTTAATGATAACAATATACATTTTTTTATCATCATAATAACCTGATATTATATAGCATTTATATGATAGCTTATAAGAATTACTTATATAAAACTTTTTATTACTATATGCTTCAATGAATTTATGATTCTTTGACATATTGTGAACAAGTGCAATCCAAGATATAATATTATCAATATTTTTATTACAATAATTATAAACTATTATTTTTTTATATCTTTTAAGTTAAATTTATATTTTTTATGTATTGTTCGTAATTTAATGCTTTTTATTTATAACACATTAATTTTATTTTAAACATTGAAAGAATTGTGACTTGCTACATTTTCTTAGCCTTTTTTGTATTATTTTAATATCAATTTCATTTGGTTTATTTTAATATGCTTTCAAAATTCAAGTTCAGTGTTTAACAGTTACACCTTAAAACAGCTCGATGCCATGACTTACAAATTTGGTGTGAAGTCCAATACGCATGCGCAGATGAAAGATTCAGATCTTCAATTTTGAGAGTACATCAGTCTATATAACCATTCTATTTTTTAAAAAAAGTTTTACACGCCTTAAAAGCATGCTGGGTATTATAATATTATTGCTGTACTTAAATTATTAAAAGTGAAATTTTCCAAAATTAATTCAATATAACTTGGTATTTTCAATCATAAAATAAAATTTGTAGATTAAAAAAATAATAAGAATAATATCCTTGTGATACTATTAGAATTTGTGAATATATATTGTATTATTCAATATTATTAAATTAAATGAATATAGAAAAATCACAAGTGATTATATAAAAATATATTTTGTTAGAAATAACAAAAATTTAAATTAGATTCGAATTATAAATAAATCTTTCTTTAATATTAGTTTTTTTTTCAACAGCTGATTCTTACAGACTGCAGGAGAGAGATATGACGGCAGCAAATCGGTCTTGTGTGAATGAGATGCCAGAGTTTTAATTCATTTCTAACCCTTTTTGTATCGCTGAGAAATAGGGAGGGAGCAAGTTATTCTGCAATATCCAACTGCGTATATACTCTGTTGGTAAATTCAAGTTATTTGACACAACACAAAACACCATCGCATCGCATTTACAATATGGTATATTATATAAATACACAGATTTATAATAAAATGGTTTTAATTTAAAACACATTATTTACACTACAAAGCATTTTTCACCAGCGAAAAATTTATATGAAAAAAATGTTATAGTATTATAGATTTTTTTTAAACATTTAAGTATGAAACATACAAAAAACAAATTTTGTTTTTAGGAATGCAGATTTTCTTTTCACTTTTAATAAAGAAAGTTGTATTTGTTGAAAAAAAAATCATATTGGAGATATTTGTCAGATTTATTAGAGAAATTTGGTAGTTACAAGCATTTTTAATTATTATACATTTAATATGCATTTAAAAATAAGCAGGAAAATATAAAAAATCTAAGCATGACATAAAATAATTTAAATAATTATTACTATTCTAAATTGAATTAAATGTCTAAAAATATGAACTCTGTATACTGATTTATTTTATCGAACATAATTTTCGGGAAATATTTTAAATAGACCCTTGATATTTAATAATTCAATGATGGGAATAATAATTATCCCTCAATTATTGTGTGATAGAGAAATAAAAAAAAAAGTTCAAAATTATTTAAATAGTATACAGTTATTAATCAATTAGTTATGTTTTAAGTCTAGAAATTTAAAATTTTATACTAAATATTGACGTTATGTTTTTTGTGTGGGACCTTGTCTAAAAACTATTGTATTTAGTAATAATTTTTTTTTGTATAATATTTATCATGTGAATTTTTAGTCTTATTTCTTTTTTTCCTCCTAATTTATTTTCCTTTCGACAAACATTATCATGTTTTGAGAAGTATGTAGTCCCAATTAAAAACTTACATAACAAGAAAAAGTAACAACTGGTTACTTGTTTCTCTATATGTTTTTTTTCCCTCTCTCTATATATGTTATGGTAAGATAACATTTCTCTAGTACGAAATTCTTTTTGTCTCAGTTATGTCCTTGTTGTAACCATGAGAATGATAGTGCCAAGGGATGTATAGCATGTACTTAGGGGGCAGAGAAAGAGAGAGCTAGATACAGAGATACAAAGCATAATTATAGCGAGTAGAAAGAAAAAAATGAAGTAATGAAGTGAGAGAGAGAGAGAGAGAGAGAGAGAGAGAGAGAGAGAGAGAGAGAGAGAGAGAGAGAGAGAGAGAGAGAGAGAGAGAGAGAGAGAGAGAGAGAGAGAGAGAGAGAGAGAGAGAGAGAGAGAGAGAGAAAGCCCGGGGCTGCAGGGGTCCACTCTTACCAACGTCTCGGCATTGTTATTCCTCATCCCACCAGCACTCGTTGGTGCTTCTGTTCTTTTACTTTGATAATATTCCAAAGCTCAAGCTGACTTTAATGAAATTTACAGATTTTTACCAGAGTTTGGTCTCTCGTTAGTGATGTAGCTTACAGCCAGAGGCTTATATTCTTATATATAAATGAAACGATGTAGTTATATTTTTATATATTAATATATATTTTATTTTTGTTATCTTTTATTTTACTTCCTATATATAATACATTCATTCTCATTCAAAATTTTAATTTAATTTTTTTATTCTCATTGAGTAATTCTACGAGTTTATTTTTTTATGGAAAAAGTAATAATAATAATTATTGTGAAAATGCTTTATAATTATTTCACATCCATTGCTATTTTTTAAAAATGTTGTTTTTTACGTGTGACATAAACTGGGAACTGAAAAAAGTTAATAACAGTAAAATAAATATCATATTTTAAAGTGCGGAATGCCATAAAACCTCAAGAAATATATAATTTCCTCAAATTGGTTGACGCCTGTATACTAGGCAACCTTTTGAGCTCCCGGACCTAGTGAATGATCTTTAAATTAAATTGCATGATGTGCACTTCTGGACACCACGAACTTTACTCTTGCTTATTTTGTAGGTGGTCGTTACCACGCAGTCTACAGTCAAATTAATATGATATTTCTTCCGGAAGTAGCCGGAAGTTGGAAGTTTGCAGTTTTTCTGTCTGTAATTCAGTTTTAAAACTTTACAGGGTAGTTTGACGTAGAAATACTGAATTATGTGTGAAAATATAACGCTGAAATACGAATAGAAACCTTACACTTCCGGCTACTTTCGGAGGGAATATCTTGTAAATTTGACTATAACAGTTTATGGAGGCGTGGTGAAGCTAAACTCTTTTGATATTGATGGACTGGGTACTCATCTTACCTTCCCCAAAACCCAAAATCTATTTGTTTCTTGGAACTGAAGCTCTAGCAATTGAGGCAGAAGTTCAGCTCTTGCTATCCCAAGGTGTATATTTTACAACAGATCTAATATTTACGAAGTGAAGAAAAGTGCTTGCTTGTCCCCATATGTGTATAAATTCTTAGTGAAATGATATGATATTATGATTTAAAGCCCATGCAACTGATCCGCCGTGATGCTAGACAATTTTTTCAGCATCAAACTTCCTTGCTGAATATTTTACCTGCTCCATATGGATGTTAAACAATAATAATGATATAATGTTGAATAAATGGAGCAAAGAAAAAGTTATGATATCATTATGTCAGAATGTTGAACTTTCTTATATTTGCAAGTATCTAAAGGAAGTTCTTTTGTATGGTATGTTAACGAGGGAAGACTTACTTCAGGCAAACTGGTGGCGAGAAAACTGGAAGCTCTCGTCATAACAAGATGCTCCAAGGCATGCAGAAAGAGAGAGACTTTATTATCATCCTTTCCACACCACACACCATGCACTCTTTGCCTCAGGCTTATATTCCATCGTTCCACTGAAAATTCTCGCTCAGTATTTTTTTCATATAATTATTATTAAATTTATTGTTATATTACTTGCACGTTAAACTCATGCTCCATTTAAATAACAACGTATTATTTTGCTAGACAGCACGCAAACTACATTATGGAAATTTCACAAGAATTAAATGTAATCTTAATTTAATGACTTATAAAAGTTAACAAGCTGTTTGAACAAAAGATTATAAAATATCGTATGAAGAAAATCTTGTGTATTTATTTCTGTTTTTTCTCTTCTATGATACTTGAATTTTAAATTCTGAGAGTAACCTTTTCGTTTTAGATATAATAATAACGATCCATAAATTAAATTTTTCTGATTTACACTTCAAAATTATTAATTTACTATAATTAATGTGTACAGAATGTAAAAAAATAATGTTTAATTATTCAAATGAAATACATTATATAAAATGCTAACAACTTAATTACAATATTTTGATATCATACATTGTATCATTATTTATATAATGTAATTAAAAATTATTTACATACATTTATTTTGTAAAGTACGTCCTCCTAATTAGAAACACAAATAGAAGTTACGAAGAGTTGTTTAAAAGCTCATTATTCTCATAGTGGTTACCTGGTACATGGGCAGGTGCGTCACAGCTGCGTGGTACCACCTGGTTGTGGATGCAAAGTGGTGCGCTCTCTCTGGAATCCTGCAAGAAGGTACATTTACGTGAACCAGTCATGGTGTTGATGCATCGGTCATATCTGCAGGTCAAAAAATTATGTCATTTTCTTTGAGTGTATAAAAAAAATGCAATTAAAAGCAATAATTCCACGATGTTTATTTATACGTACTGATGATTATTCGAGATGCTATTCGAATAAAATAAATATCTTAAAATTAGAAAGTTAGCTTCAAGCATCTTAAAATATAACTCAAAAGATTTGATGTGTATTTATTTGTTTAAACATTAATTCCTCAAGCAAGAAATGGAATATTGTAATGAATATATTGAATGAATATATTGTAGGAAAAAATACTTATATGAAAAGAAGGAGCTATTTAAGAAACAGCAAATTAGTCCTTCACTTTACAACAGAAAAACATAATTTTTACGTAATCCTATCGATCAGTTGTCAATTATAATTCGTGATTTTATCGCATTAAATTTCGAATTAATAGAAAAAATAAGGAACTTGAATGAATATATTTGTATAAGATTAACATTGATCATGGGTCAAACTTCTATAAAAAATTCTTGCACTTATTCGAAATGCATTGAGATGTCACATATATAGTCATTCCGCTGGACATGTGAAGCGTTTGTTAAGTACTTGACATTTTTTTACAGACAAAATAATTCCCATAATTATCACTTGCAGACAGAAGTAACAATTAAAGAAATTAAAATTGCATATTATTTATAATTACTTTATTAACAAACAGCAATGCCACAATCGTAAAAATGACTGAGTTTTATTTTTTTGTTATGGATGATGTTTTAGTATTTTATAATGGGTTAATTCTCACTGTTATCCCCCACTCAAGTGACATACCTCCATTTTTGGAAAGAAAACCAAGCAGGCATGTTTCTTTTTATATCATTCTGTTCCGTGCCTTTTTACTATATTTAGTTAATATATTGTGATAAAATATTATGCTATTTTGATATTTTTCGTAATAATAATGATTAAAATTTAAAATACACCATATAATAATTAATACAGATATCACTAAAATTAATATTAATTATTTATCCATGACATAATGTTTCGATAATGAATAATTAAAATCAAATATTAAAACATTTTAACAGTACATGAAATTAATCTACTTTAGTTCCTGCATGTGTTATATTATATATGTATGGTAAATGATAGACAAGGCCTCATCAATATTTGTGTTAACATGGCTAGTATACATACACCAACATGGTACTGAACATGTTTGCATGCTGCAAGTACTCTGTATGGTTACATTAACATCTCAACGTTGACTGACACTCCTGAAGTACAGGCAAACACAAAATTATTTGCACCAATAATGTGGGTTTAAATTTAACATAAAAACCGGTTATTGTGAAAAAACTAAGGTATAACAAAAAAATCATCTTAATTTTGAATGACACTAATGATATGATTTTTAATAACGATAAAAAATAATTTTTCATACATAATTATAAGGTTAATAATTAATATTTGATATTATAATTACATGTAAAATTAGTGTTATATTTATGTCCAAGTTGTGCTGCCATCTAGTAGACAATAAAGAGCAAATAAGGTACTACAAGTACTAGGTAGCTAATTAAAAAGGTAAGTTAATTATATTTAATTACATTTAATTCATAACATTTCTAAATTATACTCAATATTCTCGTCACTATTTTATTGCTACAACTGTTAACTTAAACTCTAAAGTCCAGTATTTGCAGGTGATTGCACTGGTTGTATTACCTGATATTTGATAGCCCTGCTTTCTGCCATACTGCGTGCATGGGCGTGACGACGTGAGGGCGGGGGGCAGCTCACGCCTGGGTGACTCTCCCTTTGGCAACACGTTTAACTGGCACAAAACATGGCAGGAGACGTGACCATGAGTGACTCGTGCCTCATGATGACCTCCGCAAATCCTTAAACAAAAAAATTAACATTAATTAAAATTAGTGCTAATTTTTTCTTGATTTTAATCAATATTATTATTCTTATCAAGCTGTTTCCATGATGGAATTTATGTAATTCTCATACTTTAGCTTTTATATGACCATTTTCATATAAAAATGTTTTTTTTTATAGGTTGATATTAATTTGCTTAAATGGATAAGTGTGTAAATGTTAACTTATATTGGTTAATTTTAAATTTGATTATTTTACCTCTTGCATTTGACAATTATATACTAACATTGAACAATTATTGTATTTTTACACTCTTCTTTATTTCTTGTTAGTACCTTAAATTTTAATTTGACAATAAAATTTTCAATACAAATTATACAAATTAAAAATAAAACTTTTAAAGATTTTAATGGAATTAACAAAATTTCGCTCTGTTGAACGACAGCAAATTTTAAAATTAAAAAATATATAATGTATAATTATACAATGGATATAGAAAAGTAGAAAGGGGGTGGAAATACAATAATAAAAAAATCTCAAATAAATTATGCTGTATATGTTTAGTGGTATGTATAGTATCATGTTTGAAGGCATGTAATTGTATCTTTTACAATAAATTAATTTCAATAATATAAGGTAACAACACGCTGTTGAATACTCTCTTTCAATTTTGTTTCGTATAAATGAAAGCTTTACATAATTGAACGAGTAATCTAAATACATGAAGTGATGTAGAAATAATATGTTAACATGAACATATTTGTTAAAGGTATTGTTAAAATTTTTGACTTGAATAAACATCCATTAAAAACGAATTCACCTGAACAGTTTTTTTTTAAATATAGAAGAATAACATTTGGTGCATATAAATAGGGTTGTAGTTTGTTATTTAGTTTTGAAAAGGATACGAGGGTGAGAGCAAAAGTAAAATAGCCCTGTCTACCATCATCATGTTTCCACTCTTCCTTTTTCTTGTATCATACTTTTTTTTTTTTTTTTTTAACACCGCGGTGCAACGTATAATAATAATAATAATATGTGTCAGTTACCTCTACCATAATGTCTCATTTATTCCGGACATCCAAGCCTTGTGCAGAATAAGAGCTTTTACACGACTAAACAACAAACTAGACTCTACAACACTCCTTTTATTATGAAATATTATATTATATATTTTTTTACCCTTACGAAAACATGAAGTTTAGATGAAAAAATATTACTGCTTACTCAATGGTTACATGTGTTTCAATTTGTCTCAACGATAACCATACATGGGAACTAGAATAAAGAGAGTAAAGAGTGAGCTACAGAGACTATATATTTATATACAGAGTCTGAAAAAGTTTTGTTTGAAAATATATCTATACTGGTCTATTGAGAGAGTGCAAAGTTTCGTTTTGGGATTATTGAACATGCAGTATTACAAAGGATTTTAAAATGAAATTTCGAGTTCACCTTTGTTAGAAATAATATTGCATGCAATAAAAAATTGAATTAATTACAATTCTATGTATGGTCGTTAAGATCATTAATTTTTCAAGACGTACTTCAAACTGTTTTAATGGCAATTACATGGGTGACTAAACATCAATTTGTCATGGAAGTCTTTTATCAATATAATTTATAAAAGTTCAAATGCCAAGATTTTTTTTTCGTTCTTTCATTTTAGGGTATTCTGTATTCATGAAACAAGTTTTGCTGATGGCTGACATAAAATATCAAAGTTTGTTGTTGTTGTTGTTGTTGATAGGATTGGTTGAATTTTAGTTTACTATATGATGCAGAAATGATTATTCGTGTTTATACAGTTGCATGGCAGGACTTGATAAGACGGCGCCTGGGGACGCTGTGGAGTGTTTTTTCCCATTACCAACGCGGCCCGAGTTGCTTTCAATTGCTAATATAAAGTCCCAGCATCCCTTGAGATCTTCTGGAGCCGCCTAATAGCAGAATCAAAACACATTGTAGACGATAAGAAGAGCAAGGAGCGAATCCACCAGATACGAGCCGACTGGTTGACTGAAAGTGTAATAATATGAGAAAACGAGAAAAAAGTTTTCAGACGTGTAGAAAAAAAGTTACGTTGGCTTTGGTTGGAGTGTAGTTGTAAAATGATAGAATTGATAAATATTACACTATGTACTGTTAATATTATTGTTACAGCATTATAAAAAAGCATTGTAATAAATTTAATCCTCTGGAATACAACTGCTACATAATAGATTACATTTATATATAATTTGAGTTCGAAATTATTCATAATAAGTAGATGAATTTCTATATATTTGCATATTTTATGTCAAGTGATATGCATAATTATTTAACAAGCATGTTCAAGACACCAATTTAAGCAAAAATCATTTTTGCTAAATTTAATTTTTCTTTCTCCTCCCCCCTCCCTCTTGTTACAGCATGATAATTTGAAACAATACTCTGACAATCTTAATAAGATTTTTTTTCAATAGAAACACTTTATGTTCTATTGTAAAATTTGTGTATTTTTTGGTCTACTTTGTTTTTCATGACATCAACATGGTCTTATAAAGTTTATGTCTACTGCTTGTTTGGCGGTGAAAAGTCGCAAGTTGGCCGGCGGGCGAGCGAACGGCGCGAGGTGTTTGTTATGCAGTCTCTCTCGCGATCTCCTGGGAATATCGTTCTTCAGCCTGCCAAAATAAGAATAAAAAAGAGGAGGAGGAGGTTACGAAGGACTGGCTGCAGAAGGAAACGACTTCCACTATAGCACGACACTCTCTCTTTCTTATATCCTCTATCTAGATAGCTGGGTTCGAACTACAAAGTTATTTTACAAACCAGCATCAACATGTATAGCTGTATAGTAGTAGTATAATAGTTGCCGCCTTCTCTAACTCTTACCTAACAAAAGCTATTGACCGTGTATTGGATTAGTAGATTTCCTTGTTGAACAAATGACTCGCAAGCTTCAAGCACACAAAAGTGAGAGCAACTCGAGAGCAAGCAAGTCTAGGGAGACGAGAAGTTAATCAAAGTATACACAAAAGGTGTTAGAAAAAAAAAACGTCTCAAAAGAGTTCAATTTATCTCACTGAACCCAGAATCATGGAGAAGGGTGTGGATAAAGTAGAACATCGATCGTTCGATTTACTTTTAGTATATTGTAAGAGAAAAATAGGAACTTGTACCATCTATTTTTTTTTTCAAATAGAAACATGACCTTTAACATGACGAGATGTCATTGATTTTTTTTTTAGTTGTGAAAAATTAATTCAACTAGAAACATAATTTATCATTCGTATACTCGTAGCTTTGTGGATTTTGTGAGTTCACTGACCCGATGCAGCCACCTTACGGTTCTATTAATTAAATGTAACGCATTTTTTTATAATGTACATGTACACCATAAGACACTATAATGAACTTGACCCCTGTCACGCAACTTCTATATTTGAGGTGTTATAGTGAAATTGAATTTCTCTGGGCGTAAATCTTTGTCCTTTGGAGCTATATACAGTGCCAGCAAATCAGTTACATGATGTCAAGTTAATGTTGTCACGATCATCATTTAAGTAGATTTTACCGTGGCATATTTATGATTTTTGTACTTCAATTTAAAAAAGTTGTATTTTATTCTGTTATTTTAACTGAAATAAAAAAAACTTGTTATTTTGCTAAAACAATCGTTGAATTTGTACAATATCTGAAAATGTCTCGGAATTTCACGCAAAAAGCTTGACTCTTGTGTGGGAACCGGCGTCTTTGGTGACACGGAGGATATTTTTTCGAGTTCTCCTTGGCGTCAAGCGGTGACAGCTCGCCCGGCGACGTGGCCAGACGGCGCCGACTGATTGTCATGCCGGCCGCACCTCGTGATACACTATTGGTTTTTAAATTATAATCCACAAACGAGAACCCACAAGATGTTTATTACAGTTGACTACTGAAATGAGTACTATTAACTTTTATCATAATATATAAAAAATGTTCAGTTATTTTGCTTTCTGGATTTATTTTTATAAATTTAACGATTGTGTTTTTTTTTTCCCTTTGAACTAAAATGTTTTTAAAAAAGTATTGTCATTGCATACCAATACCATGTAAGCTATAAGTGACATATTTATGTATCGATTCTTATGCACTTTTTTACTCAAATGTCATAGTAAAAAGAACAACATAGTTATAATGTTATGGCCGTTATGGGCTTCTTTGAAATGCATTGAAAAACACCAATGAAATATAATGATTAAATTTAAAAATTACAATAATTTGTAATATCGTGTTTAAATTTGTTACCATCATCTGTTGACACATTGAAACTAATTGAATTAATTGTGAGTCACAGTTCACAGATTTGAAATTATCATTATTTTGGCAATAGTTAATTTTACATACATTGCATCACCTAAAATAACTATTTTGATGTGTTGATTCAAGACACAGGTAGTAAATTTTATCACTTTTGTCTATCTTTGCAAAACAATAGCATTACGATTCTGTAAAATTAGGTGTGAGTTAAAAGATTCATTCAATAAATATGCAAGTCAGATTCACTGAAACTCTAATTAGATTCCTCGGCATTCAATAATAAAATTCCGGTTTAAATAAACAATAAATTTATAGCTATATTTAATAACACAGAGGTTAAAATATATTATGTATTTTTTATTGTAAATTAAATATCTCCGTTTTGTAAGTGAATAGAAAGTTGATTAGGAAAATGACATTGCAAGCTATGATGAAATATTGTTGTATGGGCTATAACTACCTATATCTGTTTTTCTATTGTAGCATCCACAGGCAGGTAACAGGTAACGCTAACAAGGGGCTAATTATTAGGCCTCGTGTTCTCTCGTTTTACACTGTCAAAAATAATAAATTCCACACAAATCTATGGCATGTTTAACATCAACACTGCAGCAGTGCAAGATAGCAAAATTTAAATTAATGTATAATGAGTGTCCGGAATGAATTTTACTACATTGGAAAATGCTGAATATGAATCGGTAAACAATCTTGCAACTTTCCTATATTAACCAAAAAATACTGAATTTCTGAATAATTAATCCACAATATTTATACATACATGTTATAGATACCTGATATTCCATTCATTAATTGGTTATTACAAGATGTTCATACCGATTTCCATTACATTTTAATAACAAATCTTTAAAATGTATGTAAAAAAATAATTTAATCAAATTTTATTTACAGTGTAAGCTCTCGTTACTAAAAGGCGATGTTGTGTGAGGAAAGAGGGAGGCTGATGAAGTGTGAGAGGAATAAAGAGTTAGCATTACATTGTTTGTACGGCAGTGAATGTGAGGAGTCACACTTCATTCACGTTTAATTTTGTATGTACACCAAGAGTAAATACCACGTCAAGGATATTAACTAATGAAACTACAAAGAAAAGTATCAACGTGTCCATAAAATAATAATTTTAATCACTTTAAAAATTACAAATAATGTTATAATTAATATTTTTAAATGCGTATTAAAAGTAAAAAAAAAAAAAAATAAAATAAAAAAATCAGTATCAATCATATATGTTGAACGAGTGGTAAAAATTTCAATATAAATACATAAATATAAAATAGCCACATAAATAGCTTATATTTAATTATCTACTAAAATTTATATTTTATTTGTAGCAAAATTTAATACTAAATAATTCGAGTATTAAAATAATATATTGTACTAATATTTATATTTATCTGTGCTAAATCTAGCCCCTAAAATATGATGTCTTAATTTAGTAACCGTAACAAAAATTATTAATATTATTATATATGATATTATAATTAAGTTAAGACATTATAAAGAAAAAAAGTTTAATCTCATTATGTTGATGACTGTACAGGTAGGTCGGTAAGGATATCATTAATCATGTACTAACTTGATTGGCGAAGAAATGGAAACAGCTACCTGCAGCATTTTAAGTCTCCTCACACTATTATTATAATATTATATCTCTCTTACCCTTTATAGCCCTCGGGCTATACCTACCTTCACATGTCTAGTCACGGAAAATCTTTCTTCGCATTTTTATGTCTGCAAAGTGTTGAATATGATACGTTTTTTATTCTTCTTTATTCCTGTTCATAAATAATACATTAATGTTGAAAATATTGTTGCTAAAATGGGACTGAAATGACAAAAAAATGACGTGCTATTAAATTTCATATAAAAATGGTGTTTGAATTGTATTGTGTAGGAGTAGAGAGGCAAAAAGGATGGACACCAAATATGTACTACATCTTTTTCTATGAGCAATAATTTACAATTTTAACAATCGCAAACTCTCCGAGCGATAAAAGTCGAAGAAACTTTTTTAAAGAAGTCAATTCTCTGATTATAGATAAATCTTCATCACAGCTTAAAAAAAAATATATCAGGTCCATGTGATACTATCTTCAGATTGTCTTGTGTAAAATATGAATGGTCCAAAACTTGCTCAATGAAACACCTGGTGGTATCTATACTACACGTATATAAGTAATAATAATGAACTTTACAACATTGATTTATGAAGTGCTTATTATGGTCCGAAAAAAATTGATATTTTAATAATTTTCTTCAACCTCTGTAAACATCATTAAAAAATGTTCTTGCATTATTAAAATTTAAGTCTTGTTCAAAGCCTGTACATGAAGATTATTATATATAATTTAACATCAAACAATATGCTATTTTAATAAGAAACATTTTCTTTTTCCTTATTTTGTAATACAAAGAAAACATGTAAAAAAAAAGTTAAGTTATTAATTTTCTCTTTATATTACAAAAATCAAGATCTCTTTGTTGTTTATTATAATAATAAACTTACATCACAAAGTAAAAAAATAATAATAATTTTGTTGTTTTCTTGTGTTTATATTATAACGGTAAGAAAAACAACGTGGTTCATCTAATGTATTAACAAGCCTATATTTTCCCCTTTTTAATTATCAAACATTATAATGTGTTGTTTGCTTGAAGCTCTACTCCTCTTATATATTATTATATTGTGTTTTCCTTAAAGGGCCTAATGAGACGCCCGTCGTGCCTGTTATAGTCATGTTGTTAGAACTCAACAAAAGCAGGCGGGCGGCAATGCACCGACTGAGCTCCTTCTCACATACCACTCACTCACTCTACATGCCCGCAAATATTGAAGTACATCGTGCTTGGAGCAGACGGACCTCCTCTGTAGTAACCGCCCCATCAACATCACTTAGCGAAGTTTTTGTTTTTTTGTCATGACAAAAGGTTAAATACATTATGTTTATAAGATCAACAACCAGAGAGAAAAGAAATGCATACCAAAGCATACTGAATATTTTTTAAAAGCATCGTTACAAAATATAATGATAATAATTTATTATTTTTCTATTATTGTTAATCTTTAAAAAAAAAATAAAAGAGAGAACAGGTGAGTAAGTTTAAATAAATTGATTCAATAAAAAATGTCAACTTATAAAAAAACTAAGTTGAATTTTTGTGTTATATATATAAGCTTAAATTTTTGTTAAAGTAAAAAATACTATGTAAATGTGAGATTATGTGAAGACAGGTGGAGGTTCGGATCATCTGTTGAAATGATCTGTGACAAAGATATCGGACCTTATAGTGAAGCTATAAACCGCCGTGATGTCTAGCTCTTACAGAAAACTTAAGTACCTTTTCAGGTACAACTCAAATCCTTATCACTTGAGAAAGAAAGAAACTCGATAGTTTTTAGCAATACTTCTGGACATATGCAAATTATGTTCGACCATGCGTTGATATTTTGCCAAACCTAAACTCAATTGCTTATACTGACTGTAAGTGATGCTATAGAAAGAAACTGGTTCAGAAAATAGAAATGACATAAATGTAAAAAAAAAAAAAAAAGACGTTAAAATTTTATATCTTTTAATAAAGAAATTTTACATACAGCTGAGGCTTAATTATAATATAAAACTATTAAATACTCTAGTTAACAATTGTAGTTGATTATATTTTAATAACAACCTTGTTAATGATTACCGTTTAATTTTTATTTAATATTTAACGACTATATACATTAAAGGTTTAATAGTTCCTATACACTTCTCAAATCTTTTATATATAGTTGCATTATTTAAACTTATATGCCATTACTACATGCAGTGTGATATTATAATTTAATATAACACATCTCAGAGCATTAAAACATATATTTTTATAAAGTTTCAATCAAAGTTTCCCCCCCCCCTTATTTGTCAAATTTTACTTTAATTTATATAAAATATAACTACAATATATTATATCTGATATATAATTTGTAGCTGTCTAAAAATATCAGATATAATTTCTTATTGAAATACATATTTGATTTATTTCTATTATAGCAACTCCAGAACTCCTTGTAATGGTACAGTAACTAAAGGTGTACGTACCAAAGAACAGTCCCTCCCCCTCCCCTTTCAAATCATACACACCATTGACAACATGTTACTAAACTTCAGTGCATTGTCCTATATAATGCCAGCAGATCGTAAACCCATAAGAACTTCAATTTTCATCGACAATTCTAAAACAGTATAAGTGCACCGGTATACAGCTCCGACTGTCATATATACTTATTATATAGTGTGATACGTCACTGATACACATATATGTACAATTTAGGCAGCCAAAATTTAAAACAAATCAGTATAATAGTGAAGATAAGTTTATATACAATTTATCACTTACAATTTATTCTTGCAGACTTATCATTTTCCGGTGACTTTCTCATGGTGATGAGCACCAATGTGACTTGACGAGGTGCAATTTTCTTCGATTGGTGCTCACATGTTGAGGAGCGGCGCGTGGTCGTACGGTGAGACTGCTGGTCAGCACTCCTTCTCCGTTCTTCCCGAGGTCCACCACCACTCCTCTCTCTTTCAGCATGTTAATAAATAGACGGAGAAGCACGGAATTTCATCGGCACGTCATCAATTAGATCACCTGAGGAAGAAGACACCCATCTGACTAAATAAAATAACCTGCGGAGTATTGGTGGAAAACAAACGGGAATCTGGGAGTTAGTCGTAATCGTTGAAATGTATTAGGCCCTTGCATGTGACGTCAGATAGGGAGTTTCAATGGTCGTCGACATCCTTGTTGGTGGAACTACGCTATAATGTACAACCAGAGGACAAAACATATAAAAAAAAAATTAAAAATAGGTAAAGAAAAAAAAATCAAAATTCTGAGTTGATCAAAAGGTTGTAAATTTAATTTTAAACATTTTTTTTCAACTCTCATTTTTATTTTCATTTAAAATATTTTGTAATAAGTTCTTTTAATCTTTTGCCTGCATGCAGATTAAATCTCTACCACTCCACCAGCATGGCGGCCTGCGCGCGCATGTTTTCTCTCATCTCCTGTAAGGTAGACTGATTGCGCTGCTCATGCAACCATATTGTATCTTTTTATTAGTTGATTTCATTGTCTTTTTCATTAAAATTTGTTTAAGAAAAAAAATTGTGAGGTGTTTTTATTGACATAAAACAATTTTAATCTCGCCTTAAAGGTATTTCAAACAAAATAATGTTGTCTGTTCATACTCTCAATAAATTCACTATATCGTTAATCGTCTAACTTTCTTGTAATTCAAAAACCTGTTGCGTGATCCAAGGAACCTTTAATTAGTGCTGCTTATAAAATGTATAAAAAATTAAGTAAACCTTTTTTAGAATTGAATTTAGAAGTATTCTTATAGAGGTAATTATGAAACCAAGTTTAATAATATTTTTAATTAAGTACCTCATACTTCATAATGATTCTTCATGACTGTAAAATTCATATCATTAGAATTTAACCAAAAATAGTATTGCTTAAGATTTTTTTTATTATATAATTTTCCAGTTTTATATAGTTAAAAAAAAAAAAGGTGTTGAGAAAAAGAGGTAGAGAAAAAGTAGTAAAAAGGTAAGAAGGTAGTTTGAAAGAGATGGAAAAAAAAAAAGGATAAGAGGTTTTTAAAGTATAAGGCGTTGTAAGTTTTATCAGCAAAGTATAAAGTGAGAGGGCATGTTGTTGCATCCATAAGTTGATCGGACCGGTCACCAGCACTGGTGCCATCATGGTCATTTCTAACTCCTCAGTCGCACATTTCAAGCCATCTATACCACACCAGTATATACCTTCCAGAGAAAAATTTAATTATATAAATACTCAGAAATTTTTGTGATAATGTCGAGAAATTTATTTTGTTTTTTGTGTGATTGTGTTCAATATATTATAAGAAAATGACAAGTAATGTGCTACATTTAAGGAATGTATGTTCTACAGTAAATGTGATGTTTAATGAATACCATACTTACATTGAAAAAAAATCGTGTTGTTTAAAAAAAAACTTGATAATATGGCAAACAGGAAGTCGTGTTTTCTTTTCGAGTTTTTTTTTTTTTTTTTTAGAAAAAAATTTAAAAACAACTTAAAAATGAAGGTAAGTCACATTGCTAATGTCTGTAAAAATAATTGTAATTTTTTATATAAGTAACTAATGACTAGTAGGTAGATAAAAAAAACTTTTTTAACATGCAAACAATCTTTATGTTTATTGTTATGTGCATGTGCCCATATGCACAAAATAACTATACAATTTTTTCTGAGAAAAGTGACAAGGTTGTTATACTTTTGTTGATTAGTTATCATTTTAATAAATTTAGCAAGTAAAATAAAAGGTAAAAATACAACATGAATTTGTTTAAAAATAAATAATAAGTTGACGTTAACTTGACTTTTTTTAAATATTTTATTATTTTTCAGACAATTTAAGTCAATTAATAATATTTAAAGTTATATGAGTTTAAAAAATATATATATTCAAGATACAAAAGCTCTATAATTTGTTGTTTAAACAATTTAAATTTATACATTTCATACAAAACGAATTTTGAAAATTATATACTTAATATGTTTCAAATAATACACCCTGGCATTTCTTTATAATACGTTAAGTTTGAGATAGTCTAGCGATTATCTTTGACTATGCATGCACATGAATACCGTGACTTCATAATTCCTAAGGCTATTTAAACAAATTCTTACTTTACTAACAAGCAAAAGGGACAAAATAAAATTGATACATATCTAAAACAAGGAATAAAATAATGAAGCAAACAATGGAATCTAAATGTTAATCTTATACAATCAAAAAGGTCAACATTTTATCGAAACAAAAATCATCTCATAATATAATAAGCGTATGCGTGAATTAATATGCTTATGGTCCTAAACTAACATATTACTGGAATATGCATGAATTTTTGTGTTATAATATCGTGCCTTGGTATTTTATTTAAAAATATGCAATCAAGTTTTCTGTTTATGTTAACAACTATTTTTATAGCCGTTCTACATTAAATTTTACAGAATGTTAAAATGTAAATGTAAAAAAAAAAGTAAAGCAGTATGTAAATATTAATTTTTTTGTTAAAATTAATTAGGTTTAGTAAACATAAAGTATTCAAGTATGAGACATATTTCTTTAACTGATAGTGCATATACTTAATGCTTGCATGACAGCTTGAAATCATTCTTCAGGATTCTTGACTATATAGTGACTATTTTGTATATAAGAACCAGATGATAATATCGACTATGTAGCAGTTGTAGAAAGACTGTGGGGATAAACATAGCATTTTAGAATTCCTAATTCCAGAACGTTATGGGATAAACCACACCATATATACAAGAACTTAGAAATTGGTTTGGTAAAAAACATTGGTAAAAAAAATCAGTATACTGTTACTATAAAATAAAATATAAAATTATTAATAAAAATTTAAAAACTTAATGATAATGGCGTCTAAAGTTTTTGCATAAATGATAAACCTTGAAGCAATGCAAACCTGCATAATGGACAACATACATGAAAAAATTTTATTGCAGAAATGAATAGATGGTACCAAAGTATGATACTCTGAATTTTTTCAGATTTTTTTGAAACCCGGAACTATTTTTAAATAATTATGAAAGTCCTGTGATTTCAGTTGGCACCCCTGCAGCCTTAATAAAAAGGATAGAGACTGGACGCCTATTGACGCCTCCAGGGGGCGTGACCGCACTTTCAATAATTATTTAAAAATAGTTCTGGGTCTCAAAAAAATCTGAAAGCATTCAGAGTAGCATAATTTGGTACCCTCTATTCATTTCTGCAATAAAAAATTGTCATGTATGTTGTCCATTATATGGAAACAATAAATTAATTCTTTGAGAGACCAGCTAGTGAATTAATGATTTTAATTAACTGAAAATATGCATACATTAAAGTAACATGACAAGTTTTGCACTGAAATGATCCAATGTGAGTGGACACTGATCAAATGACGTGATGCTTCGGTCTTGTCCGATCGATTGTGGAGCAGCTGAGAGGCTGTTTGTAGCTCAGAGCTGAATGGACGGGGGCAGAAGGCGGACGGCGGCTCCGGAACCAGTATTATTATTCTCGGCTAACAAACTCTTGGAAACCGATAAACGATTAGGAACCAGCTTAGTATTAAACAAAAAAATATATATTAAAAAAATAAAAACAACCTTGTTTTTCAACTTTTTCGACTAAAAATTTAGGATAACTATTCTATGATGGAAAAAAGTAACTTATACGCTGGCCAAAAAAGTAGAGACCTAATTGTAACATTTAGTTGTGTGTATTTTGATAGCGCTTAGTCATAACACAACAAAATATAAAATATTTAGCTGTATTTAAGTGATGAATAAAACCTGGATTTTTACTGAAACAATTGAAAAAGAAAAAATACCGCAAATAATTAAATATTTATAATTATATTACATATTAATTAATTTACCGTGCAAAAAATCAAGAGTATATTTCTAACTTCCGATTTGCAAGAGTATGTACATTTATACATATTTTTAAAAACTCTAAACATTGCAGAAGAGCAGAGAAGGTTCATTTTCTATTAAAATTGCAAATTTTTTTATTTCATAATAATTATATTTGGGATTTTGTCTAATGATTAATTTTAAAATTAACAATAATTTTTTTTAAAATAAGAACTTTTTTGTTTACATTTACGGAGGATATAAAAACAATGTCAGATTTTCATCAGCTGATCAATGGCTGTACATGAGCTCACCGGGGTCGCTTGTCGGTGTTCAGAAACGATCAGAGCAAGCAGACAGCGGTTCTTATAGGCTACATGGCTTATTCGTCCGTCAGTATTGCCAGGGACATGCGCTGTGAGACATACACGATCACAACATACCCTGTTTGTAGTTATATGTATTATAGTAGTAGGGGTGGTGTACTGTTCTCTTAATACCAGATTATAGAAGATTTAAACTATTAAAACTACTGAATAAATAATGTTTAAATCTTATTATATATATAGCAACATGTTAATTGTATTGTCTATTTAGTAAATGAAATAGGGTTGAAGTGTATGAGAGTTAACTTAATTATTCAGTAGATGATTAATATATAATAGGATATTCTGTATTTTTACTAACTTTAATATTTTTTATAAAGTTTTAAAATTTTATTTTCATCAAAATAATATTAATCACATTACATCAAATCTCGGAAAAGTAAAGTGCTGCTGTATAAAAAAGATGGTGAAACTTTGTCGAACATTTGATAAGAATCCCTAATTTTCCTCTTTTAATCTTTTTAAAAGCTTAATTATTAATAATAATAAAAATATAAAGTATTAAAAAATATCCTGTTATAATGAGTTTATTAAAAGTATATTAATTAAGAAAAATATTATTTTTAATGGGAGTTTGCAATAAGATTTTAACTTCATTATATCACTATGCACCCCCTTCTATATTACATATAATATAACCTTAGCACACCACCCTCTTTTCTCTCTTACTCACTTAGTCTACCCTTAATAAATCATGCGTCTCGTCGAGAGAGAGAGAGAGAGCACTGTATAGAGGGTGCAAATACAGACACGTAGCAAGTACATGAGAGTGTGCACGAGTTGAGATTGCGTAGTAAGAGGTGAAATAAGTGACGGGGAAAAAAGTTGAAGGGAAGGGGGCGAAGGAAAATAATGTAGAGAAGAGAGTATAAAAATCTTCTCTTCTCTTTTTTTTTTTTTTTTTTTTGCTTTGAAAAAGAGAGAATGTGTTCAGAATCCCAAAGGCTACTTGCAAACATCCCTCCAACATACCTAGTTTAACATTCACGTGACTTAAGAATGACGTCACTATTTTATTATCCCAATTAAAAGATTGCTCACATTTATTTTATTCTAATACAATATTGTTTGGATAATAAGTTACTAAATACTGATGAATTTTAAAATTGCAATAAGTATGAGATTATAAGAAAGAATAATAAATTATTAATGTTATTTTGTGAATTTTGATGTATCTTAAAAAATAAGAATCCGCCATCTTTCCAACTTGCTAAGCATTAAGTGCTATATGAATTTCAATACGAGACATTGTGTCGACTTTTGACAGCTTTTTTTACACCATCTACTACTTTTTTCGTCTCTCAATTTTTTCTCTTTTTTTTTTTTTTTTTTTTTTTTTTTTTTTCTTTTTCTCCCTCTTGTATTTCGGTGATCGATCCATGTTACCACGAGTGCTCTCTCTCTCTCTCTCTCTCTCTCTCTCTCTCTCTCTCTCTCTCTCTCTCTCTCTCTCTCTCTCTCTCTCTCTCTCTCTCTCTCTCTCTCTCTCTCTCTCTCTCTCTCTCCCTCTCTCTCTCTCTCCTGCTTGCTCTTGTAGACGTCGAGACTGCGACATTATGTCGGACATGAAAGGTGACGAAGCCTAACATGACAAAATTCAATGCCACTTTGCAATACATCAAATATATGCACCACGTATATATAACATAGAATTCACCAACACTATATATAAATTCAAACTGCGGGATTTTTATTTACATAAAAATATATTTATAGAAATTTTTATTTTAGAAAAATAAAATTATTGTTAGACAATATATAAAATTATAAATTAGTATTCCACAATTAAGTCAGTTTAACAATAAATTATCTGTCTTAATTAGCAGTAAATAATAATAATTATAAATTTTTTTATTAAGTTATATTTTTAATAAAACAGTATTTATGTGTAGGTTATTTAAGTTTAAATTGAACGAATAGTAGCAATACTTACATAAACTGACACTATAATCATAAATTTATAAACATTTCAAAGAATCAGCATAATGAAAAAAAAGGATTAAATAGTGTTTTCTAGGTTTCATAATAATAAGTTGTTTTTTTCCTTAAATTGGATGAGTAAATTCTTTTACGCGTCAACATAATCCAATTATACATCATGTATGTTGCTTGCACATTGGAAGTGCAGCGTTAGTAACTGCTGCCATCTACAGTGCAAATTACAACGATGGCCCGCAGGCTTCTAACGTGTCGGACATAATTTTACAAGCATAATAAATTTTCTCATATTATTCGTACTCGTACTGATTTTCAATGAATGCAATTTTAAAATTTTCAGTTAAATGTTTTTTATTTGGAATCTATATTTAACTTAAAAAAAAAAAACTCAGTGTTTAATAGGGCGATCTTAAATATTTATGTCCGAGTTTTCGAGGATTCATATAATATTATTATGGTTGTAGTATAATGGTTAAAGCCCACAAATATCTTGTTGAAACCTTTCATATTCTTTTTATTATCCTATTAGCTAGACATGGTATGATGTACTGTACGTGTATACGGTAGGCTATATAGACAAGCCTATTTACGTATTAGTTATGCTATGTTCATGCTAGCAAAAATAGTGTCAAAATAAGATTAAAAATAATAAAAAGTTTGTTTTATAGTTTAAATTCTAAAAAAATACCTATTATAAAATAAAAAAACTCATGCATGAAAAATAGTAATCAAAATACGATGGTATTTACATACATATATAACAGATTATACAGAAAGGGTATGTATGGTAATTCATATCTATGTATTCTCACTGTGTTATACTGAAAAAAAAAGAAAAGAGAAGAGAGAAAAAGAGGGATTTGTTATATATATTTTTTTGATATGGGTAACAATTATTCTTTAAGCGGATTTTTTGTCCGTTATTCTGGGCCACCCCTGTTGATCCGCTTACGTGGATTATACCTACTGAATACCATGCAGATATATGAATAGAAACTTATAGAATAATCTATGAGAGTATTGGACTATGAGACTTTGTTGCAAATTAATTCTGTAGTAAACCTTTGTTTATGAACCAGAGTGTCAAAAATGCACTTACCCTGACAAATAATTACTATTTTAGGGTATTATTTTGGTTGTAATTTTTAAAAATCAATTATTTCATTTAATTTTTCAATAAATTATAAATTAAATTTACTCATTTATCCAAGTTTTACTTCACATGACATTTCAATTATAAATAGAATTTTACTTTAATTTATTTCAAATTATATCAATTAATTTTTAAGTGGCTCATTTTGTTCGCAGCTTCTTCAGTATCAAACGAGTATATTATGAAATTAATAAACTATAAAAAAAAAGTGATTCTCAAAATGACAACATATGAAACTTACGTTGATTGCAGTATAATACTCTCCCAGGTGCATGCGGTTATTCTTACCTCCAACAATGCGACAGCACAAGCAATGTTTACCTTTACCGTCCTGCATATACATTGCTTGCATACTAGCTGTCACACTGACAGTACCTTGTTTACACCACCGAGAGTTGACATATACAAAGTACGTGTTCGCTAACTCATTATGTATGTAAGTTTTTAAAATAAATATTCAATAAAAATCAAAGCTTACAACTACGTGGTATACATATTTTTTTTTATTATGTTTAATCTTTACTGTAAACATATAGTATGTGTTTATTATACGAATCTAGTTTTATTATATAAAAGGGTGAATATTATTTATTAGTCCTTTTTAGTTTAATCTTGATTCTAAATGGCACGAACATATTATATATAATATTATGCATAAAAAGGTTGTTAGTAACCTTTGAGAGAATTAATTCTACTGTCAAACATTGTTTTTTTTTTATTTTAAACAGTTTAAAAGAAATTTTTTGTTCTCAGGCATTATTATTTGTTTGTTTTTTTTCGTATATACATGAATTTATATTATTAGGGTAAACATGCGCATGCAGTTATACTTATTGTTTTTAATTATAGAGTAATAAATATAAAGAGGTATTGAAAAATATTAAAAACTATATATAACATTTGGGATGACAAATAATATTAAGTCTCAATTTTTGTCATTATTTTAGGTCACAATTTTTTATTAAAAAATTGAAATTAAATAATTATGCGTGCATGTAAATGTTGTGAATGCCATCTTATATAATTTTGACATTAATTATCTTAAATTATAAAATGCCATTGAATTGTCGAAACATTCCCTCGCTAATAGACTGATGTTGACGTATTGTTGAAATGATACATCGATACTATATTGCCACCTTTTGACGAAGGAAGTTTTTTGGAGCGACGATTGTACAATTTTTTTTCAGAAAATGGTTATATATTTATTATATTTTTTAAATTTTGTAAGAAATTAACAAATCGAAACTAAGTATCACGTTTTATTGATATTAATGCATAGTAATCTTGATTCTCTTGTATAGATATAGATCAATTTAACAAGCCGGAACAACTTTAAATTATAGACATATTAATAATGTTATTAATTTTTCTTCAACAGTCACATGGAATTCCGGCTGAGTTACTAATGAAAAGCTTAAAGTCAGTTCATATTATTACGTTATAGAAAAAAAAGGTCG